>VZRM01004049.1:39218-58107 GCA_013397955.1 Grantiella picta
CCCCCATTCCCCCTTTCTGTTGCCCCAATAAGCGTTTTAGTGTGCTGTGAGCTCGTTCAATGAAGGCCTGTCCTGTAGGGCAATGAGGGATTCCTGTGGTGTGCTGTATTCCACATAAGGCAAAAAAGGTAGCTAAAAAATGGGAAATGTATACAGGACCTTTACCTGCTTTAACTTCTTGTGGCATACCTAAAAAGGCAAAAGCAGCTAAAAAATGTCGTCTGGCATTCTTTGCTGCTTCTCCTGCATGGCAGGAGGCAAACAGAGCTCCTGAAAATGTATCTGTGGAGGAATGGATATATCTTAAATGACCAATTCAGGAAAATGTGTAGCATCTGTTTGCCACAATTGGAGGCTCTGCAAACCTTGAGGATTAATTCCGTGTGAGCTGGGGCTGAAGTTACCAAGCCCAGCAGTCAGGGCATGCAGCAATAATGTCTTTAGCTTGTTGATATGTAAGTGAAAAGGCAGCAGCATTTTGATGGGAAAAGGAGTCACTTAATTTGGCTGGAACAGACTGATAAGGTAAAACTTCTACCGGCAATGTTAACAAGACTGCTTGGCGGTTACCTTCTGCAATAAAACCTGGGAAATTTGTATGTGAGTGAACATGCATAACAAAGTGAGAATTTCTGTAGTTATCTAAAATAAAAACAAGCTTCTGCAGATAAGAAAAAAGTAATGCCTTAGCAATCTCCCGCAAAACTGCTGATTTGGCTCTTTCAACAATTCCTGCAACATAAAAGGAGTCTGTGATAAAATTAAAGGGAGTGTCCCATTTCTCAAAAGCACGCGCAACAGCTGCCAGTTCTACAGTTTTGGGAGAACCTGAGACAATGGCAACATCTGATGTCCACTGATGGGTGTCTGGGTCCACCCACAAAAGCACGGATTTGTGGGTTAATCCTGACCCATCAGTGAAGACCATCAGGGCTTGTAAAGGAACTTTAGATCATTTAGGTGCGGCTAATAGGTTGAATGAAGCAGTTAGCAAGTCGTGTGCCTGCAGATGTGGAGTGATTCGACCTGCAAAATCAGATAAAGCAGTTTGTATAGCATCTGAATTTTGTAGTAACCACTGCAAGTAAGGTGAAACCACAGTCAAACCTATCTGCATAAATTCCTGTCCTGCTAAAGCAAAAAGGTGGTTCTGTCACCGAAACTGCAGGAAAAAAACAAAAACTCTCCAACAACATTTTAATGTTAGAGAGTCAAGGCATTACTTTATTATCTGGTCAGGATGTTGTTCTGGCCAGGATGTACCACAGAAATCATCTCTTCCACACATAGCCCGGGTGTGCAGAGAGAATCATTCCATGACACTCAGCTTTTACTAGATTTCTCAGATATTTTATACAGTAAAAATATATAGAAAAGCATTAGGTCAGTGTTCATTGGTCCAAAGTTGAGCAAACCCTCGATATTCAGTCTCTCATTGGATCTGAATCTCTTCGCCTCTGATGCTAATTAGATTCTTCATTCTTCAGTTTTTCTTATCCGTCCTTCCCGGGCCAGAATGTCTTTAGCCCTGCTGGAGGTGGCATCTGGGGTAGATGTTTGTGATAGTCACTGATGTCCCGTGGATTTTCTGTTAATAGCCTTTATCTTTCTGGTTATCTTCAGGGTCACTCCCAATCCGTTGACATGCTGAGTCCACCAGACCTCATCTGGTAGAACAATGCCCTGAAAGAAACCTAAAATTCCTTTTCCCGGGGTAAAGACAAACAAAACCTTTGACTAAAGTTCTACAAAATTTTTAACCTGATATATTTTCCAACAGTCCCACACTCTAATAATCAAAATGGCAAACATTTCATGCTGTGTGGTAATAGTTTTTGTCATTTTGAAGCAAGGAATTGACTCCGCAACTCAGATAGTTATGAAGTAGGTATGTGTTTATTCCAGCTGGGGTGCATGGGGGGTAGCCCCTCCAAAGACATGCACACTGTCAGCAGCATTTCACTAGGTTTATATTAGGTTACAGATTACATATGCATAAAGTTAGACAAAGCCCCTATACATATTCAATACCTATCCCCGCTTCGTATTATAATGAGTTCAAAGTTCATTTAAATATGCTCATGCAAGCGCAGTGTCTCAGATTAATTGTGGACAGGGGTCCCGAATGATTGATTATGACATGAGCGATAGTCTTCATAACGATGAACTGTTCACATTGCTCCCTTGCGCATGCTCCCTTGGTTCTTGGTCCAAGTCCAGGCCTGAGAGCCAACTTGTACCGGTCCTGGGGTCCAAGGGCGGGATGCTCGGTTACACTTGGTGGTTTCTCTCAATTATTTGGCTCTCTTCTCTCCATCCTCCCCGATACCAGGTAGGCACAAATTCATTATGGGAATAATAAATGGTTTGCAGCAAGCATATCCTAGTAAATCATTATCCAATCTCTGCCTCTCTAAATCAGTTTAAGAATATGATTATTATTATCCAACTTCTAGTTCTTTTAAAATAATAATTTCCATTTTACCCTAAATCAATTTGATGTTGTAAAAACACCCATTCAATAATTAGTAGAGGGTCTGGCACAGAAGGATCCCATTGGAAATCAAGGCATATGGCTGTTTTGCTGGATTCAAAAGAATTAGGCAAAAAGGTAGTTCTGGGGCATATCAACATGCCTGCCTTTTCTGCAAAGCATCAGTGACCTTCTGAAGGGCTTCTGTGGCCCCTTGTGTCACTGTTTGGGGTGACAACAAATTAGGATCCCTTTTCAACAAGGCAAAAAGAGGGGCTAGTTCTGCATTTGAAATGCCTCATAAAGGACGTACCCATTTAATAGTCCCCAATAATTTTTGTGCATCATGAAGTGTAGAAATTTTTGACTGTAATTTCAATGCTTGAGGATGAATGGTCTGGGATCTGATGTGCCAGCCCAAATATTGCCAAGGGGGTTGCTTTTGAATTTTTTCTGGGGCTATACACAGTCCCACTTTGTTTACAGCAACTGTGGTAAGGGCTAGGGCTTCCTCCATGACTTGAGGGCGTTCAGCTGCAATTAAAAGGTCATCCATGTAATGGTAAATTAACACGTCTGGTATTTGTTGACATACTGGACTTAAAACGTGTGCTACAAATTGCTGACAAATAGTTGGGCTATATTTCATCCCTTGGGGTAGTACTACCCAGTGAAATCTTTTCAAGGGGGCTTGCATGTTTGTGCTAGGAACTGAAAAGGCAAATTTAGGGGCATCAGCAGGATTTTTTAAAATTTTTAAATCAATGACTGATAAAGCCCTATCTTGTGGGATCATCATGGGAGAAGGGAGTCCTGGTTGTAAAGCTCCCATATCCTCCACTGCATCATTAATTTTTCTCAAATCATGGAGTAAGCGCCACTTACCTGTTTGTTTTTGTATTACAAAAATAGGAGAATTCAAGGGACTCGTTGAATGGACAATATGCCCTTTCTGTAATTGGTCTTCTACTGATTCTTCTAGTGTGCCAGCTTCTTTTCAGGTAGGGGTCAACCCAAATAGATTTAGTTGTTTTCCATGTTAATTGTGGGCTGGTGCATGCTACAATGGCCCCTGTTAAAAATCAGATTGCAATCTCAGACTGAGCTGAGAGAGGAGATCTCGTCTCCACAACACCATGGAAACTGTCAAAACAAAAGGTTTTATGTTAGCACTGCAATTATCAGGACCTATGATATGTTTACTTTGTTGGCTATTGCTCACTCCACCAATTCCCGAAAGGTTTTGTGAAAATGGAGCTAGAGGCCAATTAGGTGGCCACTTAGATTGAGAAATTATGGTAACATTTGCCACAGTCTCTACCATCCCAGTCAGTACTGCACTCTGTCCCTGATAATAAAGCGTGCACTGGCATATTGGACAGTTTTCTGAGATCTGCTGTGTCCACCAAATTTCTGGGGCTCCTGTGGAGCCAAACCCCCCTCCCCCCCTGTTGAAATCATGCATGAGTAATGTGGGAGATACAGAAAAAAAAAGCAGTTGAGCAGGGCAGGACCCTCTAGGTACAGTGCAGGGTGGAAAGGGAGTCCACGGCATAATCTTGATTTCACCTGTAAAATCAGAATCAATTACTCCAGGGAGGACAAACAGACCAGAAAGGGTAACAGAAGATCTCCCTAGCAACAGTGCACTGCAACCCCCCCCAGAGGTCCAAATGTCCCAGTTGATAACAAATGCACTGTGGAGTCTAAAAGTGTTACTGTTGCAGAGGTGACCAGGTCCATGCCGGTGCTGCCTGCTGTAGCTGGGCGTAAAGCTGAGGCTGGGGTTGAGGAATCTGTCTGACGTTCACTTGTACAGGTGATGGGGATATTTGTGTCATTGTGCGGCACCATCCCGCGCTCTGCGACCTGTTTCCCAAAATCAGTTCTTCACATTCATATTTCAAATGGCATTGGTTGACAAAATGCCTTCCTTTTCAGCAGCAAGGGCATACGCCAGGAGCCGTAGTAGTCCTTAGCCTGAAAACAGTCCCTTTTAAAATGTCCTGGCTGACCGCAGCCGTAACACACTGGCCTCTTATCTGATGGACCTTGCATAGCTGCAAATGCAGCTGCCATATTCTCTTATTTATGCTCAATTGGTCCAATGAGGTTACAAGCTTCAATCATCTCTATCAAAGTGGGCTTAGGGTTAGGGAGCAATTTAAGAAGTTTTTTACAGTCAGTATGAGTGTTTTCCACAGCCAACATCATTAGCAAAATATTCCGCACCTCTGGGTGATCTATTTGTCATTCTAAAGCTTGCTTTAGGTGGTCAATAAATTGCATGTAAGATTCTTTGGTTTCTTCAAAAATAGCAGTAGAAGCTTTTTCAGGTTTTTGGTCATTAGGTATTGTTAAAAGAGCTTGGTGAGCAGCATTTCGAATCCCTTCTAATGCCTCCTTTGGAATAACTCGGACCTGGTGCTGGGGATCCGTATGACCTCCAGCACCCATAAGGTGATCTACAGTCAGGGCAGCTATTTGTTGGTTATTACTGCCCATAAAAGAAAGCAAGAGTCTATCCAGCTCTCTACGCCATTGTGTCTCCCGAATAGTGTATTGCGTAGGTGTAAGTAGCAGTTGTGACAATGATTTCAGGTCATGGGGAGTAAACACATAGGAGGAAAAAGCAGAGGTAATCATATTCGCAAAAAATGGTGAATGAATGCTGTGTTCTGTAATGGAACGGTGCAGTTCTTTAATGACAGAAAAAGGAATAGATTCCCAGGTAGGAACCTGCCCTTGGTGATATATGATGGGTGCAACTCATTTGAGCGGCTGCCTGATCTCCTTCTGTAGTGTGATCCCACAACTTGCCTCATCCCACACCTCCAATGAAATAGCAGTAATTAGATTTAGCTCGAGCACTCTGGCAGCTGCCCAACGCAGCGCATTCTTAAGCACAGACTTTCCATGTTTTTCAAGTAAAAGTGACATAAGTTCAAAAACATGGCTATCCTCTGAGGACTGTCCTCTCCCCATTGTCCCCCGTGGCTCACCTTCAACTCCGAAGAGATCCATCGCTGGCCAGCTTCCTGCTTCTTGCAGCACCACTTCAAGTCCCACAGGGCTCACCAATGGACACTCAGCTAGGCATTTTATCGCTCCTCACAGGAAGGCACCTTTTGTTGGTGATTAATACAGGGACTCAGCCTGGTTCATGCAAAGCCCACTTTATTGTAAAAAGCACATCTTTTTATACTGGTACCAACTCTAGCTCAGCTGTTACAAAAACTTCAGTTTCCAGTGTTGCACGTTTTGCATTTCTTAAGGGCTACAGATCAGTCTTCTCACTTAATCTCTCCTGTTAACTACTTATGCATAAGGTAAACTCAGTCATACCTTACTCTCTGTCTCAGCCCCTGCCAGGGGCAATTCAGCTTATCTCTCTTAATGTTTCACGTTAACTGAAAAAAAAAGCCCTCTGCAGCCCTCCAACCCCGCAGCTCCACCCTGAACCCCCACAACTACTTAAATGACAGAAATTTCTGTACATTACTACTTACATAAGTTAGTGGCAAATCTTGTCTCATGATGTGTGTCCTTCAGCTTCAGGGGAGCCCATTTGTGTCCCTTCTCACTTGTGTCAATATAAATCTAGAATAATTTTATGCAAGTCAATACATCCTATCTGAAGTCTCTGCTTAGGGTTACTGCTTCATTAATTTCTGATTCTTTACAGCTGTTGAACTGCCGGTTAACTTACTAAAACATTACATATCCAGAAGTTCAAGCATTAAAATGGCACTAACTACATCAAAAGCAAAGAAGAAATTAACTACAAATATCCTTTATTAATCCTTTCCAGCAGTTACAGATTATAGCGTGACCAAGACATGATAAACTGATTTTCATTGCTCTTTTATAAAGATTCATTTCTCCACTATCATTCTTTACTGCTGTCAAAACCACTTGCAAATAAAATCTCCATTTGCAGCTATTTGAAATGTTGAAACTTCAGATGTGCCATAATAAGTATTCATATCACTTTAAACCCACTTGTATATTTGAATCCGCACAAAATAGCTGCCTTCATTGTATTTTAATTTTGGTATTAAGCAAATCGGGGCCAGAGGACACTAAAATCTACTTTGCATTGATTTAGGGTAAAATAGAAATTATTAATTTAAAATAACTAGAAGCTGGATAATAATAATCATATTTTTGAACTGATTTAGAGGGCCAGAGATTAGATAATGATTTACTAAGATTTGCCGGCTGAAAACCATTTATTTGCTTAATGAATTTGTGCCTACCTAGTATCGAGGAGGATAGAGAAAAGAGAGCCAAATAATTGAGAAAAACCACTGAGTGTGACCAAGCATCCCGCCCTTGGACTCCAGGACTGGTACAAGTTGGTTCTCAGGCTTGGACTTGGACCAAGAACCGAGGGAGCATGCGCAAGGGAACAGGGTGAAGAGTTCATCCTGAAGAAGACTACTGATTTTGCCATCATTAATTATTTGGGACCCCTACCCACAATTAATCTGAGACACTGCGCTTGCGCGAGCATATTTAAATGAACTATGAACTCATTATAATATGAAGGGGATAGGTAATGAATATGTATAGGGGCTTTGTCTAACTTTATGCATATGTAATCTGTAACCTAATATAAACCTAGTGAAGTGCTGCTGACAGTGTGCATGCCTTTGGACGGGCTACTCCCCATGCACCCCAGCTGGAATAAACACATACCTACCTCATAACTATCTGAGTTGTGGAGTCAATTCCTTAATGACTCCCATGACGCTGTCCTTAGGCCTTTGGGATCTCAGTTATCCAGTGTGTTATGGGCACTCAAAATTTTAATCAAATCAAGACACCTAACCCAGGACTACTCAGATCATTAGGCACCCTTCTAGACCCAAAAGGTATGGGGAAAAGTCTCCTATCTTTTTCAAGGGGTATTTCACTACTAAATGGAAAAGATTCAGCAGAGAAACTTCCATTACGTCCAATCCAATGCACAGGCCAATGGCCAGCACAGAGAGCCATCAATTCAGACAAGCTCCAGTCCTACACATGAGCCAGGCTGAACAGCATGCTAACAAATAAGCTGGTTTTTTCCACTGTAAAAGAACATCTTACTTTTCTTGAATATTGATCTTGTTTCTTCCTTTCTTGGTTAAACTCTACGAAACAAATCTTCTAAAGGATGTGGGTTTGATTTCTAAAACAAAGCCCCTTTTCATAGAAGTCCTAGAAGGTTCTAAAAAGCTATTTGGGGTAACGTAATTGAGCACACAAAACAGCACACAAAATCCTGCTATGTACAGACTGCTGTTCTCTGCTCATCAAGAAGACAAGAAGTGAGCCTCACAGAAGGCACTGTTAGCTCATCAATCCTGTGTCCCCAGAAGGGGATGTACACCTCCTGCTTACACACACACACACACACACACACATGCTCACATGATAGCAAAGAGATTTTAGTACAATCCAAAATTTTCTGGTTATTATTTTAGCTGCTGCAGCACTAATGCTTCCACTAATCTCCAAAAGCAAACTAGGCATTGCATTCCTGTTAGCAGCATCATTCTCCCACCACTTTTGCCCAGCAATGACTGAAAACGTTTATTTTTACTTTGAAGGGTGCTACTTGTATGTCAGAACCCACATCTACTTGGAACTCTCCTGATGCCTTGGGATTTGTGTTATGTAAATCTGTGGTCTTCCACCGGTACAAATGTAATTTGAGTCACAGGTTAGGTCCTAACTCTGCCCAGCCTGTTCTTAGATATGTAGCCAACAGTCTTATACTGAGGAAACAGACTGCTTTGGTATGGCTGGAGAACACTGAAACACTTACAGACATAGAAGTAAAAGCTTATATCCAGCTTCTGCTCCCTATGACACAGTAAGCATGTGGATGTATAGGGTGGAAAATATGATTTCAAATATATTTCAGCTACTATATTCCAGCCACTATGGAATATAAATCCTTGCAGGAAAAACACATGAAGCTGAATAATTCAATTTTCATCCAAATTCATAGGCTGAAACAGAACTCAAGTTACACAGGTTGACGACTCTTATGGTAGGTCAGTATCCCAGTTACATGGGATTTGATTTGATGTTGCTAAAGCAATATTGATGAAATATAAATAATTCCCACTACCTTTATTTTACTTCCAGTTTTTAAATAGTGTAGTCAAGGCAATTGTACTCTTTGTCTCCAAATAGCTTGATTTTATAAGTCGCAGAATTACAGTAGAAGATGTCCATTATCCACACACAGATAAACACGTACATATAGTATTTAATTCAAACATACAGGAGAAAATGTCTCACCAAGTTAATAGAAAAGTACTTGAGCTAGACAAGAACAAGAACTGACAAAATTATATTATTAGGACAATTTTGCAGTCACTTTTTATTCCAAAAAGTTGTATTTTTTGTAAACCTGACATTTCCAAAACAGTGCAAGTGAATTAGAATACACGTGAACACAAGCTTCTAAGTACAGGAGACATCAGTAAGAGTGAACATGTTTTTCCAACCACAAGTTCACAAAAAGAAACATAATTTCACAATATATAAGCAGTGACATTCTGAGAAAAAGAAGTGACGATGGTGCAGGTATGCAAACCGTGTATGCAAACAAGCTCCAAAAGCAATTAGTCTTCATGCCAATTTAATCAATGCACATTAATTGAATGAAATTCTACTTTCATTTATATCAAAGAAAGCCTAGCATGTGAGTAGACTTGGGACAAAGGACAGAAATTAGCTCCATGACTCCCTTAACACTTTAGTGAAAGCAGTATTATATATTCCCATGCCACGCAGATACTATGCTTTAAACTTGTGCAATACTCCAAAATGTGCCCATAAACAGAAGATATTTAAGAAAGTTGATACAAAATACCATCAAAGAACAATTTTTCAAAACTACTGCTTTCAGCAAGCTGGGCTACCTGCATATCACTGACTTGGTATGTGAGGTCCTTACCATGCATGTATTGAGGCAGACAGAGGACTGTTTTCAGTGTTATGTTTGGCATTTCAGAAGTCTTTGCCACTTTGAGATTAAAATGTGGCTTAAGTGGTGTACAGACTTGGGAGTTCACATCA
This sequence comes from Grantiella picta, assembly GCA_013397955.1. Taxonomy (NCBI): domain Eukaryota; kingdom Metazoa; phylum Chordata; class Aves; order Passeriformes; family Meliphagidae; genus Grantiella; species Grantiella picta. The sequence continues at coordinate 48,772 of VZRM01004049.1, forward strand.
GGCATATCTTCTCTCAGATAATCCAAGCAATTTGTGAGATGACTTCAATTCAGAGGCTGATCCAGTATTTTTTACAGTTTGCTGACTTATTATAACTGAACAAATAAAAAAAACAAGTTTATTCAGAAAAAATAGCAAGTGTTTTTGTTGGCTACAATGGCCAAGTACCAGAGCATACTAGTGACATCCTAAGAGCACACTAGTTGTGCTGTTGCTTGGGAAGAACCAATGGAAATTCCAAGACCAAACCCCTTGGTTTTTAAATGAAAACATGCTGTGCAAGGTGGCTCATTCCTGTGCTGTGAGCCACCAAACTGTGTGAAATCACTGTGATCTTCTTGACATCAAGATGGAAACTACATGGGGTTGCAGCAGCACAGGCTGTGATATTAAGTGGTATTTTTCTTTGATTCCCACTCCCCCTTTCTTCCTGATCATGTTTCTTTCTGAGATTTCTTCCTATCCTAAAAACAATTTCAGGGGTACTATTTGTAAGAAGACACCTTGTACACAGCAAGCTTCAGATATCTCAGATGTCAGAGCATTTGAAAATGTCACTGCCCCACTTCTAAGCTTCCTCCTGCATATCTTACAGCTAGTGTAAAGCGAGCCTGCTGGAAAAAAAATCAATATAATTCAGCTAACCTTTGAATGAAGTTGTCCAAGACAACTGATGACATTGTCTCAAAATGGATTAAGTGCAGAGCACTTGTACAATGACTATGCTCAGCCAATGTGCAAGCAGAACAGCACAAAGAAACTAACAAGTAGCTGACAGATGGGAACTTCCAGAGCCCTAAAAAGCAATTTCCAAAGTAACCATGTCTCTAGATATTTATGACACTTTCTTAATTAAAAAACCCCAAAACTCAGAAATTCTACAGCATGGCTATGTTCTACACATTCTTGAAATATATTACGTTTTCATAAGGTTCTGGGATTAGAAACTGATTGCCGTCAATCAGTGGGACTTTTTGTTTGGTTACTTTTTAAGGAATGGAAAGGTGCATCTACAGTATTTTAATATGAAGAATTGGTATCATTCATTGTCAAATCTAACTATCCTAACTGGAAGTAAGCAAGAGCCACAATGGAATTTGATTAAAAAAACCAAAAGGAAAAAAATTTGGAGAATATACATACAAAATCAAAACCATCTCTGAGTGCCCACTAGTGATGATACTAAGAATTTGTGGATTATTTCAAGAATAAGGCACTTATCTGGCCAACAACTAGATTTTCACTAAACTTGTGCTGGATCAATTCCATGACAATTCAAGTCAGAAATCAAGAAAGTCCAGTGTGGGCTCAAAAGTGATTTACTTTTATTTGGTTTTTTACAAATAAAACCATTTTTGCTTTGAGAAAAAAAATCCAGTAACATTTGAAATGTTGAATTGGTAATTTTTTTAACTCTGTTTTAAATGTAGTTTTAAAAGATATTTCAAAGGTGTAACTAGTTTTGATTTTTAAAATATTGTAATGAAGCCTTTTTGGCAGATTTCAAAGCAAATTGTTGTTTAAAAAGTGGAAATTATTGATTTTAGCTTTTCAAAGGGACCTTCTTTCTTTTTGGGATGGCAACTTTGAAATTCAGTTCAATTCACAAGTAGTTTCACTTGTGCCCTGAATTATTTTTTCAGCAATTTCTCCTTTTTAATAATTTTGGGGGGCTCAGTTTTAGAGAGGCAGATAGTGAAGATTCTTACAGGTAATAAACAGACCCCCCCTTTTTTTAGCAAGTGCTTTAAGCAATTTCAATTCATAGCTGTGAATCAATCTCACATCCTATTTCTGTCTGACTTAGGTTTGGGTTTTTTTAAACAGACAAAACAGACAGGTTTTGTTGGTTAAAAAAAATCTTTACTGTGAAGGTGATGAGAAACTGGAACAGGTTGCTCAGAGTTGTGGATGGCCCATCCCTTGAAGTGTTCAAGGCTGGGTTGGATGGGGCTCTGAGTAACCTGGCATGTTCATGGGCAGGGAGTCAGAACTAGATGATCCAATGCAAGCCATTCTGATCAATCTTTGACTCTCTGATAATACAGTAGTTCAAGGCCAGACTGGATTGGGTTTTGAGGAACCCGGTCTAGCAAAAAGTCTCCCTGCCCATGGCAGGGGCATTGGTAGATCTTTAAGGTCCCTTCCAACCAAAGCCACTCTACAATTCTGTCTCTAGATGATGATGATGATGGAACAGTACAGTCAAATGCCACTTTGGTTTTGCTCTCTGATGGAAAATCTGCACTCCACTACATGTGCTTATAACAAGATTTTGCTGTGGATTCTGGCTTAAATGATCATTCTTTACACAGAATATGTCAAATCACCAATTACTGTTTCAAGAAAAATAGCTGAATAAACTAATAATTTTTTTTGTCAGATGTTGAATCAATACACTTAATTCACTTTAAAACTATCTTCTCCCTAATGCATGCAGATAGCTAATAGTTAATAAATATTGATCAGTACTGTAGTAATAGCAGACATGATGATGGTGGTAAAAAGCAAACAGGAATATGGATGTGGCCCATTTTTTAGAATTTGAAGCTGGCAAGGAAGAGCAAGAATAAGATCTGTTCTCAGGCAGATTTCATGTATGTTCTCTGCATTCAAATTTCCAAACTTCCAGCTGTTCTTTTACCACAACACTAAGGAATAAGACATCCTTCAACCTTTCAATCCTGGTTTCACTTTCTACCACAGAGCTTGGGACTTCCTTCTCTCCTTTACATGGATTTTACAAAAACATGCAATTTACTTCTTATTTACATGAAGTGCACAATACAAGTAGAATCTAAAACCAAGTCTTACACAGTTCCACTATTTCTATTCAGAAATCCAAGAGCTTTTTGAAGAAACATATTTGAATTAATTACAATTAGATTTCTTCTAATTCAACAATGATTTGTTGAGGAATTAACAGCAATAGGAATGGCAAGCTGAGATCCAATAACATCTGCACTTTGACTAAACTTCCTTCTGAATTCTTGAGGAAGTACATTCAGTACTTGGAACACCCAGACAGGCAATCTCAAGACTCAATGATCCAAAGATTTTAATCCTTGCATCTACTTATCTCTCTTAAAATTATATAAACAAACTCATGACTCAAGTATGTAACTCACATGGCAGACACAATGCTCATAGCTTGTAGCAATTCACCATTTGCTTTGATAGCAACAGATCACAATCATTAACAGCAGCTTTGAAACTATCCCTCTTAATATGAATATGACTTAATTTTTTTTTTCTTTTTTTTTCTTTTTAATTTAAATGAATTTGCCAATGCCGTAGTGGTTAGCCCAACTACATATATATATATATATTCTGGTATCTCACCTGTACAGTCCTAGAGACTGCAAGAGAAGACTTCCCAAAGAGAAGATTCTGTGATGCCTTCTTCAGTGAGCCAAAGCAAGCTACATCTTGCTACATGTCACTGAAGAAGTGTTTTCATCCTCTCCCATCCAGGCTAGTAAAGTAAAGACTCAAGATACCGAGTATTACAACTGTGAAATGCTTTAGATTCTTTAGCTTAAAAGTCAAACACCAAATTCAACTTAAAGAAAGAGACAGTGAAAAGATTTTGGCTTATTTACATTAAATGATCTACATATGATATTACCAAGCTTAGTGAATTAAGCATATGAGGATTTCAGCTACTTTTATCTGCAAATCTCTTTTCTCCCTTGCATTGATGTTTAAAAGTACAATAGAATTTATATATCTATATATGTATTTCCAAAGATTTAGCCAGATATCAGTGCTTGAGTGAACTATATAGCTATTCAATAGAAATTATAAAACATTGATACAAATATAAAGATGTACTCAATATAAAAAGCTTATAGTTATAAAAAATATTTTTAGTTCAAAGTCTTCCCCTGAGGGCATACTACATAGTTGGATTCATAAATATTGCTCTGCACTGCAGCTTGGTTACCAAAGTTCCAAGTTCAACTCTTAAATGAAGTCTGGATCACTCCAGTCACCTGACATGGCTGCAGTGGTTGCCTCAGAATATGTTCCCTAGCTTTCTGGAGTAATAGAAGACACCGCATCAATGAGGTCTCCGAAAAATCTGGAGAAGATTCCTTCTTCCACATATGGAAGATACGAGAGCAGGACCTATAGGCTAGTGAGCGTGTGTCACGTGACTGGGCTTTTGTTTTCATGGGCAGTTTACTGATTTTTCTGGACCCAGTTCCAACTATCTTCATTCTCCTTTCTTTTTTCAGCCTCAATAATTTCTTTGTACCTCCGGCGGAAGAAGCCCATCTGCAAATCAGAAGAGATGACAGTCATAAGTAGTTGAATAATTAAATTGAAACTTTGTCAGTATGACAACAGATAACATTATGCACAAAGAACCAGCCCAGTAGTTAGCATCTCCTCCAAGTGCTAATGCAAAATCATAGCTCCTTATTTATGTCAGTATAAATGAGGTCCCAAATCTCCACAAGTACTCTGCTCCTTATAGATTAACTACTCTGAGGTAGGAGTCCTCTTATATGGAGCATGATTAAAAAAAAAAACAAAACCAAAACCACATAAAGTATTTCTAATAAATACAGACCAGAAGAGGCAGATACAGGCTTATTGGTTTAAAATAGAGACTAATGCAAATTTGGAGCTGAACCTAAAGCCAGGCTAACTCTTGAGTCCTGAGTAAATGCTGACAGTGTTATTAACAGTGCTCTCACTTTCTACAACTGTACAGAACAAGAGGGATCTGAGGAATACAGTACAGTCACCCACCTCCCAGCTTCTCAATTCCAACTGTAATCACTGATAGTCACTTTTGCATATCTTCTTGTTTTCTAAACCCTTGTACTTAAAGAAATACAAATAGTTTTCACCTCAGTTTGGATAAAAATTCTCACATCTCTGGTTTTTTAAGTTGCTAAGATAAACAAAAATTATTTTAATAACAGACTTTGGTAAGCATTCAAGAATAACTCCTCAAACTTAGCAGTGAACTGTTGAGATCATTGAATAAATATTTTGTTCAACATAATTAAACATTTATGTAATTCCTACCACTCTAAATCTGTTTTCTTACTCCTGCTGTGTAAAACATGATGTTTTGGTCTTCTTTTATCAACCAGTTATTGCCACCCTTTATTCCCAAATTGCCTGTGTGTAGGAGTATCTTGTGGTGTTTTGTCATTACTAAAATTCCATTAAATTGGAATTTTAGTTTCAGTTTTCAGCAACTTTAATTTTCTTCAAGCGTATTTTAATTCACAGGGGTCTAAAAGGCAGCACATTAAATCTGTCAAGGGGGTTTCTCTAGCACATCTTCCTGAAGTTCAAGTCCTTGCCTGTGCCTCAAATTACATCCCGAATTCACAGCAGAGAATTCACTATGCACACACCATCCTCCCATCAATCCTTATCTATGCCTCTTACCGTCTGTGCAAAGGACATAAAAGTTGCAGTGTGGTGTAACAAGCCCCTTTCTTTTGGTAGCTGGGACATGCTATTAATCTAGAGATAAGTTTACCCTGCTAGGAGCATAGGTGTACATTACATACATACCTACTGTCCTAGTTCCAGCCAGACAGGGTTAATTTCTACAGTTGCCAGCGAGGGCATGGCTAGAACCTGGAGATTATTCCACACCATCTCATGTCATTGCCAGGGGAAGGGGTTCCTTCTGGTCAAGAAAGCCTGGAGGGAATGGTGGTGTAATGCTGGTTCTGAGTCAGAGGGAGCAGTCCAGGTAATGTGGCTGCAGTCGGGTCAGGCTTGGTAGCATTCTGCATGTGAATCACTCTCTTTTCTACACTTTTGTTATTAATATTGTTGCTCTTACTGTTTTCTTACCTCACTGCTGTTTCCAATAAATTGTTCTTATCACAACCCATGATCTTCGTATTTTGTACCTCCAATTCTCCTCTCCATCCTGCCACACGGGAGTCTGGAGTGTTGCAGTGAAAACATTTAACTGAAGAATACAATTCCTAAACCTCGACAGCCTAATTTGGTGCCCAAGTGGGACACAAAGGTTGCGATAGCAACGTATCTGCCCAGAGAAGGCTGGAAAGAAACTTTACCTAAGCATTTGTTGTATTAGGTACNAACTGTTACAACAGCTTTTGATAATTTTGAATTCCCTTTGGATATTAAGGAAAGAATGTTGTTGTTGCTAAGTATGCCCGGTCTCCTCAGTGCAGTCCACATCATGGTTAGAGTCAGGACACAAATTTATAGGAAGGTCATTCAGAGATGTGCCCTGATAGTGAATAGTCATGAGTGGCATGGAATGTGGGAGAAAAAAGCACAGTCATTGGAGAAATTATCTGTTCCAATGGCTTGGAAGTTCATCCCTGAACAACTACAGGGCCCTGATAAAGTGACAGAATATTTGCAAGGAGAAAGCTGGGACAATTCCACAGAGGAACAATTTATTGCAATGTGCTGGGCCTCAGTTACGATTTATTGGACATTTCTCTGTATTAGACAGCACCCTCAGGGTGCGGGGAAGGAAAACACACCAGCAGGCACTGTGGCCACTCAAACTGCAGCTGAACCAAATGAACAACTTGTGCCAGTAGCAGGTACACCTACAGAGAAATTAAAGACAAATTCAGTTCTCTTAGTGAGGGATGAAGAGGAATAGGTTGCTCACAACAGGGGGAATAAGCAGGGCCAGAGAAAATTACCTAATCCCTACCCTCATGTGAGCTCTGAGATATTAGAAAACATTTCAGCCACCAGCCAGGAGAGCCCCTTGTGACCTGCCTGCTCCGTTGCTGAGATACCACAACCTGCAATATGAAACTAGAAGGTAGTGAGGCCAAGAAACTAAGATCCCTCTCCCAGGATGTAGGCACTGACAGTGGGATTTAGAAGAGGACAGAAACTCTCAGCTTCTGGAGGCGACATCTGTCAAGCATGAGGGAAAGATATTCTCCCATGGATGACCTTACAGTGCACTGAGACAAGTGGAATGCCATGGAGAAAGGTATCCAGAACCTGAGAGAATTAGCTGTGCTGGAGGAAATCTAAAGGGGTTCAAATAATGAGCAGTCCCCTGTATATCCAGATCAGGTCCAGCGTACACAATCCATGTGGCAGAAGTTTGTATGGAGGGCACCATCGTTGTATGCCAAACCTTTGACACTGATGTCAATCAGAAAAGAAGAAACATTGCTTCAGGTGATTACCTGAGTTTGACAATCTGAAGTTCATCTTTTTTCTCCCTACTAACCTGCACCTCAGCTGTGGAAAGACTGTCCAAGACTGCAGACGGACTTGAAACAGTCTTGATCAAGCTAGAGAGGAAATGTCCCACTGCCCCACCAGTATGGACCAAAGTTTCCGCTATTGGGAGGATGTATCCTCCCAATAAAACTGCTTGAGGTAACCTGCAGTTTTACCTGCGTGACCACAGAGAGGACATGAGAAAGTGGGATGGAAAACAAACTTCTGCCCTAGCAGCACTGGTATGTGAGTTGAGAGAAAAGATAACCACCACAGGTAATAATTCTTCGAGGATAAATGCCACTGTGTTTTCCAGTGGGCAAGTCCTCAGACAGAATGGAAGGGTTGGATGTTATTTCTGATCGTCTTGAAGCGCTCTCCAGTTCATATTTACAAGAAATGAGCAATGAATACTATGACGAGACCTACAGGGGCCCTGACTCCAGCCAGTTAGGAGAAAGGGACAGTTGGATCTATTGGACTGTGTGGATCCCATGGCCTGGCACATCAGACTCACATCTGATGGGGTCATATATACCCACATGAAGCATAAGGCTTTAGCTGACACTGGCACATAATGTACCCTGATGCCATCAAGATCTGTAGGGGCAGAATCTATCTCTGTTTCTGGGGTGACAGGGGCATCTCAACAGCTGAAAGTACTGGAAGCTGAGGTGAGCCTGACTCAGAATGAACGGCAAAATCACCGCATTCTGATTGGCCCAGAGGCCCCATGCATCCTTGGCACAGAATGACTCAGGAGCAGGTATTTCAAGGACTCAAAGGGGCATCATTGAGCTTTTGGGATAGCTGCTGTGGAAACAGAAGAAATTAGACAGCTGAACACCTTTCCTGGTCTCTCAGAGGACCCTTCTGCTGTGGGACTGCGTAGGGTCAAAGAACAGGTGCCAATCACTACCAGAACAGAGTCTCATCAACAGTACCGCACCAACTGGGACTCAGTGACCCCCACCTATGAGATGATTTGTGAACTGGAGAGCCAGGGAGTGGTCAGTAAGATTTGCTCACACTTTAACAGCCCCATATGGCCAGTGTGTAAGCCCAATGGAGATTGCAGAGTGACAGTGGACTATTGTGTCCTGAACAAAGTCACACCACCACTGAATGCTGCTGCAACAGACATGCTAGACCTTCAGTATGAACTGGAGTCCAAGGTCCCACTATTTGCCATGGACTCATCCAGACTGAAGTGGGTAAGTGTGAGGCTCCAGAATATTGCAATACATGGATGACATCATTGTGTGTGGCAACACAACAGAGGGAGTTTTTGAAAAATGGAAGAAGCTAATCCAAATCCTCTTGAAGGCCAGTTCTGTCATGAAGCAAAGTAAGGTCAAGGTATCTGCCCAGGAAATTCAGTTTTTAGGAGTAAAATGGCAAGATGGATATCATCAGATTCCAATGGCTATGTGTATGGAATGTCACAGATGTCTATGGCAAGTCACAGAAATTACTGAGGGATGAACTGGACCATGTCAGATTGCAGGGCTGAAAGCTGTCCAGTTGGGTTTAGATCTCACTGAATGAGAGAAATGGCCAGCACTCTACCTGTACACTTACTCATGGATGGTGGCAAATGCTCTGTGGGGGTGGCTAGACTGATGGAAAAAGGCTAATTGCCAGAGCTGCCATCCGGGCTGCTGAATTTTGGCAAGACATCACTACCCAGATAGAGAAGTTGGCTGTATATCATGTAGACATACATGTATGTCTTGTCATACCCAAGAGTCAGGCTACTGAAGAATACCTGTCCTAAGGTGAGGGTAATCCTGTGTATTTCCATATTGTTGTTCGCAAAAAATGTGGTCCTGCAGCTTTAACTGCGGTCAGCCAACAGGAGGAGAGCAGGTTGTTTAAAATTCTTCCCCAAGCCTCTCTGCAGGGGAAGCGAGGTGGAGGAAAAGACACTTCTGGGACTGGTTGGCAGTTGCGTTCGATGCTGTGAGTTTTTCCCTGGGGGTGCCTCTTTGTCATCTTCCATTTTAGACCCTTTTCTCTGATTCGCTTTCTTGCCAAGAAAACCCAAGGAGCCCCGGAGCACGGCAGACGAGAATCCTCCAGGGAACTACTGGAACAACTCCACCCAATCCCCGGGCCCCCCCC
>VZRM01004049.1:62365-82334 GCA_013397955.1 Grantiella picta
GTATGGAGCCCCACACGACGGGTCACAGAAGCTAAGGAAGGAGAAGGTGGATCGAGTCAATTCGCTGAACTCAAAGCCGTTCAGTTAGCACTGGACATTGCTGAAAGAGAGAAGTGGCCAAAGCTCTACCTCTACACCGATTCATGGATGGTAGCCAATGCTCTGTGAGGTTAGCTAGAATAGTGGAAAAAGGCTGGTTGGCAGCGTAGGGGAAAACCAATTTGGGCAGCTAAAAAATGGAAAGACATCACTAGCTGGGCGGAGAAACTACCTGTGGAAGTCCGCCATGTAGATGCCCATGTCCCCAAGAGCCGAGTTAATGAAGAGCACCGAAACAATGAACAGGTAGATTGAGCTGCAAAGATAAGGGTGTCCCAGGTAGACTTGGATTGGCAGCATAAGAGAGACTTGTTCCTAGCTTGATAGGCCCACGATGCTTCAGGCCATCAAGGCAGAGATACCACCTCTAGGTGGGCATGAGACCGAGGAGTAGATTTAACCATGGACTGCATCTCTCAAGTTATCCATGACTGTGAGATGTGTGCTAAGATCAAACAGGCCAAGCGGGTGAAACCCTTGTAGTATGGTGGAAAGTGGTCAAAATACAAGTATAGTGAGGCCTGGCAGATTGATTACATCACACTGCATCAAACCCGCCATGGCAAGTGCTATGTGCTCACAATGGTAGAAGCCACCACTGGGTGGCTGGAAACCTACCCTGTGCCTCATGCCACTGCCTGTAACACCATCCTGGGCCTTGAAAACCAAGTCCTGTGGAGGCATGGTACCCCTGAGAGAATTGAATCAGATAACAGAACTCATTTTAGAAATAGCCTCATAAACACCTGGGCTACAGAACATGGCATTGAGTGGGTGTACCACATTCCTTATCATGCCCCTGCTGCTGGCGAAGTGGAACAGTACAATGGACTGTTAAACACCACCCTAAAGGCACTGGGTGAGGGGACTTTCAAAAATTGAGAGTGACATTTAGCAAAGGCCACCTGGTTAGTCAATACCCGAGGCTCCATCAACTGAGCAAGTCCTGCCCAATCCTGCCCAAGGGATGGACTTGACCACGAACATCATCTCCCAGGTGATCCACAACTGTGAAACATGCTGCAGGCCAAGCATGTCCCCCCCGCAATGGGATGGGGGACAATGGTTGAAATATAAATATGGGGAAGACTGGCAAATTTATTACATCACATCCCTGCAAACCCACCAAGGCAAACCCTGTGTTCTTACAATGGTGGAAGCAACAACTGGATGGCTGGAGATGTACTCTATGCCTCACACCACTGCCCAGACCACCCTCTTGGGCCTTGGAAAGCAAGTTCTGTGGTGACATGACACCCTAGAAAGAACTGAGCCAGACAATGGGACTGTCCTGGAGTGATGTTATGATAATCCATTATCCCCTATCGTTGGTTTATATGCCAAAAAAAAATGTGGTCCTGTCACTTTAACTACGTTCAGCTGCAGAGAGAAACGCGGGTTGTTTTGAAAAACTTTTTCCCCAAGCCTGGCGCGGGGGAGGATTCTTCGCTCAGCAGGGACTGCGCGTGCTGGACGGCTGTCGGAGTGGACTCTGTTACAGTTCGTTTTTTTTTCTCTTTTATTTTTTTTTCATTTTTTTCTTCGTTTGGACTCTTTTTCTTCGATCTGCTTTGTCACCCCAAGATCCAAGGGAGCCAGAGAACTTCAGAGCTCGTGGGGAGCTCCACCCAGCCCCCAATGGGGGGTGAGGAGGGGAGAGGCTACATCGGAGGAAAAAGACTTTTTTTTCAATCAGGTTTAATAACTATTTTATTTTTCCCCTTGGATTTCCCCTTCCCCTGTGCCTTGCAGGGCACTTTGCGTGGTTTTGTTAAATAAATAGTTTTTTCTTCACTTCCATCTAAGAAATTCTGTTGTGGGTGGGGGAGGGGGTGTCACAGCCCTTCGCTCTCGGAGGAGAGAGAGTTTTATCATTAATCCAGGACAGGGACTCATTTAAAAAATAGTTTCACAGACACCTGGGCCAGAGAGCATGGTATGGAGTGGGTGTATCATATTCCCTCACATGCATCAGCCTGTGGGAAAATTAAATAATACAATGGACTGTTCAAAAACCACATTCAAAGCAATGGGTAGTGGAACCTTCAAACATTGGGACCTACATTTAGCAGAGGCCACCTGCTTAGCAAACAGTAGATGCTCTACTAATTACGGTGGTCCTGCCCCATCAAAGCCTTCAAGTAGCAGAGAAGGTGAAAAAGTCCCCATGGTGCATATGAGGAATATGTGTTAGGGAACACAGTTTGGAATAGTCCTGCTTCAAGCAAAGGCAAAGCCATCTGTGGGATTGGTTTTGCTCAAGGGCCTGCGTACACGTGGTGGGTAATGTGGCTAGCACAGACCTTTCCCATGAGAATTTTTCTTGTGTTTTTATAAACAAAGATAAAGTTTGGATGTTATTAAAACGGTTTCTCGAGATGTGCACAGTTCGGGCCTGGCCAATAAGCTTAGGGGGAGGTTTCGGACTGATCAATCTGAGTGACCTTTGAAAAGTCTATATAAGTTGGAAAAACAAAAAAAAAGACAGATCTCTTTTATGCTACACTGAGTCGGAGGTTCTTTCTCTCTGCTAGTGGCTCAACAGTGACATGGTAATGCAGAGGGGCAGGGAAACACGATGCCTACTTCAAGGGATAAGAACAGTCTGTAATGTTCAATTGTATAGTATTGGTTGCTGAATGACACTACCACTGTATGCCATAACCACTATGGACCATGGATATGATCTACTCCAGACACAGCAGACATGAGCTCCTGATGCAGCTTGCAACTATCCAACAGCACACCAGCCCTCCTGCCCTGGAAAACAGCTCAGATGGATAGAACCCATAGTCATGGACTAAATGAACTCATCAGACATCTTGGAGGGATGGCCATTGACTGTAGAAATGATACCAGTCCTTGTAGATAGATAGATAGATACATACATACACACATACATACAACACACACACACACACACACACACACATATATATTTATGCATATAGTTGGAAGGTGTAGGATCTGGGCATGACATACATGGTATAGAATAAGGGGCAGATAATGTCCTGGTCTCAGCCTGGAGGGGTTAATTTTCGTAGTAGCCAGAGGGGGCATGGCTAGAACCCAGAGATTATTCTGTATCACCTCACATCATTGCTGGGGGCAGAGGGAAGAGAGTCACTTCAGGGGAGAAGGGTTTCCTTCCAGTTGAGTAGGTATGGCAGAGGGATTGATGGGGTACTGCTGGTTCCAAGCTCGAGGGAATGGTTGGGGTAGTGTGGCTGTGGTTGGGCCAGGTTGGGCTCAGTGAGCTTTTTGCATGTGCATCACTCTCTCTCTCTTTTGTACACTTTTGTTGTAAGTATTGTTGCTGTTACTGTTTGTTTTATTACCTCATTGCTGTTTCCAGTAAACTGTTGTTATCTTAGACTCTGATCTTTACCTTTTGTGCTTCCACTTCTCTCCAGCCCACTGCAGGAGTGCAGGAAGGGGCAGTGAGGAGTGAAAGGCTGGCAGTTTTAGTGGGAGCACTAAATTATAGAGTACCATTCCTAAACCACAACGCCTGCAACTACTTTATAAATGCACAGTAGGTAGACGTACATATGAATGCCCATCATTATCTCAATGTTACAAATGTCCCATGACCTGCAGGCCCCGCTAAATAACTGGAATTAGACCTGAAAAGTCATTTGTTCACTCATTCTTGTGCACAGACTGAGAACACAGTATCTTTTCCATGTTCCGTCAGCAAAGATTTATCTGTTGCAATGTACATGCAAATGTGTGGATAATGGTGGTTCTGTTCTGGAAAATCAACTCACGGAAGTGACTCTGTTGAATTTTGGAGGGCCACATCTCCCTCACTTCCTAGACCCTTTCAGAACGCTATATGAAAGGATTCAGGAAGAGAGAATTAGGGAGGAATTTCTCTAGTTCCCAATTCTTGAAATTTACTATAGAGGTCAGATCAAATTCTTTCTTTAGCAGAAAAAAATCATTACTAGTAATTTTTGTACTTGCACCCACAAGCTATACCCAGTGCAAAGGATTTATTTTGAGAAGACATCCTCAAGATCACACCATCATAAAATTCCAATGAAAATTCACCAGTGATGACAATAGAATTCAGATCAGACTGCAAGCAAATAGCAGAAATTTCTCTAGATTTTCAGTCTAAAATGGAAGTAAATTATTGATAATAATTAAAAGCGTAAGACCCTACTACTTCTCTGTTGTTCTGCTGCAGTAGGTACTTACTTATTCACAGGAATCTGCTGCTACTACTCATATATGCTCAGGGAGCAGATGCTATGAAAGAGTGTGTGCCTTTTTTTGTATTACCAGTTTTTGTAACAGAACCTACATGCTCTGTGCATTAGAAAACTGCCACAAGACTTTGCTTCCTAAGATTAACAAGATAAGTTCAATTTCTAGTTTTATAAACAGATTTTAAACCCTTAAGGTTTTCATCTTTCATGCAACCACATCTTTGGTACAATAAAACTTCCTCTTGAAGTTATAATCAAAATTATAGAAATGCTTTTTAATTTCCTTGGGGGACAAACAAACAAACCCCAACTCCTTTCCCCTGTTATTTTAATTAAAAAAATGTCTCTTTCTGAACATCTGCTTCAGGACTTGTCTTTAAAAATTGCTTATAAGGGTTTTGGTATTATACTATTTTTTTCTGGTTAAAGAATGCTCATGTATAACTTTCTGGTATGGATAAAAAATGAGCTGAAATATGTAATAAATATTAATGAAGCATGAAATCCTACATCTAGAGATGATTCCACTATAAAGAATTATATTTATTTGCTGTAAATGATGTGGATACTCTAAAATTATGTACAGGACTTAAGTGCAAGCAAAAAGAGAAACTGGACCTTAAGGATTTTTTAAAAATGTTTTTAGAAATAGTGGTCAGGGATTAGATACATTTCCTATCCTTGAGAGTCAAGGATGTGCTTTGTCATGTAATATTGTTCCTTAGTGACACATATGTACATTCAATGCGATAAAATCCCTACCATCACCAGAAAAAGATTTTTTTGGTTATGGCCATGAAGAAATCACAACACAGTTATTGTCTCACAAGAGACCACACAACCCACATATCCATCTCCTCACAATTAACTGATTTCATTAAGAAAGGACAGCAGTATTAACCCATATGGTGAGGGCTATACATACCTGTGGTAAGCTGGAGAGAACAAGTGAATTTAAAATACAGTGATGGGTAATAAGGAGGCAGACAATTGGACCAAAGAGCTGATACAATAGAGGGTTGAGTGTATATATAGGCTCTTCTATCACTAGGACTGAAGTGACACCAGGTCCATTTTCCACGGCTAATGCAAAGCCATTAAGAGAACTGAGAAAACCCAGTGAGGACAGCACTGCTGGGACTCAGTCCTGAATTTCAAGCAATTTCAAGAGAGAGCCTCATCTTTAACAGGAGTACTGTTGTGATCTCATTTGTAGAATGGTTGTTTAGTGGGCCAATGGTTGCTAACACTAGTTTCATGGGCAGTGAGTCTCTAACATTGTTAATTTCTCCCAAATTTTGCTTACCATATATACAGACACACATGTGTGTGCACACATACAGATGTATACATAGAGCAAAGAAACACCCAACTCCAGAGCTGTGAGCCCATCAGGCAGTCTGTGAGTTCACACATCCCCATCCAAGTAAAGCTCTGGTGAAAATCCTTTGATCAGTAAACCTCTCTGCCTGGGGAAGGCACTCATAAGAAGAGCAGCAGCAGGAGAATGTATTTTCAGGAGGCAAAGAGAGATCACTGTGGGAAGCCGAAGATAAGATAAGGGAAAAGGAGGCATCATCCACTAAAGACAATGCAGGAAATGAGAAAAGGATAGATGGGCTAGAATAACTAAATTAAAATCTAGTTTCAGGTTTTGAATCTAAGCCACCTACTTATAGCAACTCTAATACTTCTTGAAGCACCTCCAGAAAGGACTGGTTATTGTTTGTCACTTCAAAACCTGAAACCATCCATAGGTTTTTACACACATCTTTTAATTTAGTTATTCCGGCCCATATACCCTTTTGTAGTATAATCTTACTGCCATCTACAGTATAAACTGAGCTGAAAGCATGTTTCTGACAAAACTGAACAATAAAGCAATATAAAAACTGTGTTAGCCTGAGATGGGAAATTACACCTGTTATTGTGAAGTTATTTCTTGCCATGTGACAGAGTTGTCAAGTCCTGTATCCAAACATGAGTATCGGAGGACTTTAGCATACAAAACTCCCTTCAACTGTCCTGCCAGACTTAAAACCCTTCAAAATTCCAGATAAGTCATAGCGAACAACACTCACATAAAATAGCATTCTTCAAGCACCCACAAAAATGGAAAACTTCAGTCAAAAATTATTTCAAACTGATGAATTATCATCGCAGTAAATTATCTTGGTTTTTTTTCCTGCTGCTACATTCTGCATAGCCAAAGGCTGAATTACTAGATCTTATACTCTCCTAAACTCCAAAAGTATAAGCACTTAGCCAGCACTTCCTGAAGTACAGGCCTGTGGCTATCTCTCTAGGGTGTGAATCATAAATACGTTTGAAAATGAATGAGATTACAAGATAAAATTTAATTTGCAGCTAGGAAAAAACAGAGCTGATCAGAGGGCAAGCAATATCACTGCTTTTGTTTTATTCACTGTAAGGTAAATTTCTAAACTGTTTTTATCATGACCAACAAGGTTTCTTCTTCCAATCAAATAAAAAGAGAAATAGTTTGAAATGTGGATTGAAATGTTTGAACTGTAGAAGAATAGCTATGTTTTGCATTTTTTAAAGTCTTTTTCCCATTAATATAAGTAGTTAACAAACAAGTAAAAAACTATAACAGTCACGTACTGCTGTAAAAACAACATTATGTCTTAATTACAGTAGTGTTTCAATACTATAGTTTTCTCACTTCTTAGTTTTTAATTAAGTTTCTCTAGTGCATACTGAGTGTTAAGCTGCACATAAAAAGTACTGTTTTTTAACAATATTAGTCTGCTGACAAGATTACTGATCACAATACAAACCAACAGGTAAAAAGAAAAGAGAGCAAAGTAAGTACTGGCAAAGAAGTAAGAAATAAAATGTAAGAACCACTGAAGAAATCTCCCATGGAACTAGGCTTTGACAACATATTTTAGGTTCAGTGCCTTAGTCACAAGCTGTCTTTCCTCTGATATACAGTTTCTTTTTCTACTTATAGGCACTGTCCAGTCATACCTGATGAACAGTCTGTATTTATATAATTAATCTTTTACTGCCACATTGCTAATCTAGGCAGATGTTCCAAGCCGTTTGCAATTAATTTATGTATTTCCTCACCTTTTTTGAGCATGTGCTACTTGGGCACTTCTCCCTTCCCATAAACAGTACCACGGCTAGAAAAATACACATGGGTTAAAGCAGGGTCAGGAACCTCACCCTATTAAGATGCCACCAGTCACCAGAGGACCAACACCCTTAATATCTGCAAAGCAGTGATGTTGAGATTAGAAGCATGGAGTATTTCCCCATGCAGAGATCAATCACTGATTATTAAGTGCATCTCACTTTACATCCACCAGGAAGGCAGGTAAAAACACTTTGCACTTGGGTTTGCATGGCTGCAGATAATTCTGGGAAGCCATCAGTTTCAACAGAATATAATGTGTCCTTTCTCCCAGTGAAAGGATGCTTGCCACAGTACACAGGGGTGATGAACAGATATTTGTATCAGCTTTTCCACCAAGAACTGGAAAACTGTCAATCCTGGGTCACTGTGTAAGGAAAAGGCATATTTGGAGAGGAGCCATGTGTCTTGTCTATAGTTAAAGGAGAAAATGTGCATTTAGGAGAAAGGATGATAGTGATTAAAGTAAGCTCATGAGGACTCAGGAGGTCTGGCTTTGATTATTGATTTTTTGAGAGGTAAATCCCTCAACTTTCTTGTAATGAAGGTCCTCATTTGCTCAATGAAACAAGTACAAGAAAATAAATACATATGATTCAAACATCACCACTCCACAAGTGGCTGTACACACATTTAATATACACGTTGTACATATACATAATGTTATATATGTGTATTTATAGCTGGGGAATGGAGGCAAAGAGAAACTCAGCAGCTTGCTCAAAGACAAGTTCTCTACAAAAACTTTGTTTAGGTATTATGAAAGAATTTGATACCTACTATCTCTTTCTGATTCCAATGTATTGCAAATGATAGACATTGCTATGGCAGAAAAGAATTAACAAAGTACAAAAAAATTGCACTTAACTTTTAACGTACTTTCATCTAGTCTGGCTAAGCTTTCTTGAGATATTACTATTGGTATGAAGGGAGAAGATCTGTAGTCCTTAGACTTTAGAAATAAATTTATTTCATATGCAGTAGTACTAAAACAAGCATAGTTTTTAAACACATATTTTATTAGGCAGTTACTTTATAATGCTGAAAGAAAAAGTTCCTTTTTTGATAAAAGCATTCACAATGCATAAACTAACCTACAGAGATTATTAAATAAACTATTATTTTAACCAAATGCTCTATGAAAGACCAAATATCAAAAAACAGTCACTAAGGCAAGGTGCCTCAAAGCAGATGCACAATTCAGACTAGCAGCATGCATGGAAAAGATGCATTTAGGTGTATGAAACAGTTAACTGCACACAGAGAGGGACACCAGTACAGACAATCTAATTTAATACATTGGGGTTTTTTTATATAACATGTCTTGCCATTGTCACTGATGCTAGAATGTCACTCTACTCGTCAGTAATTTGTTCCTCTAACCAATTCTTGTGCAACTTTTCTCCCAGGAGCTGTTCAGTTGGCTTCAATGGAGCTACTTACTCATGTGGTGAATAGAGCTGTTAGTTCTACTATTTACTCTTGGAGTATCTTTACCGTGTAGGCACCATCTAGGTTGCATTAGACAAGACTCATTCATCTAGGCTTTGATTAATTTGTGCATACATAATATGTTTTGTTAAGGACTTAGTATTTACAATACTTCAAAAATGAAGATAATTCCAGTGACTGGACTTATAAAGATCTTTCAGTGCTGAGTTAGAGTAAACTGAGTTTAATAAAAGCACAAACTTCTTGCAGGATGGTAACTATGTACAGTATCTTGCAAGATAGATATTACCAGTATACTTGTAAGTGTAATTAGAAAAAGAATTGGCCAACATTTAAACTTACAAAAACTTCTAAATAGCTTTAAAATTTTTACCTACTGCAAAATTTTACTATGTAGTTGTGTGAGGGACACAACTAAGGCCATGCCACATTTGGTCCGCTGTTGTGCAAGTTGACAAGACACCGTGGAAGAAGATCTTATTGCTAGTTGGTAGGATTTTAACCTTTAGGAATGTAACTATGTATTGGTCACCTAGTGGGATTCATCCTGCAAGAGGGGAACAATACACAATAAGCCGCTGTTGGCATGAAGATGTTATCATGGGCCATTATGACCTCAGCCTGCACATTGGCCCTGCGTGATTTAGGGTAAGCTAGAAATTATTAATTTAAGAGAACTAGAAGCTGGAAAATAATAATAAAAATTTTTGAACTGATTTAGAAGGCCAGAGATTGGATAATGATTTACTAAGATTTGCCTGCTGAAGACAATTTATTATTCGCTTCATCATTTTGTGCCTACCTAGAATCGAGGAGGATAGAAAAAAGAGAGCCAAATAATTGAGAAAAACTACTAAGTGTGACCGAACATCCTGCCCTTGGACCCCAGAAGTGGCACAAGTTGGTTCTCAGGCTTGGACTTGGACCAAGAACCGAGGGAGCATGTGCAAGGGAACAGGGTGAAGAGTTCATCCTGAGGAAGACTACCGATTTTGCCATCATTAATTATTTGGGACCCCTACCCACAATTAATCTAGACACTGCGCTTGCACTAGCATATTTAAATGAACTATGAACTCATTATAATATGAAGCGGGGATAGGTAAAGAATATGTATAGGGGCTTTGTCTAACTTCATGCATATGTAACCTGTAACCTAATATAAACCTAGTGAAGTGCTGCTGACGGTGTGCATGCTCTTGGAGGGGCTACCCCCCATGCACCCCAGCTGGAATAAAAACATACCTACTTCATAACTATCTGAGTTGCGGAGTCAATCCTGCGCCTCATGCGTGAGATGATGTTGAAACTGGCCACTCCTGAGGAGGAGATATAAGGTGTGGTCCTGGAGTGGAGGGGATGGATGCCATGATGCACACCATTTTCATCCAGGGGACACTGTGAAGGGGCACTGCCTTCCACCCCTCCAGCCCAGAAGCCATGCTCCATCTCCTTCTGCTGATGGGCTTCTTCAAAATCTAGGGGTCCATACATATATATTGCTAATGCAACTAATAAAATTAATTCGCTGTGCAATTCTGAGTGTGTCATGAGTGTTTTGTGCATGGGCATCCTCACGAACCCGTAACAGTAGTTAATTTTTTAAGAAGTTGTAGAATGAACATAGACATCAACAGAAGTTCATCTCTGATTATCGCCCTCAAAACTGAGACAGAACACAATGTCTACCACAGATATGTCTAGATAAAACCATTTTCTAAAATCTCAACAGGGAATAGGACAGTAACTAGAGATACCATTGCTGTAAACACAATTAATGTAAGACATATCTCAATCCATATTTTCCATTTCCTCTCCAAAGAAAAGAAAGAAACACTACTGAAATACTTTTGGCTTTGTTTGAAAACCAGAAACTAAATATTAAAGACTATTTCTGGAATCAATACAAAATAGCTTTACAACCATACTTTGATATATTTGATCTGCCAAAAATATTTGAATGAAAGTTGTACCATGTTCATAACTATCAGAGTAAGTCAATTTAATGGGTTAGCCAAACCAGAAGGAAATGGCTATGACTGGTGTAAGTTATAATACAGCATTTCCCACTGTGCCACCAAGCCTAAAGACAGAACTCAGACAAAGCAAATCACATTTGATGTTATTGGCATCTGGGTCTGAGAGATGCTAATGACTTCCAATAAATACACATACTGTGGCCTGGTAGTGGGGAACCTTAGGTATGTATTTGCAATTTTTCAGCCTACACATACATTTTTTTTTTCTGGTTTAGACTCCCAGAAATTATGGCTATTTTCCTTTCTTCTGAAAGACATTCTGAACCACAACCCTACCTTTCTCTTACCAGTGTATTACATTTGTTCACATGGGGCCAGGATAAGAGCAACACAGCTGCAATGGCTGTGATGTTCTCAAAGTACTCTGGCATGCACAGCCCTCATTTGGAGGACACTGAGATCAAAGAGAACACTCAGTCACAACTGACTGTTGCACATTTACATAGCTCATTTCATCAAGAAAGATAACAAAGGCATTTTACAAGTACTGGACACATATCATCACTGAAATTTTGCCAATCTTTCCTCTGAGGGTAGTGAACAAATACTACATGGCAGCCAGCAAGCTCACTGGTGAAAGCAGTGTTTTGGCTACAACAACAGCAATAACCATTTAATTGTGACCAAATGATGACAAAACTCAATCCTCCTGCAACATCTAGTCAGAATTCAAAAAGCACAGCAAATCACCAGGGTAATCTACTGCAGAAATCCCAACATTTGAGTCACTGTTGCAGGAATACAAACCCTTTTTGGTCTCAGGAAGCCAAGGGTCTACAAACATTTTCTGGTGCTTGCTTTGGTTCAGGAAAAGGAAACAATAAAACAAGTTTTGACTGTTCCTTAAGAAAATAAACAGACTTCAAATTATCCACTCAACTTCTGCCTGGTGAAAACTTCATTATTTATACAGACAACCAACCACTTCCATTGTCCCATTCCCTCCTCAAAGTTTCCTAGATATTATACAAAGTGAAGATCTATCTATGTTTGGGAGATAATATAGGCTTGGTCTTGAATCACAGAAGTTAACTATCACCTGACTGGATTTTTACTACTTGTAACTGGATAATGTTGGAAAAAACTTATTCTAGGTCTACTGAACCTAGAGTCTGTATCAAAAAAGTAGTACCCTGAGAAGTCTACATGTGAGATAGCAAGTAACAACTTACTTAAAGCAACTAGATAATGGGTAACAAAAGCAGTAAAATTGGGAAGTTTATCAGAAAAGCTGTAGAGAATGCAATGCTTCAAGGACCACAGAAGGAGGAATTTCAGAGAACCCAAATAAAGTCACCGTTTTTGCAGGTTTTATTGACAGAGAGGACAGGTATAGGCTATTAGGTTCCTACATGTAGGGATCCGATTTTTGTGAATGAGACAACCTGAAAAATTAGAGGAAAAAGGTGGGCAGGAACTTGGAAGGAAGTTTGAAAAGCTGGTGTTGACATGTTTTTAAATTAAGAGATGATGAATTAAAAAAAAAATAGAAGAAATATAGACCTTTTTAAGTTCTGAGACAACTGGTGCATCCATCTACATCTCTCAGGGAAGACCTTTGTGAGCTGTGAAACACATCCTTCCCATTCGTAGTCCCTAGTAAGTGCTCTCACAGCAAGTTGAGCTGACTGCCTTGTTTATCTGAACAATTATGATTCTTCATTTTTGGCTTTACCACAGTACGTAATGGTTTATTCTTGGAATTATATGTACAGAAAGGAAGAAGCATGTGAACTCTGAATAGAAAAAACTTTCACCAAATATGTAAAATGCCATCCAGTTTCAATAGATTTATCTGTCCCCACTTCTAAAAACAACATTTAAAGTTATACAGCTATTACACCCAGTTGGAGGATTTTTTTTTAATTGAAATGCACTCTTCCTGGAAAGATTATATATATAAATAGAGTGGGGGGAGGGACAGAGAGCGAGATATAGGAAATATATGTATGTGTATATGTATGTATATGTGTGTGCATACATATGTGTATATGTACATATTTATGTGTGTATACACAACAACCCCGTGCATCACTACAAGACAGGGGCAGAGTTACAGGAAAGCTGCCCTGTGGGAAAGGACCTGGGGTTTCTGGTTAACAGCTGGCTGAACATGAGTCAGCAGTGTGCCCATGTGACCAAGAAGGCCAATGGCATCCTGACCTGTATCAGCAATAGTGTGGCCAGCAGGATCAGGGCAGTGACTGTCACTCTGTATATGGCACAGGTGAGGCTTGAGTACTGCGTCCAGTTTTGAGCCATTCACTTCAAGAAAGACGTTGAGATGCTGGAACAACTCATGGGAAGGGACAATGAAACTGGTGAAGGGTGTACAGAATAAATCATATAACAAGTAGCTGATGGAGCTAGGGTTGTTCACCCTGGAAAAAAGAAGGGTCAGGGGAGACTTCACAGATCTCTTCTGCTACCTGAAAGCAGGCTGTAGCAAGGTGGCAGTCAGCTACTTCTCTTAGGCAACTAGTGACAAGACAAGAGGAAATGGCCTCAAGCTGTGCCTAGGGAGGTTTCAAATGGACATCAAGAAGAATTTCTTCACTGGAAGGGTGTTTAAGCATTGGAATGGACTGCCCAGGGACGTGTTAGAGTCACTATCTCTGATACTGTTCAAGAAAAGACTGGATGTGGCACTTAGTGCCATGGTCTAGTTGACAAAGTGGTGATTGATCTAAGGTTGTACTCAAAGATCTTTTTCACAAGGTCTTTTTCAACCTTGATTCTATGATTATGTATATATATAGGTATGCATGTATGTATGTATGTATAAAAGCCACACTCCTCCCCTACACTGAAATCCAAAGAAGTTTTGTGCCATAACCATATTTCCCTATGCACCTTGGGGGAAAAATGTGGTGGTGTTTTGGTTTGGTGTTTTTTTGGTTTTTTTTTAAATCAGTTTTACTTCATTGCAGAGCTACTACTCCAAAACCTGGCCACCAGGAAAGGGTGCTGGTATGACGACAGCTCAGGAAACGGTAGACATTGCCACCTGAGCTGTAAATGAAAGGGAGAGAAAATGGTTTGGGGCTTGGAACACAGAATACAGAATAACCACTGTCAAAGATTAAGTGTAGAGTTTAGGGGTATATTTTTTTCCTTCACTGGAACATGATGAGCTGTATGCTTTGGTCCATAAATCTTTTTTTTAAAGATTTAATGTTTGAAGCTGTAAGTAAGAGAAAGCATCTCCTTACAAAATGGGGAAAACTTTTTTGGTTTTCCTACACAGATGAATTTCAAGTTAGCTTTAGCCTTGGTTAGCTTGAGATATCTTCTGAATGCTGAAACAACATCTGAGACAATGGCAACTACTCTGTCTAGGGGAATAAAAGTATTCTTTCAAAGACACTTGTTCAGTCACAAGTTATTTCTCCTAAAAACGAAAAAAACAATCTTCTAACTCTCAGTTTAAGACAAAAGGCAAAACTGTACTGTGTAGCACACACTGAAGAGCAGAAACCTTCTGGCTAGTAAAAAACCCGCATATGTGAGTGTTTTGCTCCTGGTTCTCCTCTCTACAATCCTGCCAAAAATCCACAAAGAGGTTCTTATTACAAAAGGGACCAGGTTCTTATTACAAAAGAGAACAATTCTTTGATCCAGGAATCCCGAAAGCAATGCTAGAAACCTCATTTTAGACAAATCAGAGCTTGGATGCCACAGGGACAGGCTCAGCTCAGAAAGATGCTTAACGTCAAGATAAGTAAGTTTTGATATAAGTCCATCTCCTGTGTTAAACATACCACAAAGAAACAAAATAATGTTGCTGCAATGAATATAAAATCTTTGTTTTAATAATCACTTCCACAACTGGCTCCACGGATCACTCAGGTGCCCAAACGTCCAGCCTGGTACTCCCTTACACATTCCCTCTTTGACAACATTTTTTTCTGTGCACTTAATCTAAAATTATATGGATTAAATAATTCACTTCACAACTCAAGCCAGTTCAAATGTAGAAATTTCAATCCAAAACATTGTAAAGAACTAATATAATTAACAGAATATTTATTTGTGTTATAATACACCATGCTTCAGTTTTGTATTTGCATGGCGTATATCTGGTCTACACGTGCATAAATATGCTGTGTCTGGAGGAGACTTTGTCCTCACACATTGCTGCAGTCCTGACACCTGAAGAAAGTGTGTTTGGGACACTTACCAAAATAAACCAGCCATCACTGCCTTTTCCTCCTAAATTGTTGCCAGTGCTTGTGAAACCACAGGCCTGTCTAGCATGTGGGTAGCTAGCCTGAAGAAAAGCAACATCCTGACCTGCTCCACTTTCCACAAGCATCTGGAAGCCACCAAATGAGTGTAGGCCAATCTCCACATAAAAAAGGAAAATTTATTGCTATGGGAAACAGCATGAGATCTCCTCTTGCTCCTCCTGCACATGGGCGACCACATGTGAGGCGTGAGTGTGGAGAGTGAGCTATGCTGCAGAGAAACTGTCAAGTATGAGAGCACGTCCCCACAGACACCTGCATAAAGATATCCCAGAATGGATTAACAAGATATTAAAAGCCACAAGTTGGGCTGTCCAACAAAATAGGCAAAAATGGGGCAATCCTTGACAGCCTGCCTTATGTGCAGTATCTTGTGGAAGTCAGGGAAAAGTGCTCACCCCCTCTGAATCTGTATGCACTTAAACCAGAGGAAGCACAACGTCTACATGAAATATGAAAATAAACAGAGAAACAAACACACTCAAAAACTCATCAAGCTCATGCTAGAAAGCTTTTTGTGTTTGTATAAACATGGCTGTGAACTTGCATATGAATAAATAAGCTTTTATTTGAAGTAAGTCAATCAAACATTTAACATCACTTCCATTGACATGAACCCCCTAAACTCTGCAATTTTAGATTTACAAATAATGAAATAATACCATCCTCGTCTTAGTATTATGCACAGTAAACTTATTCTGGTTCAAAATATAATTTTGTGCTGGAATGTCCCTGAGATTTCACTCTTGCTAATGCTATTAATTCTAGCAGTGTGTAATGTCAAATATTAACATGTATTCTAATATTCCTCTTCAACTTTAAGGAGCTGTTTGCTCTACTTGCAAAATATTGGCATGATTGAGGATTTGTGCATTGTTGCGCCACTTGTGGTACAGTTGTGCACACAGAGAGTGTACTTTCCACATCGGGCTGAGACATGGGTGCTGCCAGCATACTCTGCACTGCTGCCAGTTCTCAGTTCTGTTACAATGAGTTTGCTCCAGCTCCTGCTCTTTTTTGTGTAAACAGCTGCCTTCCAGCACCACAGTTGAGCTCTAATTTTATTTCTTAACAAAAATATAATTTATTTTGTACTCTAGTCCTAAAATTTGGATAAATTCTTATTCTCACTGGAGGTTCTAAGATATCCAAATATCCATCTAATTAAAATCTGTTTTTTCATTTAAAAACTAAATTCTAATATAATGTTGGGATTTTTTTTACTTCTTCACACACAAAATTTAGGAATGACTGTAGGATATACTTGGCCAATTTTTGTCTAAAAAATATTTACAATTAGACAATTAAGATTCCTCTGTAGGACTGCAACTTCCCCATGTCAGTTTTATCTCAAACAACTTTAATATTACCATAATTTTAATAAATACAGTGACCAGTGAATGCAAAGTATTATATATATATTTATGTTTCAAACTAAGATAAATTAAAATACTGGCTGATACTAGCAACTACACAGTTTTAATCACTTTTCTCTAAAACAAAACCTTAAATTATTGGATTCTTTAGTAATCATGCAAATCTGTGGATAAAGCCCTGGAGCTCAGCTGGCAAAGCCTGACTGTCATCTCTGACTCTGGGCAAGGCATCTCACCTTTCTTTGCCTCAGCACATATGCATACGAAAACAGCCATGTAACCCTAGTTATAACTCTTTGTTGCTGTTACTTGCAATTTCTCTCAAACCTTTCACACAAAAAAGTGGCAGTTTTATCACATATACTGAATGATCCCTATAAAATGTAAAAGAGCTCAAAGCATCAAGATTAACCCAGGAAGGAAAGGACTGTATTAACTCTAGTGGAGACCAAGAATTGAACTTGTGCAAGTTTTACCTGAAGACTCACAGTGATATTTCTTTTACCTTGCACATTTTCAAACAGTGCATCTCATGCCTTTTTATGACAGGAAATGATCCATATGAAATCAGTCATAGAGGTATCAGCAGCAATACCTGCTTTATCAAAACTGCATGTCATTGGGACATAAAACCTGGGCCTCTTCCAATCTCACATTTTTCCATTCTCATGGTTATTCTTCCATCCTAATTGCATAAGCTTTTTTTTTTTTTTAATTTTCATTTTACTATTTCTGACACAGGAAGCAAAAGTATTTCCCATATGCCAGAAAAACAGAAGTTATGAGATATTATAGACTGTTGTCAGACATTGTTTTCCAAATGAACCTGGCCAGTAAGTGCTTAAAAATCTTCAAAACTGATTATAAAAGTACTTTAAATCCATAACCCATATAAACTTTATATTACGTGAAGTAGTGTATAATCTATACAATAACTATACACACATTTATATAATTTAAAGTAAGAATTGCATGTCCAGTTTTACGTTTCTAAATCCATTTTGTAGCCTCATGACCTGCAGCAATATATCCTTTTGCAGCACACTGGGGCTGTGACCTCCAGTCCCAGCCCAGCCACCTAGCAGAGCGTGCAGCACACATGCTCCTAAAGAGTGCAAGTCAGGCTGGATGTCTGCCATGGGAAACAAAATAATGCTGGACTTGTTCCCATGTGTGTATTTGAGATTTTGTCTTAGGTTGCAATATAGATTTATTTTTCTATTACCACCAGCTGTGGGCCGTTAGCTGTTATCACCTGCTAATGACCCACCCCTATGACAGACAATGGGCCATCAGGGACCCACCGCATGACTCATGGACTTATCTCATCCCATTGTGGGATGCTCTGCCCAGGAGGGAGGAGCCAGGTGTTCCCACCTGGATATAACCTGGCCTTGGAACTGCCTGAGCTAGCCCTGTCTACTGGGTTCCCAGAGGACAAGAGCTACCTCTGGATCTTCAGCTGGAGACTAGACCTTCACAGAATCACCGCTTCAACTGAACTACTTCAGTTGGACTGCTACCACCACCCTAACCGGGTGTCAGGTTGTATCTGACTTTGTCAGTTCTTTTCCTTGTATTATTTCACTTATTTTTAATTTCAACCTTGACTTGTGATCTCCCACTGGTTTGTTTTCAAACCAGTACAAATTTACTTCTCTCAAAGACAGTGCCTAACCTTGACTGCGGTCTTTAAAATTTATGGATTTATTTGGGAACTGAAGAATGAAAACTCTTGAAGTTCCTTACCCTTCATATTTACCACACCAGATGGCTGTTGGCAAGTGTTGGCATTATACCAGTTTTACCCTGTAAGGGTGCCTAGGTAAAAGAATTGCACCTTATCAGAGATGGTGTGAAGGCTGTCTTTTAAGAGGTCCATATGCCTCTTTCTCTGGTAAGGCATTTTGCTGATCTGGAACTCTTTGTCTGAGGGATTTGCAGAATTTATTGCTGGATACTCTTCTCCCAAAGGCATCTACCTCTTGGAAACTGTAGCTACCAACTAGTTTTTGCTAGACATTCACCCAATCTCTTTACTGGTCAAGCAAAATTGACCTGATTTTCAGGAAGCTCTGGTGAAATCAATGAAAAACATAGAAATGTAAAGTATGTAAGTGCAATATAAGAGCAGATTTCTAGGAGAGACCTTCCATTGTCCTGAAATGGTATCAGAGGTTTAACTTTCAATAACCAGGCTCTAAAAACCCACATTTTTTCACTTCTTCTATACATCATGAGTCCCTCCATGTCCCTCACAAAAGCTTGTATATGAAATTGGTTTTGCTGACTAATGACTTCTGTAATGGAGTAGACAATTATTCAGTTCCTGAAGAAAATGGATGTTAAATAGAAGGATAAATTTAAGCTTTTTTTCCTGGGACTAGCTTTGGTGTTTATGTTACATCTGTTACCTTACCTTCCATAAGAGCACAGCCAGCAATAGGAAGATGAGAATTCCCACCAACAAACTGATGGCAATGATCCATCCAACAACATACCCACGAGCCTCCAGACTGTGCAAAGCCTCAAAGACCACCTACAAAGCAATTAGAGAAAAATATTTTTATAATTGGAAGTTGTATTGTTTTCTCTTGTACTTATCTTACTAAACACATTGTATGGTGGCCACATTGATCATATTTCATCTGTCAAACAAATATGGAATGCAGCCTTAATTTAGTGCTTTCCATCAATTTTTCCCAAGGGATTTAAAGCTTTTAAGTGAATTTTGAGTAGCCATGCATTGGAGCCAAAGAATATAAGCTTCCACTTCAGCATAACACTTACCCTGCCAACCCCCGACAATGAGCTTGTTCAGGTGCTGGGCCACTAAAGGTGCACAAAGTTTTGCATTAAAAACCCCATCCCTTGGATTGGCAGGCATTGGCATGACATCTTGCATGGTTTGTCTTACTCATGTTCTGGCCCTGCCAAACCCCCTGATGCTTCACATGAAACACTCATAATGAGCTTATGCTGGGGGTTAGGTTTTCTAAGTGAATTTCTTCCCATTTGTTGTTGGGGAGATGCTGGGAGTGGCTTTCTAAGTAAGTAGACAAGTAGACAGCGATTAAGGAACAAAAGGAGTAGCCAAGTATCCTGACATACCTCTGAAATGGTTTGGGGCAGGGGAGGAGAACGGGAATTTGGAGTTTCTTAGCCAAGTGGGAGTAGTCTTTCCCCAGCTGAGATAGTCACCGCGGAATTTTTTTGCCTAGGACCTCTCCTGTGCAGCAGTTTCAACACTGCCATGGAGCCCTGCCTGCCACCTGCTTGTAAGCCTGTTGCTTGCAAGAGAGAGAGAGTGCCGGCTACCCCATTGACTAAGACTTTGCCAGCTGCTAGCCCTGAGAGAGACCAGCGCAGTCCACAT
>VZRM01004052.1:8636-27249 GCA_013397955.1 Grantiella picta
GGGCTGCGCAGCTCCCCCAGTGCTGTGTGGCTCAGCCCTCCCTGGGCTCGGACGAAGCTGTGCTGGCTTCTCCTGCACGCACTGCTGCCTGGCTGCAGGGACAGTTGGACTGCAGTGTTTTGGCTGTGCTGGAATCAACACAGACCCTCGAGCAGTCTCTCTGCTCCTCTCTCAGTAGCAGGGAGGGATTACACTCTGTAGCACTGTAGTTCTGTGAAACTAACAGGTTCAGTCTTGGTGCTGCTAAAACAGAAGTCAGTATGAGAGCTTCAGGTGCTGCTGTGTTGACCTTAGTTGTAGATGTAGGTCGTATTAGTTTTATAACGTTTGCAAAACTTGGGGTCCAAGAGAGGAAGACAGGATGTCCATGGGACAGATTACTGAAGAAAATATGTACTATGCTTTTCACTTTCAATCATGTACAAGCTGTAATGGTAATTTAGGAAGTAATGAAATACTTGACAGGTAGGAGGATTTGATTTTTTTTTTTAATTGCTGGAGAAAGACAATAGCCAGCAACAACCAAGAGAACAGAAGCTGAAGAAATTCTGGGCTTTCAGAACAGACAGTAATGTTTTTGTTCCCCAGTAATGTTGTCAACAAACCTTTTCCAAAGGATGGTTTTTTTTCTGTCTTGAGCCCTTTTTTGTTCTGGGTGTTCTTTCCCAGTGGCAGTTTTTATGTCTTGCTCCATGTGGTCTGTGTGTTTCCCATCTCCATGCATTTCTCTTAGTCAGCCTTCATCCAGAGTAAGAAGATAAAAGATTAATAGACCTTGACATTATTTCCTCCTTTGAAAATGTAGTTTTCTAGCTTTTTTTATTAGCTAGTCAAATAATAATTTTTTTTTAGAATAGGTACTGTACAGTAGCATAAAGCCTCTTTTTGGTTATCTGCAGTGGTTTGTGGTAGTGATAAAAAGTAACCATTCTTATTTTGTCCACATATTGTCTGCATTCCAAAAGTGAGGATGTTGTCTGTTAATACTATTGTGTCTTTTTTCCAGGCATCTCAGTTGTGGTTGTCAGTTGTCCTGAGACAGGATGGTGTTGAAGACAAAAAACTGTCTTTGCTGACTGATTAACTCTTTTTTTTTTTTTTTTTAAAGATGGTGAAAAAGCTGATGAACCAGCTTCTGCTAAGAAACGGAAAGTAGAATCTGGAGAGCAGGCAAAGAAGAAGAAGAAGGTATAAGCAGGGTTTTGTGGATTTATACATAATGAGAATTTCAAGGAACTTGGATTTCTCTGCTGGCGTGGGAAACAAATACATGTTTACTGAATTTCTCTCTCATATTTGGGTTGGGAATTTTATTTCTGTAGTATGCTTGCCTTTTGGAAAGCACAAAATTAAATGGACAGTGTTGTGGTAGAACTTGTTTACTGAACAAAATTTAAACCTGTTTATTTAAAAGAATGATTTAGAAGAGAGATCCATTGCTATGGATACTTGTGCTCATGCAGGTTACAGGGCTTCACAACATTTTGTTTAACAAGAAACCTGGTAGCATGAGTTTTTCTGGACTGACTTTTCCATCGTGTCAAAACCTTTTATAAAGGAGTATATACTAAAGATTTTTTAGGTACTGGTCTGTGATATGTTCACATAATGTTGTTTTTAAATGTATGTATAGACTGCAAATAGTCACTGGAATAAAACTACATTTGAAAACATCTGCAGTATAAATATTGCATTGCATGCTTGGAGAATAGGAGCAATGAATTTTGTACTGTATGCCGTTCAGTGATGTATGACTTAACAGATACCTCAGGGCTTTTTTGTTTAAATAAGTACCCAAATACAAACTGAAAAAAAAGGGACTTAAAAATGGAGTTATTTAATATCTTATAATTATTTTGATGTTATGGGATCCTCATCAATGAAGCATGAGACTAACTGATGGATGGAGAATTGAAGCATGTAAAGTATTCTTCCTGAAACAGAAAATAGAATCTAGATATTTATGTGGACAAAAATTATGACAAAACTGTGATAGAGTCTGTGCTGCCAAATTGTATTTATTTCAGTACAAACAGTTGGTAATCTTCTCAAAGTGCTAGTCAGTATATGTTGCATTTATGATATGCTGCTGAATGGGTTTTTGGGTCTGTATATGTCAAGGTATCAGCTAGTACCAGCTGGTACTGGGTTGGAGAAAGGGTTCCTGTATATTTTCAAATAAAGATTCTGTGCCTTAGAAAATCTGCAGTGAGATTAGGGCCTACTAATAGTAGTTTATGTAATTAAATTTTTAATGTAAAAATTTGTGTTTTCTGTTTTCCTTCTGTCTTGGACTAGCTTTACTTTGGCAGAAGAGATTCTATGTGCATATGTGCCAATATGATGTTAATATTTTTTAAGTGATTTTAAGAGTTTTTTTTTAGCCTTAATATATAGAAAAGAGTGTCAATTTTTAGTGAATGTATGAACTTGTTAACAAGTCATGCAGTTCTAGCCTTGGCAGTGTGATAATTCTTTCTCTGGATCCTTGTCTACCTGCAGACTCTACAACTGCTCCTTGCAAATTCCACAGGCTGTGGGGCCAAATCTGTGATACATTCCACCCCGTCTGTGCCAGCTGTAGCTGGAAGCTTTTTTGGTAGAGATGCTTCAGTGCATCATCCTCAGGAAATGATGATGAGGGAAGTGCTATGGTGCTGCAGCTTCTGTAGCAACTCAAAAGACTTCAAGAAACAGACTTGGAGGTTTCTTCAGGTTTGGGCAGCAAATAATGAAAATTTGTCTATGCTTCAGGATCTGTGAAACATGTGAGTGAACACCAACAAAACTTAAACTGATAGTTCAGATGTTCAAAAAATCTCTAACTACAGAACAGTTTATCCCGGATTGCCTTTCAAGGGAAGACAGTGACAATCAACATACACCCCTGCTGACAAATGGGGAAGATTGCCTCTGAAAATTAGTCCTCTATCAATTCATCATTCTACTGTTTTTATGATTAATCAAATTTAATTGCAATCATTATGTGTAACGGGGAAAAAAGGCAGTAAAAATGCATAGGGTTTGATTTGAGGAAATTCTCTTAAAAATTTATCAAAATCAGAAAAAAAGTGTCTGAAAGACAATTAATTTGCAATGAGCACAATGTGTTGCTTCCAGACACTGGCACAATAGCAGCTGCAGTACTTGGCTTTCCAAGAAAGGCGGGATGATCTGGAAAAGAAGAATTCACATCAGTGTAGAAGTACAGCTGTTGAGGGTAATGGCAGGCAGTGCTTCTTCCCACAAATGCTGACAGGGAGGTTGTGGCAAAGCATCCCTCTGTTACTGTGCTGTTCCTGTTCTCGATGCAGACTACTGCTGTTGAAATGCTGATTCGTTTACAGATACTATGTGATAAGCTTAATGCTGTCAATATGAAAGTAAATCCAATGAAATGTAATGTGTTCCATAAAGAATAATTTATTGTGAACCTGGAATCAGCACAGGAAGAGGCATTTTTATCATTGGAGAGAAAGAGAAGCTGTGCAGTGCTGGCTCACTGTGGTGACAGGAAGCTCGTTTGCCAGCTTGCTAATCTTAGAGAATCATGGCAAAATCAGGACAAAAAGATTCAATGCTTTCAGTCACCAGCATGATACAATTTGGATTTTCTTTGCGGGCTTGAAAGGTTCTTCCTGTTTCTGTCTTAGCTTGCTAATTTTATCCAAGCCCCTTTGGCCACTGGTCACAGATGTTTGTGCTTTTGTTTTGGGTGTAGAACAGTGTAGGAGTATCACAACAGCATGAAAGATGATTACAGCTGAAGTGTATATTCTTGTAGGATAAATGGTTTTACCAGTTGAAAGAGACCCCTGGCAATGGCTACAGCTGTGCAGCATTTCCATTTTGAGAAGTGTTGTTTAAGGACAACCATAATTGCTTGTTAGACTGGAAAAATCTGAAAGTTTGTTTTCCCAGTAGCTGGACAAATCCCAGGACCCTCAGGCCTGGGCACAAGCATGGTGGTATCAGTGCCTTACAGAGGTGAGCTTGCTGACAGGCCAGTTGCTCTAGCTGTTTGAGGACATGCCAGCTTCTCTCTAATTCACAGGAGGGCAAATGTTACAGAGCAAAAGAATTCTGAAAAACGCTAGCATAAAATGTGATTAGAAAACCCTTGAGCAAATGGAGGCACCTTGCTAAGAAATCTGATTCCATTACTGCCAAAGGCATTTTCTGGCTGCACTGACTGAGGTGAAGTTTAACAAATGATGCAGCAAGAGGCAGTGATTAGCTGGGCAGGCTGTGGCAGTCTCAGAATGCCAAGACTGAGGCAAAAGCAGTATTTCTGTACAACAAAATGTTGGCAGAATACAGAAAACTGATGAAAAGAAATACTGTGTTTTCATTGCACAGGAGGTTTCCTGTGAAACATGGGAATCTCAGGGAATAGTTCTGTTCTGAGACAAACATTGGTAGCAGTGGACTGCTTTCTAAAAGTTTAAAAGTCATATAATTAGGAACCAAGAAATAGCAGGAATAATGGAGGGATAGAGATTGCAGTGAGCAAGTTCTTCATGAGTATCACAGACCTAAAGGAACACCATCATCTTCAGAGGAGTCCACAGAATTTGTGTCACTGTTAGAAATGTGCAGAGATCGGTTGGGCCTGGAAGGCAGAGTCACACCAGAGATTGAAATTGTTTTGTGTTGTTGGTTCCTTTGAACTGTTGTCTTCAGGGCACTTCTGAAAAAAGCAGGAATTTTCAGGGAAGCCAGTGCCTGTGGAGCTGGATTGGTGGAAGAATGCAATGAATTCAGTGAATGGAGATAAGCATTTTTAGTCCTTATCAAATAATTTTATCAGGGCTCTTGATTTAGAAGATGAAGTGGTCTTCGTCTTTAGAATGCTTTAGTCTTGGTAGCTTCAGAAGATAAATCACATATTTGCTTTGCTTTAGTTGTGAGCAGCAACACAAGAAGTCTGTACATTGTTGTGTTCTAAAGGGGTAAGCTTGCTGTTTGGAGCAAACCCTGATTTCCCATCCCTTCCTGTACCTTCTCCCACCATATATTTCTTGCTACAGATGGACTGATACAAAAACAAATACAGGATTAATACACAGTAACCCCAGGAAAGTGTAATGGGGAGTTAAACCTAAACCACAGAATTTCTCAGGGGAGGATTAACACACTCCTCAAACCAACCCACCAAACAAACAACAACCCTGCCAGCAGCAGGCTCATAGCAAAAGTCATTGGGGAGTCTTTCTGTTGAAAGCAGAACATGGTTCAATTTTGCTAAAAAACTAACTTCTCTGACCTTTGACAGAGGCTAATAGGGGATGTTTTGAGGAACCAAGCCAGATAATGTGAGAGACTAATTTCACTTCTGTTGCAGAAAGGATCACTGCTACTTAATGAAGACCTAATGAAGGGGGTTTTTACAAAAAAAAAAAAATTCTCTGTTAGGCTTCTGGTCTGCAAATGTGTCACCTTCCATTGTAATCCTGTCCTTAGGAATGATAAAATTGTATTTTGTGAGACTAAGAGTTTACACATTGTCTGAAATGTTTCCAAGAGTTGTATTATTTAATGTAGTTATAAGGTTGGCTATGGCAAGGACTAGTTTAAAACATACTGTTTCAATAGTTAGGAATACTGGGTCTTGTACAAGATCTAAGGTTTGCTTACCATTAGTGACTTGTTCTCACAGGAACCTTTGTGCGTGGCCCTTGGATACTTGTAAAGAAGCTGTATCTCTGACAGCTGTGTCACCATGATCTTTGACAATAGTAATGAAATACTGCTTCCACCTTGAAAACATATTATTTTTAAAGTATCTATATAAAGCCTGTTTGCAGGTTTTCCAGCTGTGCTGCTCCAGCAGAGAGCGCTTTTGTTATGCTGGCACAGAGCCTGTTGAATCATCTGCAGCTCAGCTCTACATTACAGAACCCAACTCCTTTCTGATTTTCTTTCTAATACTTGACTAAGTGTCTCTTAAAACAGTACACATCTGTTTTGTTTACTTTCTTGATATCTTGCTCTAGACAAAGGCGTTTTAAACAGCTTTTGCACTGGATATTTCACATGATTTTTGAATGCTTTGTGGGGAGAGTTACAATAATCCTTTATCTTTAAAAAATAATTCTTACATTGATGGATCATAATGAAAAAATTTATTTGGCACACAATTTTAGTCAAATGTGTTTGTCTTAAAGCAGTGAAAATCAATATGAAAATAATGATTGGTTAAATGTCATGCTAAACGTCTCTTTCAGACAAACTAATTACTGAGTTTCAAAGTTTCTAACTTAGTAGAGAAAAGCCCAAAAAGGGGTTTGTGACCTTGTTCTTGAAAAAGATATAGTTAGTTTAAATTTAAGAATACTCAGGGAAAACTTATTTCTGTAAAATAAGAAAGTGAGGAAGCATTGGCTTTGAAAAGTTGCATTTTTCTTATTATACCATAGACTTCTAACCTTCTTTCATAGAAGGTTACAAAAATAAGGCTGGAATGTGCCTTCCCAAGGTGACCCTGCTCATTGGCTGCCCCAGGCCAGCCAGAACAGTAAAGCTGGGGGTGACACAGCTGTCTTCATGGATTGCTCTGAAATTCAGAGTGTAGTAAAGGCTATGAAAGGGCTTAAATGAATCAGTTAGTTTATACTGGGAATATTTTGTAGACCCTGATATTTGCTTTTCCTTCTCATACTGCAAAAAATCCCTTAGATTTTAATAGCATTCTGCTGAAGTTAACCTGAAAAACTATCACATTTCATAATAGCACTAATTCCCATGAAACTCTCCCAGATTTTCATCAGAACTGTGTTTATATCCTAGATTGCGCATACACACTTGAGCATTAAGAACCAGAAATACTAGCAACTGGGAAATTTGCTTTCCTGGCACTTTTGAAATAATAAATTTCAGGTGATCAGTTCCACCTTGAACATTTGTTTGTTTTTCTCAATCATATTGCATATGACTTTTGTTTGCTAAATTAGTAGCTCTTCTGTTCTTAAAATGATAAGGTTTACTGACTCTCCTGGTTAATGCTGTAGGGTTTTTGGGAAGCTCTATGTGACTGGTTCTATTTCTGGTACCATGCTAAAGGATGCACTTCAATCTGTGGTTGCATTTGCATTAGTAAGCCATTTGGCACAATAGGAGAGTGCCTGTAATGTGAACTAGTCCATGCTGTGGGCTAGCTCAGCTTTGCTCCCACAGGAGCAACGCCCAGCAGCAGTCCAAGTGCATTCAGTGCACTCCTAGAGTGCATCCTCTGAGTTTCATCTGAAAGGAATCCAGCTGGTGCACTCTGGAAACCAAAGTGGAGTCAGCCAGGCTGATAGGGAGAGTCACTTCAAAAGCTGCCTCCTGCTCAAACCAAAATACCTGGGCAGGCACACCCTGCCTGTGCCAGGGCCATGCTCAGCACCCCAGCCCCTCCAGCACATGCTTTTGCCCCCAAAATACACCCTGCTGGGGAAAACACAGCTCTCTTCAATGCTTCTGCTCTTGGTAGCATGCTAATATCACCTTCTAAGTCAGCTGTTTGCTCACCTTAGAGTGTGTCTTTCATATTAATTGATTCACTGGTTCTTATATTACAAAGGGTGATGGAAAAGGAGAGGAAGCTGCAGCACTGATCATTGCTTATCGGTTCCCAGAATGGTAACATTTCTCCTTAGAGATTCTGCATTCTTTCCTGCAAGAATTTACACGTAT
Source organism: Grantiella picta (assembly GCA_013397955.1). NCBI lineage: Eukaryota > Metazoa > Chordata > Aves > Passeriformes > Meliphagidae > Grantiella > Grantiella picta. Next base: position 16,314 of record VZRM01004052.1, read on the forward strand.
GTATGAAATTCAGCTATGTATGAATCCCACCACAGGCAATGGAACGTCTGCTGTATATGAGCTAATTGCACATGTGAATTTACAGTGCTGGGACAATAGCACTGAACCTCTGTTTTTTGATGGGGGCTGAAGCCTTGTTGTGCACCTTGCAGCTGAGTAAGGAAAGGGATTTTTGGTTTTTTAACTTGTATTAAGAATGGATTCCTTTCCCCTTCTATGTTTTCTTCTCAGGAAAACTTAACTGAAATTTGCAAGCTTACAAATGCATTTTTTCATTTTAATATAAATGTCTTAAAAGATTAATTTCTCCCTGAAGACATTTGGGCAAGGTGGAGAAAGAGATTGATCATTTCCAGATGTTCTTTGCTGACAGGCAAGAAAAACTATGCTTCGGATTAATGTTTGTGACTGTATTTTAAAAATATATATTTTGTATACAAATTTGCCAGAGAGAGCACAAGCCAGTGCAGCAGGGGTTGAGATACACAGATTTGCAGTGTCATAGCTGCATTAATAAGGTGGGGCTTGCTCCTAATGACTGGGCTAAAAGCATTGGGAACTTCCCTCCCTACGTCTCCTATGGACAGGCGGGGAGATGGATGTGCTTTTGAGAGAGAAACACCAAGGCCACGTGCGGTGTGCTTTGAGATAGACACGACTCCACAGTGGTTGCTAAATCAGACATATTAAAATAGGTAATTCACTGTTCCTTTGGTGTTTTGGTAACATTTCAGGCTGGGATTCTTGAACATTGCACACTAAATTCTGGCAAGAATCGGCACAGTGAATGACAAGTAGTTTGACTTTGGGCTTCTGGGAAGGACCCCAAAATAGCAAAGCTGGGGGAGCTGGTGTCCTACACATTACCTGGGAAGACAGTCAGGCCGATGGAGCAACTGGGCACTGGCATCCTACTCCCTTCGTGTCTGTCTTGCGTCCCACAGAGCTCGAGCAGCACTCCAGCATCAGCCCTGCAGTTCCTACCCCCCTTGCCTCTGCACAAGCAATAGATGCTCCCTCTGGTACTGGCTCTCTTGCCTGGCAGTAGCTTCCAGTGACTACAATGTCTACACTTCTTAGTGGTGGAAGATGAGCATCAATCAGTTCTGTAGGAAACCCTGATGCCTGGGAAGAGCAGATTCTTCTTCAGTTGGTTCTGGTCTCTAAGACAACAGCAGCCTGAGCATGGGAAGTAACAGAGCTCATGCCTGTCGGCAGCAAAGGAAATGCCTCCTTGGAAGCAGTCCTTTGTAACAACAGTTGTCTTTCTCAAATGATGTGTGGAACCAGAAACGCCACTGGAGACCAGGATGCCTTTATGAGTCACAAGCTGGTTTTCACTGGGTGGGCAGAGGAGGTGGGGGCAGTCAGTGGAACCAGCCCTGCATGTTGCCTTCTTGTGCACATTGAATCCTGGATGAATAGGTTTCTGTTGGAATGATCAGTAAACCTGTCTACATTCAGAGGCTGGTGACTGCTAAGACTATTTTAAGTAACTGACAGACAAACGACTGATAAACCCATTTTCCTATCTAGAGAGGGTTCTGCCCCTGTGAGTGGCAAAGCTCAGGGCCCTAGGAGCATAATGGGCAAAGCCCTCCCAAGGCCCAAGGAAGAGGTGTGTGAGGATGGCAGTGGATGTCAGGTCTGGAGATGGTGAATGTCTGCTTCAGGAAATCTTCTATGGAGCTGTGTCATGGTGTTTGTCCCAAACCCCTGCAGTAAGCTCCACTGTGAGAGAGTAAGAGAGGGGAAGACAGGAGGTAAAACTAGGGGGACATTGTTCTCTGGGGTTCTTCAGGTAAAGCAGGTAAATACGTAAGGGTCTTCACTGAGTCCATATGTTCTTTAGAAAGGAAAAACATGCTAGCTCGGAGCATTAATTGATTTCTTGTGTTTCAGAAGCAGGCAAAGTGTAGGGCCAAATTTTGGAGTGTTTTCTATGAGAGGAAGACATTGATAGGAGGAAGGGGTAGGACAGGGGAAGAAAAAGAAACATTACAGTTTTTGTCCATAAAGAAGGACAATGTCCTGTGCAAAAGAGGGCTTTGAATCCTAAGACAAGGTGTTGATGATATTTAGGTGTAAAAGCTCTGAGATTTGATACTGTAGTTAAAAAAAACCCATCCACTTTACTGCCTCAGTGGTGTTGCTGAACTGATCTGTCAATTTTGGAACTGCTCATAGAGCTGTGCAGGAGGCAGTCTTTGGTGTTTGCTTAGGATTCTTTTTTTTTTTTTCCCTAAATACACATATGAATATCTGAACAAGCACGTTCAAGGTATGTTTCCCCAGGGTTTTCCTTTCTCAGCCTGCTTTGCCCCACCAATAGCTGCCCAGGTGGGGTCCTGCCTGTCTCACGCATGTGCAAGGTGCAGCTCAGGAAGGCTGCAAACTGGTATTGGGGTCTCAGCACATAACTTAGCCTGTGACACCTGATGAACTGTAAATGTATGCATGATTAGAATGTGCTATTTGGGGATACATCTTCCAAAGGGATGCTAAAATTGGCAGCTTTACAATTTGACCTGATTTTCTTTTGTTGCTGGTTGTGAAGACAGAAGCCGCTACACTATACAGTTTAAGTCTGTGTTGTGTTTGGTTGGGTTTTATTTTGAGAAGAAGTGGGATAATTTTAGTTCTTCAGTACTAAAAATTAGATCAAAATCCTGGCAACTGTACAACATAAATGAGCAACCTTGCAATAAAGGGGTTTTTGTCACCTTGGAAACACAGTTTGAATAAACTACTTGGAGTAATTTTAGTTTCAGACTTCCCTCTGCCCTTGTCCCTCCCATGCAAATTCTGTTTTTACACTCAGTATATCCGGTTTAAATGTGTTTCTTTCATATATAGACAACAGTGGAATTTGCCAGACAAAAGTGGAAGAACACTGAAAATGACCTTGCACATTATGTTTCAGAGCAGAAACTGGTGTTTGGAAACATACAAAGTTAAACCCGTCCAAAACCAGATTTTAAAATCCATCATTTTAGACCTCAGAGCTCAATGTAAAAAATCCAGAAGCTTAAGTCTAATTGTTTTTTACATACCAGTGGGTCTTGTTATTCTGGAAAAGAATATAGCATTTAGGAAACATATTTTAGCTAAACAAATTTTAACCAAGAAGGAAAGTCGAGCGATTAAATAAGGAGAAATAAATAAGGAAAAATTGATGTAGAATATACATCATCTCTCAGAATCCCCAGTATTGTGATATCCATGTGAAATTTGTTGTATTAAAATGCTGTGGGTCTTTGTTGTGAACATTACACAGATCATGTTGTGGCATAGCTGGAAACTCAAGTAATTACAGAAGAGATTAGGATAAAGTAGTGCTTCTATCCACTAAAGAATGTAAATATTTTGAATATTTTCAATAGCTCACACTTCTCTAACAGATCTCACCTGAAGAGTACCCTTACTGTGAGTGCCCACTAGAGAAAGCACAGAAGCCTTTGTAGCCTTTCCCGAATACTTGAAATCAGCTGAGAAACATTGACTTTCCACTCCCATGGAGAAGATTTTTCAAAGTGAAAAGTAAATTGATTTTCAGTTATTTGAAAGAGTAAATTGCATTTGAATAGATGTTTTATTGTCCAGGTAATATTCCTGGAATCTCAGAGGAACCCATGTAGGACTGGATGGTGGTCCCTGTGCCAGTGCCTGGTGTCACCTCTGCCTCCAGCTGTGTGGTCTGCTAGGCTGGACAGGAAAAAGTGCCACCCAGGACCACGTGCCATGGTCTGAGCAGCCATAGAAGACCAGCAGGACATTACACCAATACATCACATGAGACATGATGAGACAGAACAGCTAAGATTTGAGTTAAATGTTTGGAAATACTTCCTAACCACATGACCACATGACCGGTGAGGTTGCTGGGATAATAATAGGACCATATAACATGACATACTTAAACCCAGATTGATTTGAATATGAGCAAATGGAGGACATGTATGATTAAGGGAGCACAAATTAGATTCTAAATCCATTTTTCCCCTCCATTTTCCTGAATTCTGTTTTGTCTCCCAGGAGTGACTGAATGTTATGATGGACATTAATAATTAGAGAAGGTTGACCATACCACCTTCCCATGAGCTGCTATGCTTTTGCCATTCCTTGTTATCACAGAAGTGAGTGAGTGAGTGCTGGGAGCAAGCTGTCAGCAGATGGTAGGCAGCAACTCTGGCAAGTTTGCAAATAAGGGGCTTTCCCTGCTACAGCCAGCTGGCTCAAGCATTAATCTCCTTGCTGCACTGCTCTTTACAAGTCAAGTAAGCTCATCAGGTCAAAACATGTATTCCATACTGGCTGTCCAAAGCAGAAAAACCTTTTTTCTCTGATTAAACAGTTTTACTTGCTAGGTGCACTCCAGGACTCCAGACATGCAAAAACTCTCCACAGTTCCTTACCATTAACTTCTCTGATTGCTCTGTTTGACACACACACAGTGGAGAGAAAGAAGAGAATATTTCATGTATGAAATTCCACAAATCTCTCAGTAGCCTGAGGTGATAGGCTGTGTTTCTCTGGCTTCGCCCCCCCTGCCCCCNGCTTTGTAACATACAGGATAACTATAATAAAACAATCTTATATGCATTCATGTAAAGTTTCTTGAGTAACATAATTATTCAGCTTACATAAAAGAGAAAAATAGACTAGGTCCTTTCAGCTCGTGAAAGTCATTACCAGATTTTGCGTACAGAAATCTCAGATCTATTGCTTAAAATTTAAGATTATGAAAACACATCTTTAAGGCATTCTTGTGATTAAGTACTTTGACCACAGCATACTATATAGAGTTTTTTAAAAGGATCAGTCTTTCAGTTTAAGGCGTTTTCCACTTTCTATATATTGCTTTTCCTGATACCACATTTAGAAGTCCTCTATACTTTGCTCTGATGTGAAACTCAGAGTTTGGAAGTTGATGATTTGAAAAATGACTATTTCTAATGGCAGAAGTGGAAGAAAGGGGAATCCACTTTCTGAAAATTCCTAAGAAGATGCTCATTAACTGTGTTCCCCAAATCCAGCATTTTGTTGGCTGACGGTAGGTGATTGGAAGTCATTCAAGACATTCTTACAGTGTTGTGAGTTTTGCAGGATTTTTAATAAATAAATTTTGCATATGCAGCAGGTTTTAAGGCCCTGTGCATAATGTGATTTATGATGGATGTACCTTGCAACATCCCCATGGCTATGCTGGGTGGCCTGGCAGAGCCAGCTGTGCTGAGGGTCTGCAGGTGTTACAAGCTCCTGTTCAATATTAACAGGCAGTGCTACAGGATGCAGCTTGAAAACCTTGTAGCTCCAGCTAGATGGGGGATGAGATTCACAATTGTTACATTTAATCTAAATTTGGATTAATAGCCAAAATCTGTGAGAGCCTGAATGGTGGTGGACACTTCGTGAATGCACAAGGTCAAGGAGAAAGATGGACCCCAGGTGGACATGGGTGAGAGCTCTGCTTCTTCTCTGTCCTCCCAGGGCAGAAATGGCAGGACCACAAATATGGTCCTGGCCTAAAAACATAGGACAAGATAGGCAGAGAAATGCTTATTTAGTGATTTCATTTCGTTCACAGAGAATTTCCTGATGTTTGAGCAAAAGTTTGAAGCTGTTTTTCTTTTGACCAAATGTGTTACACTATTTGCTGGTGTTTACTTCCACTTCAACCGAGGTTGAGTGCCACCAATCTGCTGGTTTTGTCTCCATGTTAGGAGAAGGTAGTTGTGGTGATGGTCATGATACCGACTATTTTTACTGTATGGGTAATGCTTTGGCTTCTTTATAACCAAAATACTTTGGTATTTTTAGCATATCTTCAGTGAGACTGACATCCTACCATGCCACTGGCACGATGTAAGATTGCAGTCAGAGGTCGTAATGACAGCCCTGAAGTTCAATGATGCATTTTGAAAAACTCATAGAGATGTTAACTTGCATTCTCTAAAACGTCAAATAGTAACTTAAAAAAATACGTGTAAGATGCTAAAAAGAGCATGAATTACTGTCTTATTTCTGCTTAAGCAACACACAGAAGGCAGAGCTGTGAACATTCCTGCTGCTTAAGTTAGCTTATAACTATGAACAGAAGTATTTCCATCACATTGCTCATTTGAATCTAGGTTTACCTTATATGGCTCTTAAAATCCTTTCCTGTTTAATTACAGTTTAACAGGACAGGTAGACCATGCCTCTGGGAGCAATGGGCTCAGCACTTCACAAAAAGGGAGGGTAACCATCCTGATGCTGTAGGTCACATTGCCAGAGCCCAGGTGGCCCATGCCACTGGAGTCAGAGAAGAACTGATGGTGGCAGTGGCCACCCACGTTTTGTTGGACATGGCCAAGCAACAGCAGGGCAGGTGTAGTGTGCCAGGTGTAAGATCTCGACAGTGGTACTTCTTAAAGCAGTTTTGGTTGAAGAAGATGTCTGGCAATGATGCTCACTAGAAGGAGCCAGTGGTCTAAGCCAAACATTTAACTGTTCTTGGAGTTTAAAATATGCTTTTAAAAAGGGCAGCTCCAACTGCAAATATTTCCAGTGACCAGGGAGCAGATGGTGGACCCATTTTGGTAATGAACACCTTCAGCTTTGTCCAGCCTGTTGTCTATCAACCTCCTCAGATTTAGAATATAAATGTTTTATTCTCCCATTGGTTAGTCTTCTTAAGATAAGCAGCTGTATTCTGGGCCTCTGGGGTGTCTTGGCTGGCCAGTTCAAAATAGGTTGTGGGGGTAACAAAGGTATGGATGACTGTACTGGTGTCTGCATCTGAGAGAAATCAGTCATTTGGCAGGCTGGAGATAAGACACACAGCTATTAGCTGCCTGATAGAGTTTCACGGGATTCTTATTTCAGTCCATTTTGATGTCAGGAAGGCAGACGGTTTCAATAAAAAGAGTGCTCATAGATTTTATTGGGGCATTCAAATGCTTCCAGTTCCCAGCTGTCATCAGCTCCACTTTAGTCATATAGTTGTCACTTTATCCCTCTGTCTGCGACACGTCCTGAGAGAAGAAAGATACTGATTTGTTAAGCTTTAATGAAAAGGAGACTCATTCATGTTTCCAGACACTTTACTCAAAAAAATGAATCCCACTGAAGGAAAATAAAGTACATTTTTCCACAGGTACATCTTAAATTAATAAGAAATTATTATTTCAGATATATCTGAGGTGATCTTGTCCACTATGAGGGATGGAATTTTCCAACGTCAGACCGGAGCAGTTCAAAACCAGCCCCCAATTGTGTACAGAAATTAAAGCCTGTGTGCTTAGGAAAGCACAACTTCTTCAACCTGTCTGCTGAGGCAGAGCTTATCTCTGACACTGTCAGCAAGGCTGGAAATGTTATTTTTCAGTCTTTTATTAGGAAATATTTAGCTGCATAATTTCATCATTCAACTATATCAGTGCCCAAACATTGCCACCTATTCATCAACATCTTCACCAGGGATATCCTTCTGATCAATGCATTTTTTTCCCACCATAAGTTGGACTTTTTGCCTGTTCCATTATTTACAGTTCTCACATTATCAATTCAGGAAAAATTAAGTAATTGGCAAAATCTCAATGTGTTAATGAAAAAACTTTTAAAAACTTTTCTCTTTGTACCATCAGAAGAATACTGTTTTCTTTTTCTTAAAAGTTACACTGTTTAACTGGTCCTAAATATTTGCCAGTCTTCTTATTAGAAGCCTCTTCAAGTCAACGCAAGCTCCAGTCCAATCCTCTTAAAGTAGCTTTTACTTTTTGTAGACAGCCAAGTAAAAGGACTCACATTCTGCTCTGTGTGCTTTGCAGCTCCTGAACAAAACAGGCTGAGCTGAAAACAAAAGCTCAGCTTTGACTCTTACTCCACTGGCTCAAGTTAGTTCCAGCCAGATCCTTAACGTTACTTTATCTGCGGGTTTGTTGTTTTTTTTTTTTTTTTGTGTGATCAATGCCAACTCTGTTGGGCAAATACAGGATGCATAGGGATTTAAAAAAATCCAGCTGCCAAAAAGAAAAAGTGCTTTGTAACCACAGTTTGGAATGGAAACAATTTTCTAAGATACAGATCAAACTGTGTTTATAGACTCAACTATTGGCAGCTTTTCACGAGGCTATTTCCTGTGTGCCTATTGCATAGAGGAATAATCTGAGTGCTTAAACTAACATTTAAAACCATACAGAACATGAAGGAAATACTGTGTGAAGCAGCATGGAAAACACAATGGTGTTGAATTTTCTTTTGTTTCCATAGCTAATACTCATGGGAGAAGGCAGTAAGTACTGCACACCAAATGCCAGTACTCCAGTTCTTTGCAGGATTTGGTCCTCACTCTGGCCAGCACTTACTTTCTACTAACATTATTTTAATTGCTTAAGTATCCAAGTAACAAACATTTTCAAAAATGCCTCCTAATTACAGGAACTTGCTAAAAGTTACATAGAGTTACTTTAAGTGCAGCAAGTTATTATTCCTTAGGAAAATAATTCAGAGGCGCATGTAAACAGAAGGAATCTGATTTCCCATTAGAACAGGGGGAAAATCTGAAGGTCTGAAGGTAAGAGTCAAAGTAGATGTAAACTGGTTTGCTCAGCTTGAAAAGCTTGCAACAATTTTTTCTTGTAGAAAAAGCCCAGAATTCAGCTGCTAGCTATTTTGAATCTTTCCAGTGTTTTTCAATGGGGCAGATTTCCTCTCCCAGACTTCAAATGCATGCCCATTGCTTCAGGTGGCACAGCTCACCTCCTGATAGCATCAGTAAGGTCAGGGCAGTCAAGCTGTGGTGCCCATGCAGAATTTTAATGGAGATTTTGTCACTGGTGTTCTGCTTGGCTGGACTTCATTCATTCTATCCAAGCCATGTCTCAGCTAGAGAGCATGGCAGCTCCAGTAGAGGAAAGCTTTATGGTTAGGAGAATAATTTAGGATTCCCTGGAACCTCCCTGGAGGTTGTCTGATCAGCCCCAACACAGAGCAGGAGCCGTGTAGGTGAGTTTGGCCAGGGCCAGACAAGTTTCCAATGTCTCCAGGATAGAGTTCCCACAGCTTTTCTGGGCAACCTGTTTTGGCAGCTAATTATGACATGCACAATTACAAAAAACCGCACCAAATTTGTTTATACTTTTCTTCTTTAACTGTATCCTTACAGATCAGTTCTGGGTGGTATAGTAAAAGTCTTAGCTTTACGTATTGATTCCAGCTGGAAATCAAACATTTTTGTTGGGAATGAAAACCACCTGAACAGGTAAGATCAATTTAGATGAGATGGTGTTGGGATTTTACTTCACCCAGGCCCTTGGGTAATTAAGAAAATGTGATTGTGAATGAATTTGCTGGAGACAGATGCATTAACTGTACACAGTGAGTGTGCTGTCAGAAACGCACTGATAGTTTTGGGTTTATGCATTACTTGCATGCTAATTTGCCCGAGATGCAGTTTCAAATCCAGTCCATGGGTGCTGCAATGCAGCTGTCAGAGGGAGCAGGATCTGAGGCCACAGGGACAGAAGCCTGGTGGATCTCTTGGGACTCAGGTCAGACAGAGGTCTTGGGACTCACAGCTCATCTGCACAGCAGTCCGTATTGGGACTGTCCCAACCACCACCATCTCTTCTGGAATTTTTCCCAACCAAAGGCATTCTGGAATGGTTTTACATCTTGCTCTGAAACTTGTACACAGATATTTCACAATATGTGTATTTAAAGAAATGTAAATGATTTCAAAAGACAGGATGGCAAAATAGCATTTCAAGTTGTTGCACTGTGACATATGATAACTATTGTGAAATTTATTTTAGATGAAGAGAAATCACAACTAATCAGTAATGAGTTGTTTTTACATTGTAGAAATACAGCTATTACTGGGTTACTACTGCTGGTGTCTCACATATAAAGATTCAAAATTTTATCAGATGAGAAAATTGTTAGACTTTCCTAAAAATCTGGTAAAAGAGGAAATCTATGAATATGTGTGATGTTCATATATGGTGTGTTACTTTCTGTAGAACCAAACGAGCACTTCCTTTGGCCCAGGATTTGAGGTAGTGCTATGCTGGGCATGCAGAATGCACAGAATGCCTGTCTGCTCCCAGCTGCCTTCCACAGCAAGGTGACAGCCAACCTACGGCCAACGGGTAGGAGATGGCAGTGGGTCCTCTGCTCTCACCCACAAGACACCTGTACTACAGATCATTTGTACACTATGCCACATTAAAAGCTGCAAACTATAGTCCTGAATTGTTTATAATGAAATTAAACGTAGGAGATGTAGATCCAGGTACAAGTTAACCAACAAAACTGTCTCAGTACTTTATCTTTGTAAAAACTCAATGCCATATCATCTCCTAAGATCAGTTTTGAAGGGCTGTGCACTTGCTAATGAAACCAATGCAGGATGCAGCTGAGCAGCATGTACACCAAAACTGAATTTCTGCCCTTGAGCAGCCTCAGCACATTATTTGCCCTGTTCCGATGCTGTTTGTCTTCTACCCGCGTGGCATTTGGGCTAGGATAGTAAGAGCTTCTCAGAGCGAGACTAGCTCCATCCCTGCTTTGCTGGCACGGCTCGTTCAGCGCTGGAGCGGCTGCTCCCTGCACAGCAGGCCCGCGGAGAACCGGCCGGGAAGCGAGACGTGCCACATGCTCGGCCTGGGCCCAGGGGGCACAAGTAAGTTTGCAGCCCACAGATTTGTTTCTTTGGGGGCGGGGGCAAGCAACATCAAGGGAAAAGAAGTATTTAAAATATGCTCCGACTCCTTTGCTCTTCGTCAAAAAACGCTACACACACGGCCGCTACACTGTGGGCCGCTGTGGGGAACAGGGTACCGATGGGGAGTCGGCGGCTGGGGGCACAGCACCCCCGGGCCCGCGGGCCCCTCCGGCGGGCACGAGGGGCGCGGCTCGGTGGGTACGGCACCCCCAGGCCCGCGGGGCGGCA
>VZRM01004052.1:27575-85578 GCA_013397955.1 Grantiella picta
GCCGCGCCGCGCCGGGGCCGGCCGTGAGCTTGGGGCTCGAGTCAGTCCTCCGCGGCGGCAGCGTGCCGTCGGTACCTGCGCCGCTTTTGGGAGCGGCAATTCCTCGTGAAAGCGAGAGCTGCTGGCGCTCAGTGCAGCGCTGTGTCCCTGCTCGTTCTCTTGTTCGACATCTGCTTGTCACTCCGCGGCCGCTGTTCGCCCCAGCCCGCTGGGGTGGTTGGTTTGTTCGCTTTTTAAAGATGCGTTCGAAATCTCGCAGTCAGTTTTCAGTTTTGCCGTTGTGCCATTTAAGTACATAGTCGTTATATTTTATACTTTTGTTAGGAAACTTAGTGAAAGAGAACGTGTTTAAATATCAGCCAGAAGAACTGTGAATTGTTTGATCCATATATGGAGAGGCTGGAAAAAGCTGTTCCCTGCTTCCATGCAATCTGCAAAGCAAGGCATGGGATCGTGCTGAAGTATTTTCTATGCCCACGGAGTTGGCAGAATGTCAGTTTTGACCTCAGTTGAGTTGAAACATTGAAGCTTTGATTTCTGAGCATACACGTGTTGTTACTATCATGGCTTAACTTGAAATACTGATTTATTTAATTTTTTTGTTGATACAGTGAAAGGCGAAGGGAATACCTGACTTTTTTTTTTTCTTCTTGAACACCATATTGAAGCCTTTTGAGAAGGAACCATTGTCATGTTCAGTATTTATGTGAAGACATGGTCTTAACTATGTTAGATATAATATTAAATATATATGTTAAAATGCTAACACTAAGCAGCATTCTTCTGAATGAAACTCTACAAAGAGTTTGTTCCTGACCTGTATGTCTCTCAAAGCTTTGTATTTATTTAAATTCGACTTATTCCTCTAACAGCTAACAGCATTGAAAACTTGCACTGTGATATCGAACCACTGGTTGTGCAGATACTTGCATGTGAAGCAGTTTGTTACTAAAATAAACACAGGCATAAGGGCTTTCAGGATCAGGGCCAAGTTCGAATAAAGGGGAAGCAGTGCTTGCAAATACTGCTAGCAATTGCAGAAACTGCAGTTGGGAGATGTATAAGTGTATCACTTGGACAAGTTTCAGTGAACATTTCCAATCGGTGACCTCTGGCAGCATGTTGGCTGATCAGAGCTGGGCTTGTGCTGAGTCCTGTGGAAGGTGGTAGGTCCCTGCAAGCAGCCTTTGTGGAGGAGGCTGGGAGCTCATGGTTATTATGTTTCTGCACTAAGCTTTTGCAGATGGCTTGTTATCGAGATACCTGGGTGGATGTTGAAAGCTAGGTTGAGTTTTCTGCTGCTGGACTGAATGGCAGCCCGAGGCTGACACCAGATGTGTCGCTGAGTATATGTTTAGGCACATATGTGCTTCTTAGGACCCCATTGTTTTGGGAACTGTAGGCTGTCTTAACCAGTGCAGAAGGACCCATGTTTCTACAGCAAAGCAGGAAGTAGCAGATATTTTTGTTTGTGGAAATACAGCTCTCGGATGCTCCATCTATTTATGTCACGGGAGCAGGGACCATCCTTGGACTGAAGCAAGGACTTTGGGATAGTTGTCACAGGCAGGAGGATGCCTGCCCAGGAAGTCCCTGATCCAAATAGACTTCTTGGAAACATAGGCATAGACCTATGCCCACTGCAGATTAGTTTCTTATAATTTTGCTTTGTTCTTACTTGAAGTTGTAGTGTGACAGTGTGTAAGGAGGAACCATTACAATGACATGCTTGCATTTCCGGGCTGTGGGTGGGAGAAGGAATATGATTGCTGCCAAATCACTGGAATTTTGACAGAGATCTGCATTCACATTTTTCTCAGATTCTGTTACCTGACCGGCTTAGGCCCTGGTGCAGCAAAGCACTTCAGTGGAGGTGTGCAAAGGCTTCAAGTGGAGCACGGTTAATTTTGTTAATTCTTTGAAACAAGTTAATTCTTCAAATCACAAACAGTGATTATACTGCAGTTTAGCTGAACAAGCAAACCGTACTCTTTTGAAAAATCACCAAATGATGAATCCTTCATCAAATAAAATGGTGGTGTTTCAGATCTTATCAAAGATCTCTTTTATCATTAAAGTACAAACCTAAAAAGAGGGTCAAAGGGAAGGTGTTCAAATGAATTTTTTTCATGTCTCCCTTTCTACAGCAAACTTGACTGGGTTTACAGAGCTGCTCCTTGAGTCCTCCAGAGAGGTGTCCATATTTTAACATCCATTATTGGTGTGTAAATAACTCTTTGCCGAGAATAATGTTCAAGCAGTAATGAGTAGCTGCTTCCATCTGGAATTTCCAACTGCAGAGTGCTTCCTGTGAAAATAGGTTGTCTGTTTTATGTGAACCCAGTTATCCCCATTCAGCCTTAGTGGCTGAAAAAGCCCTGTTTGAGTTGTCCTCCTGTGCAGAGCAGCATGAGGATTGTCTGACCTGCTCCCTGTTTTTAATGTGGATGTATTTGCAGCTTTCCTTCCAGTCCTAGTGCAGGGGTCACAGCTCCCTGGCCGGGGTGTGCTGCAGCCAGCGGGGGCATGGCACTGCTGCTGGGAGTGGAGCAGTGGATGGATGTTCCCTGACAGGGAGCTCAGGTGGTGTGAGTGGCACTTTCCATGGACAATTGAATGTTTGTCTGTTGCTTCAACGAAACCGTGTCAAGTCTTGGCAGCAGTCAGTGGAATTTGTTTACTTGTTGAATAAAATTTCTGTTGTTTAAAAACTTTTCTATATTTCTTCCTTCCTTCTTTTCATGATGGTGTGTTTTATTTGCCCCAAATCAGGGGATGCTTCTGAATTGTAGGATAAAGCTGATAAGGACAGTCCTTTCTGGAGGTTTTTGTGCAAGGCATATTCTCACCTTTATTTATATAGAAATATAGAAATGAATATATGTGGGGGGTTTGTAGCCATTTAAGCAGTACATTACCTACTAAAAGTAGGGACTATTTCTTCACTGTCATAACTAAACTGTAGAAGTACTGTGTAGTAAATTTTCAAACCAACTGCACCTGAACTTGGCAGCAAAAGCAGCCATTTCTGTGTAAATATGCATGACCTTTCGGCAGAGCTATCTCACTGCCATTTATCTAAATTACATGGTGTTAAAAATAAAGCCAAACAGGCCTGACTTTTTATTAGTTAATGTGCACATTCTGCTTTGACAGGCTGAAATCTAATTTTGCGATCATATCAACTTCTGTCCTTTCGGATGAGGTCTGATACAAGCGTTGTAAGACAGCAAACGTGTTCATCTGTCAAAAGCAAAACGACATTCTAAACATTTGTCTTTTCCTCTCTTTTTGCCTTCCTTTCTGGGAACAGATTTCATAGAAAATGTTTACATATCTTCGAGAAGCAGGAAGGAGCCCAAGTGCCCCCAGGCCAGCGAGGTGCCCGAGCACAGGCCACAGATGAACAGCATAACTGTTTCCAAGAAACGCAGCTGGCTGCAACAGAGCACCCACCGACGACCTCCTCCTCCTCTGGAAGAAGAGAATGCCTGTAAGGAAGTGCCGGGGGCTGTTTTCCCGGTACCCAAATCCCCTGTCCCGCTGCCCGAGCCCGCAGTGCCGTGGGCTCCCTCCACAGCAGGACGGGAGATGTCAGCTCGGAGCTGTGCCCTGCCGAGCCCCGGCGCGCTCAGCAGCACCACCCTGGACTGCGGCGAGGATGGCGACGCCGACGATGAAGGAGAAATATGGTACAACCCCATCCCTGAAGATGATGAGCCCGACCTGCCCGGGGTCCACCCTTCTGCTGTGAATAGCCTCGTTGCTGTGGGCTCCCCATCGGTTCGGTACAAAGCCCATCCCGGGGGTGACTCTGGGGTGGCCACAAGTCCCCATGAAGGTCCTGCACGCTCCATGGAGAGCACAGGGAGCAGCTGGACAGCACAGGCTGGTGAAGGGAGTCAGGTGGATGCTGCACATCCCGGGGAGCTTGCGCAGCAGCACCGGCAGAAGTTTGCCTGCAAGGCTCCTGGTGTGCTGGCAGCAGAGGACAATCCTGCCTTGAAGTGCCCTTCCACAGGTAAGAGTGTTGAGGAACATAAGTGTTAGGATCTCTGTTGTCTTTTAGAGGAAAAATAAACCTTTGTTATGTCTCTTATTTCTTTCTCCACCTCTTATGTTATCAAGCAGACTTTCAGTGGAAATGCATGTCAAGTTCATTTAAAATGACTCAGGTCTTGAGACTGATGCCTAGTAAATGCAGAGCTTCATGGCTGTTTCTCCGTCAATTTGTTCATGGCATGTCCAGGTGTGCTTGGCCTCTGTTCTCTTTGGCCCCCACCTCGCAGAAGAGAAAGGTTTTACGAAATGAGCTTGCTGAAGCCTGGTAATGTGAGGACACACTGGGTTTCCTTTGTCAGCTGGTGTCTAGCCCTGGCCTTGGATTCTTGCCTCAAAGCTACTTAATGTCTACAGAAGTTTCTTTAACTTGCTGTCTGGGACTTTTAATAAAGACTTTTTGGTAGACCATATAAATGCTATTCATCACGTCGCTTTCTGTAATTACTGTCTTGTTGACTGTCTCAGGCTAATCTAATAGACTGGAGAAGAGTGGTTTTCACTTTCAGAAGCCAGCCTCTTTGTTCCTTGTTATCTTTGGCTGAGTGTTTGATAGTCTCATTTCCATAATTCCATTAGTGTGTGAATTAAGCATCATAATAAAGATTTTTCCCAGTCTGTTAAAAAACCCCAAACAAATATAAAACCACACCAAACAAAAGTAAGCAGAAAAAAACCTTCCCAACCCTTTCCAAAAAGGTATTCTTTTTAATTACTTATGTGCCTTACGTTATCTTGACCTTAACTCTAGTGTCCTGTTCAAAGTTAGAAACAGTGTAAAGTTCAGGAGACAGGGAATTCAAGGTTCCTTTCTTCAGAGAAAGGTTATGCTTTCTTTACACTGATATTTAAGAGCCTGTATCTCTGCCTGGCTCATCAGAGAGGACCTGAAACATTGGCATGGGAGCTCGGGTGTGCATTGCCATCCAGAAGGACTGCCATTTGGGTTGCCCGTATCCAGCCTTGCCATCCTGGCAGGCTCTGGCCCCGTGTCCCTGTGTGCCAGGAGCTGCTGTGCCTGGATTCCTGGTGTGGAGATTACTTCTGGGGACAGGGTTTGTTTTCAAAGGCGCCAGAGCAACTGCTGTAAACAGCAGAAGAAAAAACACTTGGTCTTCTGGGGGCTCCCATTTTGTTCTTTTTGTGGAAATGTTACAAGCATATTTGTCGTTGGAAAGTGTGTTAAAGTTTTTGGGTATTTATTTAGGAATAGCTCACTTTATAGCTGCTTTAAATACTTAGACCCGTTTTATTTGCTTGCAAGATAGTTGAGATAATATGTTCTTTGTTAGATTTTTGTCGTTTTTGGGGCACTAGATGCTTTGTTGATATCAGTAAGTGTGGTTATTTAGGAAGGCCATGTGTGTCCTGCAAACTGTTTGATCCTCATTTAGTTGGTTAATCTCTCAATACATTGGTGGCTATTTATTTTGTTTAAAGAAATAAATCCCTTTCTGTAAGAACAAAAATGTCAAACTTGTTTTCATACCAACGATGCATTTATCTCTGAAAACAAAGGTGCCCATTTGAAGTGTCTCACAGAACCAGAAGAAAAGTTACAAATGTCACCTGATTTGTTTGTTATGCATTGAGTTAATTAAGGTACTTCAAATGCAGCTCTCCTTCTACATGTGTTAGGTGGTGATCACATTGAATAGATTAATTGTTGATGAAGTGGATCCCTGCTGCTCCATAATTGGCTTTATTAGGGAGAAGTGGCTTAGTTCTTCTTTTTAATCCAGTTAAAGTATCTACAGTTATTTTCAGTCAAATTTAAAATGACAGCTCATCCATATAAAATTACTGCATGAAGAGCAACATGGCCAATTTAACTTTATTTGTGTTAGGACCTTGTTTGAATTATACAACTGGTATGAAATGGGTGTCTATGTTCATAGAGAGCTGAGTACATTAAGCAGTAACTCCTGTCAAGTAAGCAGTTGCAGCTTTCAGGAAAAGTCTGCTTACCTTTCTTATTTGTATGACTTTTATATTTCAATATTGGTTAGCATTAGAGCCTAAATGTTAGATTTTGGGGAGCACAGACAGAAAAAAGAGAGACAGTACAAAATCCAACAAAATACGTATATTTGTTCATTTTGTCATTTGCTGTTTTCTTCTTTGGACAGTAACAATTTTACCTTTCAAACATTAAACATTATTGCCTTACTTGGATTTCCAACTTTGTAGTGAGAAAATAGTAATGGCATTTTTTTCTTTTCTGTTATTTTTTGAGACTCTTTATTAGACAGAAGATTTTTAAAAGAATAAATGTTAGAACTCTGTTATTGTGAGTCTTTCCAAACAGAGCAGCAAATAGGTATTTCCTGTAAATGTTACCAGTACAATGGATCATAGTTATAGAGGTGCTAATTTGTCCCATAGTCTTAATTTACACTGCTAGCTCCTGGTATTAATCTGGTTACTTTCTACAGTAAATGCCATTTATGTTAATAGGATTTGTCAGGTAATTCCTTAGTGAATAATTCTAGCCTTGTTGTCTTAAAAAAAAAACCTGATTAGAAATTAGGCGCCCTTATAGCAGAGCTTGGGAAAGTAATTCATGTATTTTGTTTATAACACGTACCCAAAAGGTATGAGTAAGAAGGCAACTTGGTTCCAAGTTAGTAGTGTAGAAACAGCCCAACTTGGGCTCTTAGGTCTGTGGGAGAAGAGTTTAAGTGGAAAGAACCCTGGAGGCTGTTTTTAATTATGTGTCTCCTTGCACAGGCAAAATGGTTATGATTGAAAAATGGAAGTTTTATTTTTTTTTTATAAATGCAATATGAGAAATTTTTTTCATTGTAAAATGTTTAAGTAATTTTTCCTTATAACTCTTTAGGACTGAACTCTTAACTGTGTGTTTTTATAGATGTGTGTATCACCTGCAAATTGTTGGAAAAAAGCACCCTTTTGTAATGTTGGCTCATGAGATAGATTTACATCATGGAGCTCTGAATAGTGCCTTCTGAAGAAATTGCAATGTTTTTGCTTTTGGGGAGGATTGCTGTTGGGATTAGTGTCTACCTGATGAGTGGAATCATCTTGTGTATCTGTATCTGAGAGGCATCCTGGTAGGACTTGTGCTTTGGAGGTTGCCAGGATCTGGACTATGCTTTTGCTACTAAAAATGTACTTGAATTAACTGTCTGGGTGGAAAATCCTTGTAAGAATCACTGTCAACAATTTCTTTCAAATGTTATGGCAAGTGAAGATTGATCCCATATTCCCACTTAACCCTGATATGTGCCAACTGGAGCTTGGCTTAAATCCTATTAAAACCAGAGTGCTCTTTCTCCACTTAGACTGTGACCATTATCCTGGTTTCCAAATACATCTTTTGGGGCCAATGCAGGCAAATATTTTGCATGCTTACATGTTGCAGGCAAGCTTCCAGCAATATACATAGAGTATACTGAGCAGCAAATGCTATCTACCCCTTTCCTTCAACATGTTGCAAATATTATTTTCATAATTTAATTTTTTTCCCAGATGGAAGATGCTTTGTGGTTTACCTGTTTTTGAAGTGCAAGGAGCTTTGGTTTCATGAGACAGAAGTGGATGTATGTGAAATATTTGCATGATGTTTGAGATACCAGAATGGTTAGGGATTTGGCAGAACAGTCCCTCTTCTCCCTCTTTCTCTTGCAGAGGTGAAGCCAGTTTTTTGGTGGGTTTTTTGGGAGTTTGTGCACATGCTTTTGAAGGTCAAGGGCTTATTCATGCATTTGTCCTGAATTCATGGGGTGACAACGCCATAAAGACCTGGTGAAAGAGACAACAGGATGTAGCAGCTGTGGAGTGGAAGCAGTTCAGCCAACAAAGTTGCTGCCTTTTAAAGTTTCTGATTGGTCCTGAGTAACTGTTTATATCCTCTGACGGGGAAAATAGGGGCAAAGCTGCTTTTCATGCCATGAAAGACCCAGTGAGGAGAGGAAGTGTTCGTGAGAGCAGCCTGAACAAGACAGTGCTTGGCATCGCCTTGGTGCTCTGCGAGTGCCTTGGTGCAGCTCCAGCGGCTGGGCAGAGCCGCCTGTGGTTTGTGTGCATCACAGGGTCCTTCATGTTTAAAATACCTGCAACAAACTCATGCTCCTTTGGAGCTACTGAATTCTCTAAGTCTGGTCAGAGATCTGAAGGGCTGTTATGTGTGCTTGTGCCTCTCTGCTCTGAGGTACTCCATGGTGGATGCTCTGAGGATCGCCACCAGGATGAAGAGCAGGCACTGCTCACCCCCTTCACCCCTTGTGCCTGAGTCTTGGGGGGTTATGCTGTCACCATGCCCCATTTTAATTAAGGCACTGTTTAAAGCAATGTATTTTCTGGCTTTTGCTCCTGTAAAAGTGACCCCTGGGTTGATGGGTTCATCACAATTTAATTAGTATCAGTGTGTATAGTAATCAAAGAAAACAAGCTATCTTTACAAAATTCTGAGTGGTTTTTTGGTTGGTTTTTTTTTTAACCTTTTTAATAATTTCTCCATTCCTTGACTCTGAAGCATTATGTGAGATTGAGACTGCATTGGTCAAAGTAGTAATTTACATAGGGGTAAAAAAGACCTTTTTTTCACAGGTTAGAAGCAGAGATTATTCCATTCATTTAGATAAGTAAATAAGATGCTACATAGGAATAAATTGCTTTCTAACTCAGTTTTTAAAAGTGCTTTTTAGTTTTTTAATTTTCTTTTGCCTAGTTGCTGATGTAGATAGAGGTGATGCTACCTTACATCTTAATTGAACTTGCTTGAATTTGATATAGCACAAGTTCTTCTCTCAATGCTATTTACAGTTCTGCTCTGAAGTTTTATATCAGAACAGGTCCAGAAGTGTGCCTGCACCTGAGGAACTTAACAGCCTTTGACATCAGTAGAGCTGATGTGCAGTTTGTGTCAGTTGAGGATCCAGATCGGTATCTCTTGTGGAATCCACCACGGAAAAACAGTAGCCCTTTCCCCCCATTGCTACAAGAACAATTTTGAGATATTTGGGCTTTTTTGTTTTGATTTGCTTTTTCATTTTTAAAACATTAACTCAGCATTTCCATTAGGTGTGAGAGTGGCTGTTTGATACTTCAATAGCATAGTGTAATAAGCAACTGATAGCTTTTTGACCTACTCATTCACCTCGACTTGTTGTCCCAAAAATATATTACAGGTTTTCTGAGGAACTTTAAAATAACTCAGAAATCCTATCTTAAGCAATGTGACATATATAATAGGGTAGTCAAATGTGCCTGTAAAGCAGCATGTGTTGCTGGCAATGGGTGTGACAGTGATCTATGTGCCCAAGCACATGTAAACAGCATTAAGCAGGGTCAGACAAGCATGTTTACTGTGCTAAATCACTGCATGTGTCTGGCAGGGGCTGTGTTGTAAGTGCTTAAGACAGGCTGAGCTCTCTTTCCCCTTGGGGCAGTGTTGTGTAGGGGTAGGTCTGCTCCACTGGGGACAGTAGTGACACCTGGGTGGATGGCCTGGGAGAGCAGGCCTGGTTTGTGGAGCACTGTGGGCTCTTGGTGTTTCCCTGGCCATGAAAAGGCTTTATGCTTTCACACAGTCATAGTGCTGACCAAAGTAAAAGGTGGCTTTATACTCTGCTGAACACACAGGTGATGTTACACACAGTTATGTAGGGTGTCGAGTAATTTTGGCTTGGATTGTATTGTCCTCCAAAAGCTTTTTTTTTTCCGTTATTCATGCTGCTAAAGTGTCAGAGGGCATAAGGTAAATGTATTAAAGGTAGTATCTAATAGAACAGCCCAGGCTGGAGAAGACATCAGGTCCATCCATCACCTGGCCCATCCTTCTTGTGGATGGGGAGCCTAGATGAGGCTACCTAGCACCCTGTGCAGTTGCAGCTTGAAGACCTGCAGTAGTGAGGACTCTACCATGTCCCTGGTTGTTCCAGGTTGTTCCAGGGATTGAGTATTCTCATTGTAAAAGATAAATAAGTTATACACACACACACATACAAATGATCAGCTGTGTATATAAAACTGGCCATCCCCATGCTGTCCTGGTGCAACAAGTGCCTCATGTTTTGTCTTCTCCTGCAATCCTCCTGTAAGGATATTTTTAATGTCTGACTGCTGTTTACAGCACAGTCTTGTAACTTGGTTGAGAAAAGAGGTGCAACTCAGTTTTGCTGTCACCCTTGTGAGAAAGCTATGTCAGATGGCTAGGCTGGGAAGTGAAGTGTTACTGAACTGCGCTACAACTCCTCCTGCAGCTTGTTCAGAGTTGTCATGTACACTCTTTTAAAATTGCGTGCATACCTCAGCACATTGCTGGCTTTAGTGGAACAACATGTGGCTCAGTGCTGATGGGAATACCATCCTGCATAATACTCGACTGTTAAGTTTCTTCCAGCCACATATTTCACTTTAACTGTTTGGTGCTGAACGCAGCAGAAGTTGGACACATAAAAGTCATAGTGTTAGATTGACTCTTTGGTTTTAATGAGCTGGGGGGGAAGTTTAATTTGCTGGCCTGCTTTCCCAAGCCTGTGCCAGACTTTTGACAGAAAGGGAAGATTAATGTTAGAGGCTGCAGTGTGGCACTGATTGCTATAGAGTGCTCCACGCCAGCCCCCCAGTGGGACTGTGCGGTGATTTGCAGTACAAGGGAAGGCTTTGTCCGCCTTTATCAAACACCACATTTCTAACGAGCTGCTTGCCAGAAAAACACAGCAGGCGTGCTAGAAATAGCTCTTCCCCTGCAAGGGAACTACTTCCATGAGATGCAGGATTAAATGAATTTTCCTCTGTTCCTCTGGAAAACAGATTCTATGCATTATTCTTTGTAACTGAAACTTCCTTTTATAAAGGTACTCTTTTAAGCTACTATCTGCAAAAGTTACTTAATCCAAACTTCCAGTGAGACTAGAACTAGTCTTTGTAGGGTTTTTCTTGGAAGGGGGTGGGGGGGCCAAAACCACAGCGAATCACTTTGGTCAAAGACCAGATTGCCTGATTGAGCTGTTTAAGCTTGGTGAAGTATAAAAAGTAAGTTACAGTCCAATCGTGAAAATGAATTGGAATGCACAAAGCACTTGTAAGAATCACTTGGTGTGGACTTGAAGTGATCAGTTTAGAATTAAAGTAGTAAGTCCTTGGCAAATCTGAAGGAGAAGCCTCTATAAAGTATGGTTTACTGAGTATCTTGTGAAAACAACACTTCTTTCTTTTTGTATGCTGTGAACAGTCTCCCTCTCCCTGTCTAGCAAGGGGGAATGACGGATGGATAAAGGTGTTTGAGTCTCTGTGAGCTGCCTGGACTAGTTGCATGACATAGGTTTAGTGTGCTTAGGGGCTCTATAGCACCCCAGCCTGCACAGGCAAGGCTGCCCAGTCCTCTTGGGAGCTGCTTACATATGAAAAATGATAAGTGATTGGGATGGCTATTGCTAGTTGAAGGCCTTCTTTGTTCCTCAAGGGGTGGAAAAGTGACTCTAAGTAAAAGTACTCATGTAATTTTATTAATATCTATCATTCTGGCCTCAGTTTCCCTTGTGCATGGTTCGTTAAGTCAGGTAAATTGATCAATTTTCATATAGTAATTACTGCCTCATGCTGGCAAATGTGAGAATGGCTTGAGCAAAACTTGGTATTTGCATTTCCTTAAGCATTAGAGCATGAGGTGAACCACAGGTTCCTGTCTGGGTGCAGTACTGGCTTATGTCTAATTGTGTTCCTTAATTAGCTGTTCTTTACTGCTAAATTGAGAGAGTCTTGGGTTTTTGTTTTTTTCCTTTTGCCCTTTTTAGCATCGGTGCTTGCTGCTGTAATTTTTTTTCTTTTTGGTACCTTGAAAGGGTGGTGATTTCCTTTGAGGATGTCACTTGGGAACAGTCTAACTTTAAACTCTCTTGTGGGATGGTAGTGTCAGGAAAGCTGGAACATTGCTGGCAGGCAGTGAAATGAGGCAGTGCAGGATGCAGATTTTGGAAGGAATAAATCTTCCATCCTGCTGCAGAAAGGAGAAGCTGAGAGAAATAAAAGGTGTGAGACTGCCTGCATCTACACAGGAGAGATTTAGGGCTCTTTGAGGTCATAGGACACAAAGAGCCATATTCTTTTCTAGAGACAACTGTCATTCCTCTAGACCCAAGAGGAGTGGCAATGCTAATGTGTTGGCTGTGTCGCTAACTGCTCTGTAGACAAGAGTGCCCTTGCCATGTTTCCAGAATTTTTTTCATTTAAGTCTGGTTTTGTTGCACTTGTGCCCCAGGAATGCAGCCATGTGTGCTTGTATGGGGGATGCAGCACAAATGGGTTGAGCTGAATGCAGTGGGTGCGATTGCTCATTTGTTTATATGTAGTTTCTGGCCCTTTCATCTCCATAAAGCAGAACAAATCGGGCTTTTGACGATGAATTGCCAAATTTGGCTGAACGAGTCAGCAGAGCACAGCTTTCTGAGCACTTGTGAACATCTGACTGAATGAGTGATGGTTGTCTGAATGAATTGTGCTTATTGAGTTATGACAAATCAACATGGTTTCCCCAAGTTCTAGGTTTGTGTTTTCATTGCCAAGAATTGCAGTTTGAAAATTATTATTCCTTCTCTTTTCTTCTGAAGGTCTTGGAGCTGCTCTTGCACACAAGCCTGATATACCCTCCACAGAGGTTTCTCCTCCAAGTCCCAGTCCTCTGAAAAAAAGCGGATCAATCAACTGGCCCTTCCCTGATAGAATAAAATCTCCCAGGACCGTGAGGAAGCTTTCCATGAAAATGAAAAAGCTGCCAGAGCTGAGCAGGAAGCTGAGTGTGAAGGGAACTTCAAGCCATAGTAGTTCAGATAATCCTCCTTCCCTGCTGAAAGGTAGCTGCCGGGATACAAGCCATACAGTATCTTTGCCTTCTTCGGGAAACTCAGCCACAGCTGCCAGCAGGAATGTGATAAGTCGTTACCATCTTGACAGCAGTGTGTCCTCACAACACACCTCCTACAAAAAGAAGAGCTCAAGGAGCTCCAAATCCTTTAACAAGGGTGGTTACCTCAGTGATGGAGACTCTCCTGAACTTATAACAAAATCAGGTAAACACAGGCATGAAACCAAGTGTGGGAAAGGAAAGGAGAGTCTTCCAAATAACAGTGGTAAACCCGAAATAGATATCGATGCCTTCAGACACTACAACTTTTCTGATCAACCCAAGTGCTCTCAGTACATCTCTGGACTCATGAGCATTCACTTTTATGGTGCTGAAGACTTAAAGCCACCACGAATAGACTCAAAAGATGTCTTTTGTGCAATACAGGTTGACTCAGTAAACAAAGCAAGGACTGCCCTGCTTACATGTAGGACAACATTTCTAGACATGGACCACACATTCAACATAGAAATTGAAAATGCTCAGCACTTAAAGCTGGTGGTGTTCAGCTGGGAACCCACACCACGGAAAAACCGAGTGTGTTGTCACGGAACTGTGGCTCTTCCCACTCTCTTTCGGGTCACCAAAACACATCAGCTGGCTGTCAAACTGGAGCCAAGGGGGCTTATTTATGTCAAGCTGTCGCTCATGGAGCAGTGGGAGAACTCTCTCGATGGCCTTGACGCAGACCGGGAGCCTGTGATGTTTGGGGTAGATGCTCGAAAAGTTGTAGAGAAGGAAAATGCAGGCTTGATGGTACCACTTTTGTTGCAGAAATGCATTCTGGAGATTGAAAAGAGAGGCTGTCAGGTACTGTGCATATTTTAATCTCTTTTGTCAATATTTCTGTGTTGAGATAGCTGTTGTTGCAGTGTGAGCAGTGAGTGGAAATGGGGGAAATTGAAAACATCTTTACAAGTCCGTTTTTTCTTTTGCTTCTTCTCTGTGGTGAACACTGGCCATTGTAATGTGGGAAGAATACCAGGGCTGTGTGCAATCTGTGCTTCCAAATTGGCCTTTGTAGAGAAGTACACTTGCTTGCAGGAGCTGCTCCCAGCAGAGCTTTAGGAGTGGGAGTGGTGAAACAAACCTGCAGCCCTCAGTGTGTAGAGTCACCCTCAGAAAGCAGAGATCAGTTGAGACCTTGGGAAGCTTGACCCCTGAGACATGGAACCCTCTGCAGGGACATGTGTCTAAATGCAAACATGATATGGTTCACTGTTTCCTCCAACCCAAACCTCAGATATTGTGTGCAGTGCCACAGTGACAAGGAGCACCTTTTTTTGGTGCAGTCTGAAGCCAACGTGCCTAAGCCCCATCTCTGTCATCACTTGGTACACAGCATTAGGATGAGGATGAGTCCCTGAGAGGCTGAATTAGTTCTTTCCCCACACTACTGCTCCTTGTATTTCTTCAGGTTATTCTCAAAATTGGGACTGCTGCAAAGCAGAAGTACCCAGTGTCTTTTTTTCATCCCAATATGGTTTTATTGGTGATGTAATCTAATAAACAAAAATTTGTATGAGAAACGAGGTATGGAAACAAATCACTGGTTATGGGTGCTAGACAAGAGGTCTATGAGGAAGGACTATGCACAGTCCTAAGCTCAGATGTTCCTCTTGGCAATTAATTTGAAACTGGTGGGAGGACTCCTGCATGCTGTTCCACAGCATATGTGAGCCCTCCTTGTCTTTAGCACCTGTTCTCAGGTGAAACTGAGAAGTAGTCACACCTACTACTGTTACTATTTTAAATTGCTGACAGGTTGGATATGCTTCTAGGTGTGATGAGATTAGCTCTGCTGTTTATAACCCAGGTCATGAACTATAGAGGGAAATGGTACTTCTGTGTAGCTCTTTTGCTGAAAGTCGCTGCTGATAATAAGTGAATACTTCTCCTAACATCCAAATCACTGGAAGAGTTTTATTCTTTCCAGTGTATGTGTCCCATGGTTTCAGCATTTTATTATGGGCTTATTAGCACCTGGTCATGCAAATGATATTGGGTAATCAAGGCAACACTGGAAATGAAGCAATTGGGATCTGAGTTATCTGAATGTACCTGCTGCTTTTGAGCATGAAATCTATTTTTGTATTTGCACAGAGAGAACCAAAACTGCAAAATACACTGTTAACTTCTGTTAACCACATGCTTGTCTGACATTTTTGACTTTCCTATAGACTGTAAACTACTGTCATGGTGCATGATCTCCACCTGAATTTCAGATGTGGTGTTAGAAAACTTTAAAAGTTTAAAATAAATTGTCTTAGGCATATACTAGATTGTATTCAGTCTTGAGAAAGGGGGAGTACAAATTCCACTGGGTTACTTTCCATTTATTTAAACTGGAATTACTATGTGACCAAAAAAATACTGTTGCTTGCAGACCTGCATTCTCTTGGTCTTGTGGCAGTATAGGTGGGGGTTTTTTGTTTGGTTTGGTATTGGGTATTTTTTTTGTCTTGATTCCATGGTAGTTTTGAATTAGCTTTTTACTGCATAAAAATACAATACAGCTGCATTAAATGTTAATGAAAATAAAATGAATATTTTTAAGATTTAGTTTTGCAACATCATAGGAGTGCTTTGTATAAATGGTTTTGATGAAAATGAAAAATAATGATAAAATGGAAAATTTGAATATATGAAAGCACATGATTTAACTGGTAATTCAATTCAAGAGTGGTGTGGGTTTCACTCCTATCACCTTAAGAATGTTAAATAACCCCTGTTTTGCAGAAAACTTTAAATATAATTTGAAACACATGGAAGTCAGCATCTTGCCATCTTTAAAACAGCATATTCTAGATGTAATAATGGAGTATTCATTATTTTCTTGAAATTCTGCTTAAGGGCATAAAATTAAATTTTAATTTTTTTACCGTATAATGTAATACTGTAGGAAAGATATTTTGGTTTATTTTGGTCTTGTGTTGGTTTTTTAATTGGTTTGTAACTTTTTTTATTTTTAGTATGGAGTCAGTTGTATGACTTTTTTTTCTGCTAATGATTAACACCCATTTTGGTATACTGTAATTTTGTCTACATAAAGCTCTAAACACTTCTCACTTCTTTCTGCTGAATTTTGTTACATAAATACTGTAACTTTGTCTACATAAAGGTCTAAACACTTCTCACTTCTTTCTGCTGAAGTTTGAATTCTATTTTGTAAAATTAAACAACTATACCAGGAAAAATAATGATGATCTGAGTGAGTAGGGCGAGAAGCAAATACATGTTTAATCTGCATTTCTTTCCCGAGTTTGCGTAAAAGCGAAACATTAAACAATTCCAATTTAAAACTCGTATTATGTCAATAAAACACTGCTCAGCATGTCCACTGTTGTGGAAACAGGAGCATCATTCAGTTGCTGCTTAGCAGCCCCCGCCGTGTGTCCTGCGAGGTGTGGATACTGTGTGATGATGGTTTGCAGTTCGGCTTTCCCGGATTGCATTCCCACCCGGCTGCTGCTGCTGCGCTCTCCGGATGGCACAGCGCACGGTGTCACTTGCGGGTCCCTCTGCAGGCCGGGGGCTGACGTGGGGCCATTGTTTGTGCTTGCAGGTGGTGGGTCTGTACCGGCTCTGCGGCTCGGCAGCGGTGAAGAAAGAGCTTCGAGAGGCGTTTGAGAGGGACAGCAAGGCTGTTACCCTCTGTGAAAGCCAGTACCCTGATATTAATGTCATCACAGGTAACACTTCCACTTGCTTTTCTTCTAATAGAGTTGTGTCGTGTTCCTCATGTACCTTTTAAAAGGTGACATTGTGCTTTGAACTCGTTTCCTGTATTCATTTTAACGAGCTTTTAACTGCTGCTGAAAGCTGGCTGGGAATGAGTGCAGTTACTGTGGGGATGTGTAAGTGATTTGCAGGGAGGGGAGGACATGGAAGGACCTGCTTCCAGTAACTGCTCCCCCAGTTACAGAGGGAAGTGGGAGGCTGAAAGGGGTCTTGGAGCTGGTTTGTATTGGAGCAGATCTGGAAAAGCTTGGCTGTGATCAGGCACCTCTTCTATGCTGGTAGCTCCACTACACGTGACCCAGGGCTGTCTTGGATCAGCTGCTGTTCTCCTCTTTCTGTTGGAAATTGCAGGAGTTGTGGAAACAGCTTGCCTGTTGTATTGTGCAGGCTACTTAGGACTGCGGGGAAGTGCCTTCATTTGATCATTGCTTTTTTAAAAACCTTACTAAGCTTTCTCCTGCTCCCTGGAGTGGCCCTTTAGTTGAGGTCACACAGCAAGCTCCAGGCACAGGTAAGGTCCTGGGAAGCCTGTCTGCATCAGCTTCTTACATGGGTCTCTTCACAGGAGTTGCACTGCAGAACTGAAGTAAGTTGTTGAGGTTTTTTTTTTGTTTGCTTAAAACTGGAACAGTTTTGTAACTATTGATACTTGTTATATAAGCTAAAGTTGGTCTAATTTCAGGCATCACTGAGTAAGCCAGTTGCTCTGGGAAATTAGTCAGAAGCATTCACTGACTGTATATCAAGGGATGGAGAGAGTAACGGTAGTTGGGGTATAAATTTTCTGTGCCAAAACCCTTTCTGTAATATCCAACATCCAGCTGTATAAGAGAGTTATATGCTGTTTGGTGATTTATTTTGTTTCAATGTACTGGGAATTAATGTTATTCATTACATTTGTAATTATGCAATGTGTTATCAGGAGATAGTACTCAATGACATTTACTGAGTTACATAAACCTCTTGGTTCATGTACACATGGAGTGTGCAGCCAGTCAGTTCACCTTACTTGCCTCGGCTGATTTTGCCATGGGGTTCAGTGTTGTTCACACATACCAGCATTCTCAGCATTGGAATCTTGTATTTATACAATCATAGAATTGTTTAGGTTGAAAAGACCTTTTAAGATCATCAAGTCCAGCCATTAACCCAGCAGTGTTTCTCTCTGATGTTATACAGCTTTTATAAACAAGGTGTACAGTAAAGGTGAAAAGTACACCTTTTAAACTGAATCATTTTCTTCTCTTTACAAATAAATGAATGAGTCAAAATAGTGAGAACTTCTAAGATCAGATTGTTCCATGGAATTATTGAAGTCCTATTTGCTCAATTTTTTTGTCAATCAACTCATAAGGTGGAGTAAAACCCCTGTGTTGCTTTCTGCGAGCAGCAAAAGCTGTCTGATATTGGCTTGTAAGCAGACCAATGCCAAACTGCAATTAGGTTAATGTAAACTTTGGATTACTGGAAAACTTTGTTGTTACTTTTAAAATAATTTTAGTTACTAAAAATGGTATTGTACTTTCATGCTACAAGTAATCATAAAAACAGTATTTATAGAAACAGCTCAGGGGTATCATGGGGAAAGGGTGTAGGAATTAAATATTTACCCATATACCAAAGAATCTGGAACATTTCCTAAGCATTTTGATTTTCCTGAGTATATTGTACAGTCAGAACCAACCAGAACGGGCTGAAGCCAAAGTCTGAGCTGCAGGAGAGCTCAGTATTACTGCAAAGCCCTGGAAGGGCAGCCACACAGTCTGATTGATCTGTCCCTCATGAGTTTGTGCTGTGGTGGTCGAATTGAAAAGCTGAAGTATACTTTTCCATATAGATTGCTCCAAGCCTCGGTGGTGGTGAACTTCTGGTGACCATGCAGGTCTGGCTTGGTGCTGGTACTACTAAAGGATAATATTTTGCATCCACAGTTTGCACTGCAAGAGTGAAAAGACTACAGCTTTGTTTCCTGCCTTACAGAAAGTCTACTGGGTGTGCTTTTGGATGCATTCTGTTGCAAGAATTTACTTACATGCTGCTTTCCTTACAAGGGAAAAATAGTTTTAGGAAATTACATTAGAAAAGCAGATTGTTTTCCCTGGTAGCCCTGCATCTGTGCTGTACAAGTGCCTGCATTGCCCCTGTCAGTGTTGTGCTGCAAGGACTGCCTGTGGGGGTTATGTGGGCTAGGGGAGCAGGGAGGGAGGGGTATTGGCACCCAGAGCTTCCACAGACCAAAATGCAGCCACTCTCATTATTGGAAACTGCCTGGTGTGGATTGATGGGGCAACCTACAGTTTTTGTGGGCAACTGAATTAGCCACTGTGCTTAGTGGAAGGAATAAAAGAGCCCACAAAACTTACTGTATGTGCTTAGGGAGTTGGGTTGAGAGGGAATGTTTCCCCTGATTACTTAATGCTGAGGCTGGTGCACATGATTCATACTTCTATCAGCCAAAACATGTGTTCCACAGAACGTGAATCCTCAGCATAAATCTTGGCTGATTTGAAGAGAAGTGCTGTCTTATGTCCTTTTTGAAATTTGAGTAGCGCTCCTTTCCAAAAAGATGAAATTTTTTTTTTTGACAGCTCTCCAAAGACTAAAGAAGGAACATTTAGTGATTAAATCTTGACTGAGAAATACTCTTGGGATTGGCACAGGCTTATACAGAATGAAGTGAGCTCATGGATCAAACTGAGGCGTGCAGGCAATTCATGGAACTGACCTGTAGCTGTGTGGTTGCATCGTGTCTGTTGGCATCCACGTGAATTCATATCTCTGCATAAAGCTTGCAATACTCTTAACAGTTCAGTGGATCAGAAAAATGATGGATTAATGAAGTGGATGGCAATTTCTGCTCTCTGTCTAAATTTGTTGCGTGTGGTTGTGTCAAGGGGAATGTGCTAGTGGGCTGGCAGCAGCGGGAAGGTAGATTCATGGAAAAAAATAACAGCAGCCTCTTAGAGGGCTAATTTAGCTGAGTGAATAGCAAAAGGATTTAGAAAGGTCAAGGGGTATTCATGGCTCCCAAACCATCCTGTTATCCAGGGCTGAACAGGAGAAAGTCCTTTGGCAGGTGGTAGTCCTATTATTGTAGATGCTATTACAGGAATTCCTGCTAAGTAATTACTAATAGACAGTTGTGAGTGTTTCAACAATATAAGCTAATTTGATTAGAACATACCATTTCCTCCTGTAAGCTGATTTTGATTTCAGCTTCTGCCTCCAAAGAAAGCGCAACTGAAACAGGGATCTTGATAGAAGTCAGCATCTCTTGCTAAGGTATTGCTTATGAAAAAGGAAGATATCCCAGACCATGTTGTACAGCACCAGCATCTGCCACATTTGTTTCATAAATATTTTAACCAGCTAATCCACATAGGGAACATGAGCCTCTAAATTCAGGGAAGGGAAAATATTTGATGGGAAGGGAGAAATATGAGTAATTTACTAAACAAAAACCAGCCACTTAAGAGGAGAAGTATCAAAAGTGCACATTCTTTTTAAAGAAAACAAGAAAAACCCACCAAACCACCAGGGGAAATATTTTTTCGGGAAAAAATGGTTGTTCATGTATTTTGAGTTGCTGAGGGGATGTTCCCATTTTAAGCACTGAATGATTTCCTGGAGGCTATGTGGTGTCTGCAGAGATGGTTTTGCCTGGCTGCCCCTTGCCTGTGCTGCAGGGGAAGGTGATTTGGCAGCTCAGGATCAGGGCACTGCTGCTTCAGGCAGTGCTGCTCCTGCAACACAGCTTCAGTAGCTGCACTGCTGCAAGGCGCAGGATTCTTTTTAAATTAAAATATTTATACAGATAGAAGCCAACTCTTGCATTCTGCATGTGAACATGGCTGTGAAGTGCAAAATGTTAACTTCTGTTCCCTGTACTTTTTTAGAAACAGCCTCATAACAAAGGCCACACTGTCCAGTTCATTTTACAGCTCAATTACACAGACTTGGGTTAACGAAAACTGTTGCTTTGTTAAATAGCACAATGTGATGGTAATTGCTGTGATGTGAGATTTTACAAGGATGTAGGGAGTGCCTGCTAAAAAATCTTCTGCCTTTCCACCTTTACCTGTTTGGAGGACAGGCTGCTTTTTTAAAAGCACCTGCTTTTAAACAGTTTCTTTTAATCCAGCATTTCTTCCTAACAAAATATTTAAATGCAGTTGTGATCTAGCTAAAATTAATAGATATTTGTAGCACAGAATGCATTCTTTTAAGGAAAACAAAACCTGCTGGGAAGCAGGCTTGTTTTCCTTCAATTTTACTTGTCAATTGTATTGGATATGTTGCTCCTGGATAGCATCCTGCTATGTCCTTTCCAGAAGCTGCTGTACTAGAAGCCTGAATATTTTGGGGTTTTTTCATTATTATTCTTGTAATCACTGAAACCCCTCTCAAAGTGAAGTATGAGCCATGTTCCAAAGGCAGCTTACAAGAATGCAAATGCTTGATTCCTCTTTGGAAAGAATAGGGCTCATGAGGCACTTGCCTGGTTGTTGCAATGCCTAAGAACAGCCTCTTCTCCAGCTTCAGAAATGGTGCAGTATTTCTCTGCAGCAGGGAGAGCTCAGTGCCTGGGCATTCTAGCCAGTGTCTGCTATGGGTGTGAATCATATCTGTCCCAGCAGGAATGAGTGGTGCTGGGGCTGCAGGGAGTTGGCGGCTCCTTCTCATGAGGACAGGTCTGGTTTGTGCTTGGCTGGGTGAGAAGGCACCATGTGCTTCCCTCTGCGTGCCACTGGCACCGGGATGTTTGCTCATAATTTTATAGCTGAAAATAGAACAAAAAAAAGAACTGACAGGCTTATATAAATGAGCAGGGGTCATCAAGCTGAAGACGTTGGTGTTTGTAGGAGCTCCTTTCTTTGGATGGGCGCTGGACTGCTCTGAGCTCTTTCCTTGCCTCCCCTCAACCTGAACATGAGGGAAACTTGGAGAGATGCTCACCTGGTGCCCAGTGTCCCCACTCCTGCACATGCAGCAGCCCCTGTGCCTGAGCCCCTCTTTGCTGTGCCTTTTTGGTGTTGTCCTCCCATTCCTCGCAAAGTTTGTCACTGACACAGAGGATTTTCTTACGGTGTGGGTGAAGTTGATGTGCCTTAATGATCCCAAAAATTGCTTCAAAGTGAATCTGCATCTTGTTAAAGGTAGCTGTTGTTGTGTCTCGTTAGGTGTCCTAAAGGATTATCTGCGAGAGCTGCCCTCTCCCCTGATAACCAAGCAGCTCTACGAAGCAGTGTTGGATGCCATGGTGAAAAATCCCTTGAAAATGACAGCAAACGGTTGTGAGAATGACCCAAGTGACTCTGAGCACACAGCAGCCCTTCTGGATTGCCTGCCAGATGTTGAGAAGGTGAGTAGTGTTAGCGCATTCAAGTAAATTGCAAACTTCAGAAAATAAAGGAACATTTTCACACTGGATATAAAATGTCTCAGAAGGTGTATGCCCGTTTTTCAGACCAAGTGGTTCACTTGGATTTGTGATGTTCTACATATTTGAAAATGTTTTCATGCTGTAATGAATTGGAGGGTCTGCATTGCTGGATTTCCTCTAGTTTTCATTTTATATTGTTTCTTTAAATCTGAATGAAAGGCTGTGATCACTACTTTTACATGATTAGATCCATTATCTCTGTGTGTTGTCCTGCTCCACTTCTGTGGAGCTCTCTGATCTGTATGTTGTAATTATCTGGACAAATCCATTCCTCTTTGTTAAGTATGTGCAATAAAGCCTTTGCTTCTCATACTGTGCAGTGTAAGAGAGCTGTGCACTGTTACCTGCCAAACTCACCTCTGTAGCAAAGCACAGCTAGCCCCTTCTGGGGGTAGGGAGTGAGAGAGGGGCACAGTATCTGGAAGTTACCTGGAAGCTTGTTCAGAGGCTGACATCATATCGGGGGTTTATTTTCTAATGTGCCTGGATCATCTCTACCACTTCTGCAGCCTCTCCTCCCTTCCTAGAGTACCCTTTTTACTGTGAGAAAACTCATCCATGTAAAACTGAGTTCAGATAAAAACAAGCTGAATTTTACCAGAAAATATCTTAACTGGTCTGCTCTGTCATAGTCCAATACAGCTTTCCTAATTCAGCACTTAGATGTTCTGTTGATGAGTGTTGGTAGTAAAACCAGAGCTGTCAGCCTTGATCTTTTCCCTCTAGAGAAGTGACCAGCACCACTGGTGTCTAGTGTTTGGTTTCCTGAGCGTATTTTGTTTCTTTAGGCTACCCTGAAGATGCTGTTGGATCACCTGAAACTGGTGGCTTCTTACCACGAAGTAAATAAGATGACGTGCCAGAATTTAGCAGTGTGTTTTGGTCCTGTGTTACTGAGCCAGAGGCAGGAGACCACCAACCATAACAACAGAGTCTTCACAGACTCGGAGGAGCTTGCTAGTGCCCTGGACTTCAAAAAGCACATAGAGGTTCTTCACTATTTACTTCAGTTGTGGCCAGGTACTGTTCCTGAATCTGATGAAGGAAAAAAGTCAAACCTTTGCTGTATGTTTTTACTGTGTGACACTGTTCATTAATTCACAGGATGACTGAGCAGCATCAGAATTCTTCAAATGTGAGGTACTATGGCATCACCTGTTAATCTAAAGAAATCATGACAGTTTTATAATACCCTCTTTCTATTTGGGCACTTTGCTGAGAGAGAAGTTTGTTGGTTTCATTGCTTTGTTACCAGATGGTAGAGTTTGAGTATAATGTAAGAAATGGTGAAGACTTTATGTGAGTAAAGACATTAGAACAAAGAAACCTAGTGACATTAAAATTTCCTCATCTGAATTAGAGACCTTTGAGATTTTTTTCCCTGGTCTCCAGCTTTGACCCAATGGGGTTAATTTATTTCTGCCCTTGTAATTTGGCAGAGTTGAAAACATACTTGGAGTAAGAGCTCTGCAACTTCTACTTGTTTTTGCAGAGCTTTGCATAAGGAAACATATTGCTGCTCCGTGATGGGTTTGAGGTGACTGAAGATGCTGCTGCACCTTTGTCAGCTGCACATGGGCAGCTCCAAAGCTGCTGATCATCAAAAATTAAAAGAAGCTTTCAGTCAGATCAGGGAGTCTGTGCAAGAGAGATGGGACATGGAGGAGGAGGAAGAGGGAGACCAAGAGCTGTTTGGGCAGCAAATACTGTGCAGAAGCGAATCATGAAACCCTGGGGATGGGTTATGGCATGGCTGCTGTGGCCTACAAAAGCAAGTGGATGTAGCTCTGCCTATAGGAGTGTGTATGTCTCTGAGAGGGTAGGAATAGGGTAGGTGATAGAGTTTTCCTTCACTTAGAAGGAAAAGCTGAGTGCTATCCCTTGGCTTGCAAGAACTGTGCAGAATGTGTTGCTAAAAGGGAAGTAAAACACAAATGCAGACTTGAGCAGGTGAACACCACACAGTGTAAACAGCACACTTGGACTGAATGGATGGATCACAGTCTTGTCCCTTATATTTAATCTTCTGTAGTTTGAGACAGCTTGACAACCAACATGTTTTGCAATACTTCAATTTCCGTGTATTTCCAACCGAAAACAAATAGTCCTTGTTTGGTTAGACCATGTAACACTGGCAAGTTATTGTTAACTCATGGCCCTTTGTCTTAGTGGAGCATAGTCTAAACAGAAGGGGTTTTGTTATAGTAAAAGTGGGGGGGAAAAAGCAGTGAGAGTTATTGCATGTTACTGTGCAAGACATAAAGTGAAATCCCCTGGAGAGACCTGTAATGTGGATCCAGAAGGAGGATTGGGCACATTTCAGGGCTGAGCCCTTGTGCTTGTGTGTGGGGAATCTAACAAGGTGGAGGTCAGATTGTGAGCTGCATGGGTTTGTGTGCACTGCCTTTTCAGCAGTGAATAGGAATAGAAAGTCTCTGCTGCTCATTACAAGAAGCAATGGTCTGTGTAAAACCAGAAGAAGTTTTGCAGCTCAAATACTTAATAAGCACAGGTCAGTGAAAAAAGTTGTGCTGTTTGCCGTAGGCAGCTGTAACAGCGGAGGAGCCTGTTAGTAACTTGTGCTGTGCAATGGTGAGCTCAGGTAACACTGCCAGCAAACCTAAGTGAGTGTATGTCTGCCATGGGCTTGTGGCTGCACGGAAAAATTACTGCAAGTGAGCTTCTTTAATAGCACAGAATGTTAGGGCAAAAGAGAAGCACAAGAGTTCAGCTCTTGGTATGTTGTCAGCTTCTCTAGGTGTTTTTTAGTGGTGGTATTTTTGCTGGGTTTTAACCTTTTCTGCTGTGCCTGTTTTCTGTTACTCCTTAGCTGGGACAAAGTGTGTGAACTGAGCTGTTCGCTTTTCTTTCACCCGGAGCTGGATGGTGATTAACTGTGAATTTAATTGGTGTTCTGGGAGTTTCTACTTTTAGAAAGGCTTCTCTGCTGCAATTTGAAGCTGGCATGAATCTTCGAAATTGATATTTTACAGTAGTTTTTCCTGATTATTTTATATCAAACAGTGGCAGAAAATGTGCAATGTGTTGGCTGTAAGCTTGCATGTACTAATGCACGCTGTTAGTGGGACAATGAGGGAGGACAGTGGGCACCTGCCATGGACTTTTTTGTTGCAGCATGGATTCAGTTCTGACTGGTGTAACTTCTCTCTTCTAGTTCATCACTCACCTGCCAAAGGACCAGTGCATCTGAATGCCTTTCCTGAGCACTCATCCTCCCTGAATTACCTGAGACCCAAGAGGCAGAGACCTCAGCTGCTGAACCTGAGTGGTACTGAGATGTCGGGGTTGCTCAGACCACGGCCAGCAGGGCTGGACAGTCCCTCGAGCAACCGCTATGCTGGGGACTGGAGCAGCTGTGGGGAGAACTACTTCCTAAACCCCAGAGACTGCCTGGGTGAGGCTGACTACGATGACGTCCCTTCGGAGGACACGGAGAGCGGCGATGACAGCAGCAAAGCCGAGGAGTTGGATGTCCCCAAAAGCTGCCCGCAGCCCGTCCCTGGAGAGCACCCCTTTGGGAGCTACCTGGCAGTGCAAGCTATAGACTCTGCAGTGGATCACAGAGCAAACCTCAAGGACCTGCAGGAAAGTATTGATACTCTCATAGGAAACCTGGAAAGGGAACTCAATAAAAACAAACTAAATATGAGTTTTTAAATCCTCTCCTGCATGACGTCTCCTCCTTGTGCCTCCATGCCCCTTATTGGGCTTCCCTAGCTGTCTGAGGAGTGATGGTGCCCCTGAGCACCTTGTGGTAAGGCCACAGCCCACCTTGTGTTAGCACATTTTAAGCCATTCCGTAATGTTTCTGCCTTTTTGTTAGAAGGCATTGTCCTGATTTTTGTGTTCGAGACAAGCTTAGACTGTGATGGGATTCCACATAGTGGCATTTCTCCCTAAAAACACTATGCACTTAGGTGGCCTGGGCAATACCTGGTGGAAGATAAAGTAACATCTCTGCTGTCAGTGGCAGCAGAGCTCCTCATTCCTGAAATCCTGGCTCCGGTACAGATGTTCCTCTCAGAAGAGGATGAACGCTGCTTGGCCTGAGTTTTGCAGCAGGGACTTCAGATAGATTTGTTTTACTATATATGCAATGGCTGCTACGAAAAATGCTTTATATAATATTTATATATAAAGTTTTAATTGTACAAATATTAACGTATTACTGTATTAACACTTTTCAGTAATTATTTAAACAAGCAAAAATAAATATTTTTCTAACCTTGTTTGTATATATCTATGTATAAATGTGCATGTGTCTGTAGCCATCTTTGGAAAGGAAAGGTCTCAGAATTATGAAATGTTCCCATTTCTAGGAATACATGTTCAGTGATGCCAGGATGAGGTTACCCTTTGGGTAACACAGCGTTTGATTTATGCACAGAAACATGGCCAGAGAGAAGGTAGGGTGAATGATTAATGGAAATGACCTTGTGTATTGCAGGAACAGCAGTTTGCAGGTGTTGACTATTAACTCTCACACACACACCATCCTTTGTTTGTTTCTTGGTTTTTTTGCTTCATTGTTTGTTTCTTCCTCCATGGGTTTTTTCACATATAAAGAAGGTCTGGAAAGTATATACTTTTCAAAAAATATTTTTTGTTTGTCCTTGCAACCTCTTACTTTATTCTTGATGATTCGGTACATTTTTGTGGGTTTTTTCCTCCTGAGTTTCATGTATTTTTGTTGTGGTACCCCTGGCTGCTGCTAGTAGTTGGATGTGTTTGAGCCCTCTGTAAATGGCTCTGGAGATGCAAGATTCAAGTTCAGCACAAAGCCAGTTACTTTTTTTTTTTAATTAGTCTCCCAAAAATGGAAACCAGAGTTGTCACATGGGGTTAAATGGGTGGAGTGATGGTACTCCTGGGGAGTTTGGGTGGGATTGCAGTTCACTGTGACCTTATTAGATTCAGCTATCACCATTTGCTCAGAGCCTCCTTATCTCCAGTCTTTTATGGTGAGCCATTAAACATTTCACATTAAGGAAACACATTGTTGATTTAATTAAAAATTGTTACCAAATAGTTACCAAATTGTACACAGGTGTTTTGATAGTCCTTCTAACCAAAAGGACGTGGAGTCATTCCATGTCCTATACAGGTCACATACCCCCAAGGAAGGGAGGATTTGGGCAGGTGGGGGTGAGAAGGTTTTGGTGTTTTGAGAGGTCAGACACAAAGTTGCTGTCAGCTGGCAAGGTAGAAATTAATTCTGCATCTTTTGGTACAATTTTTGGCATCCCACCATGGCATTCCATTCACCCTGTGGTTAAGTGCTTTTCTGCTAAACTGTACTTCCTTATATTGCTTAATTGAAGAGTTATTTATTTGTAGTAGCAAGGAATTAAGAATTGCTATGGCAAACTTCACCCCTCTTTTCTAAGGAATTATTTTAGCATGGTTCCAATGGTTTATTCAATCTCATTAATTTATTTTTATAAGTGTTAAAAGATGCAAAACAATAATTGCAATATAATGATATGAATGAAAATGTAAATTTAACCTCCTGAAGCATTTATCAATAGATCGATGTATTTTTTTAAACTTTTATACCTACAGAATGTGCATACTTTTTAAACTATAAATTTAAATTCTAAATAAAATTTGAATTACAAACAAAATCTGTCTGTGCCTAGCTAGTGTTTATTTAAGCCTGTCTAAGATGATTTCATCCATTTGCACTGGCTGCACACATGAATTAATTCCATAAAGACATTTAGCTTTTCAGATGTTTTGTTCTGTTGTTATTTCTAGATTGACCCAACGTTTGAGTTAGGTAATTAAAAACAGACCACTACTCCATTAGCACTCTTTGAAAGATATTTGCATTTAAAGTAATTTAGTAGTCTTTCATTGCCTGTAATAATCCAGATGATGTAAGTGTCACCTCTTGAATATGTGTAAGTGTTTTCTCCAGGAGGCGTCTGTAACTCAGGGCAGTACTGCACTGCTCTGTCAACTTTAGTATTTTAATATTACAACAGCAGAAATTAATGACTCGATAAATTGTATTCATGTTAATCTCACTAGGTAATTAAAATACAGTAATATATTGTACTGCTCAAATGAAACATTTCCTGGTAATTTAGTTATAACAACTTGTAAAATACATTTTGTACCTTAGAAATCCTCCTTTAATGGGACATTTCCCAAATTATATTTTTGCTATGTTATTCCTTATATATGTATTCTTGTAGATAGTATTACATTTTATATAGTTACATAATCTGGTCAAGCTGCATTCTTTTTATGATTGTTACAGATTCTTAAGGAACAGGATTACTGTGGGAATTACCTTAATCTAGAAACACTAAAGTGGGAGATTAAAACAACCTACTTCTACCAAAGCAGTAATTAACTTTTTTACACAAAAGGGCAGCCTCTGGCTCTGTGTGGTTCTGGGGCAGAGCTCCTCCAAACCCTGTGGCCAGAGCCAGGAGCCTCCCTTGCTGTGCTGACCTGTGCTGTTGTCTGCTTGGTGTGACTCAGTTTGGTATCAGGAGCAGCTCCAGTTCACCAGGGACTGGAAGAGGTTAACAGCAGAGGGTTAACCTGCGGTGGAGTTCAGGGAGCAGATTGTCCTTGGAGTCCATGGACTTCCTTCAGGTGTGACCTCTGCTTCCCAGGTAAAACAAGTAGGTGCAGTGGGTGTGGGAGCTTTTACAGAAGCAGTTCCAAGGCTTGCACCAAAATCACATACAAATGGTTTTACCCAAGCATGACCCAGTGATGGCCACATGCAGGGCTTGGTCACAACCAAAAATTGGAGTTTGTACTCCCCAGGAAAAGGTGAAAATAGAAAGATAGGCCTGTGCCATTCTTTGGTGCCAAGTGTTAGAGATATGATATGCTGAGGTGGATTTAGGAATGGACTAGGCCCATTCATAGAGTTTTAATACTTTCCTGTTTGTTTCAATAGGATTTTCCAAACACTGCTGGTGCTGTGTGGCTGATCCACCTTTTCGCTTTTCCCCCTTTTTTGCTTCCCAAAGTGCTTATTGCAGGAGCGTGCAAGAGGTTGGTGGGGATGGTGTGGGATGTGGAACAGTGAGGTGGCATGACCTCAGGCTGGCTTCAGCCATGGGGGACCCACATCCTCAGAAATGTCAGGTTTTTACATCTGTCTTTCCCAAATGTCTAATGTATGTGGATGTTAATGCATCAGACAAGAAATGGAATTTCAGCTATTTAGATGTGTTCTAAAAGTGCAGGGAAACATCCCCAACAGATATTCAGGATTTTTACAGAATAAATCTATAAACCTGATAAGCCAGAGACACAGTATGCAGTACTTCTGCTGTCAGAGCTTAACCCCTTCACCTTCCTCCCTATCCCAAGGTATAGGTTGGAGATACTGGGATTCTTGACAGTAAGTGTATATCGATACAGGAAGCTGTTGTCTTGCATTCTCTAACACCAGCTGAAAGATGGTTATTTGGGGAGGGGGACAGGAGTGATGTTACACTGTCATGTAACTATGATACATTTGCTTTAAAATGTCACCCTACATAATGAATTTACTGATTTCATTCTGCTTCGCTCTTTTAGAACCAAGCAGGAAAACCTGTAATATGTCTTAACAACAACATTTTCAGAGCAAAGTTGGAATGGCCGGACATGGGATGATGCGAAGCTGACCCTACAGGTATTTGAACATCTAGAATTGTATTAGACAGGGTAAAGGATCCTGGTGTCTCCTGTGTTACTTGGGAGCAGAGATGAGAAGGAAAATGGCTCTCAGGAAGATTACTTCCTTTCCACTGGGGCATTCCTGCAGCTTCCCAAACTACTTTGATCTAGGGAGGGAGGGGGAGTGATAAGCAGAGTCCTGATCCACTGGCTCTTTGGCTTTACTGTTAGGAAAACCCATCTGAAATCCCTCTGTCTTTTGGAATATTTTCTTAACCAAAACTCTAAAGAGTGCCTCTGTGGTGGGGAACAAGGCTCCCATTGAGTCTGCTACCTCTTTCTGGGGAGTAGTGACAGAGCTGCAGTGGAGGGGGGTGGCTGGGTTGTCCAGATAAGCCATGACCATAGGATTGACATATATATGTAGTTTGCAGCCATGTAAATCAAACGCAATGTGTGGAAGATGCTCTGAGGTGGCGTACTAATGAAGTCCAGGCCTGAAAACAGAGAGGTGAGCTTTTTAATTAGTCAGTTGTGTGATATTTACGTACCTGTGTAGAGCAGGCTGCTAGTTAAATATTGATTTAGCAGAGGAGCAGTGTTCTCTTCCTGTTTGTGCTCTGACTGCAAACACTGTTCTGCAGGTGATAGGGACAGGCTTGTTGAATTTTCCTTGGTTTTAATTTAGATACAGTTCAATACGAAAGACAAGGAATATTGCTGTAATATTTAAACTTCAAAGTAGCAAACAAGAGACCGTTTTTCAAACAGAGTCCTGTCTAGTGGCAGCAAACCTCTCTTAAATCTGACCAAAGTTCAATCAAAGTGCTAAAAGTACATGTCAGGGAGATCCTGGCTGTAGAAAATTGAAGGGGCATGTCTTTAACACTGCCTAACCCCAATTTGCAGTGTTTATTTGGGACACAGGAGACTCACACTGATCCTGTTTTCTCTTTGGCTGTGCTTTACTCTGATGAAGCAGAGCACTGGGGCTGGCTATTGCTTGTCAGCTGAAGATCCTCTCTGCAAATCCCCTGTGTGTCAGTTGTCTTTTGTGCTTTAGTGTCTACTGTGACCACATGGACATTTGTTTGACAGGAGTCTGTGACCCTCAAACAGTTTGGTGAGTCATGGAAAGAGTGAACTCACCCGTATAGAGTTTAATCTGTCCTACTCTGATAGATTTAATTTCTGCTTGACAGGCTCTGCTCAGTTACATGGTGTCTGACCTGGCTATTGAAACCCAGCAACAGCAGAACCACTTACCAAAGAGTCCTCTCTGGATGGAGGGTGAGCATTAATATTCATGAGCTGTTACTCATTTACACTGGTAAATATTAAAACTTCTGTATAACACCATTTGATCTCTCTGAGGGATAATTGTCTTTTGACAGAAATGCACAGCTACAGTGAGCTTACTAAAAGCTGTTTGTTCTACATAATATGGATCTCTTTGAGAGAACAATATATTTTAATGGACTGGGTTTTCTGTTTGTAAGCACTTGCCAGAATTAAGTAACAATAAGTTTGTAAACTGATGATAGCAAGTAAAAGTGGTTCAGAGTCCTGACAGTCAGAGCTTTGAATACTATTATTTAAATAGAATATTCATTAAAGTTGTATCAATGAATAGTGGGGAAACTGTGTCCAAATCAATTGTTTAACCACACTGTGAGCAAACAAATGGATAAGGTTAATGAAACAATCTCTCACTACAACATTCTTTATTTCTAAAGCTAAACATGTTCTGCTGAAATAGTGGTCTTTAAATAAGAAGCTTGCTGGTTCTAAAGGTGATAATGGGCTCTAAGCATCCAATGAGAAAAGTATTTCTTGTCTCTAAATCCATTACTATCTGCTTCTCCAGCTCCAGAAATACAGTATGATGGGCAACTTCTTGATCCTCCATCTCTTCTTTTGTTTTCTGTTATCATACACTGAAGGAAAAAAACATCCAAGGCTATAACACACTGTTAAGCTTTGGAACCTCTATGTGACCCCATTGCTTAACAGTGGATTGTATCAGTGCTGTCGCAAATTAATGAAAATAGGCATCACCTAGGGCTACATCAATCAACCAAAGAAAGGACAGTTTAGTTATTTAGTATTATTAAACCATTTACCACAGAATGGATAGGCAAAATTCTTAACGTGAGCAAAGAATGGAAGGCTGGAATCCATCCTTACTTAAAGGAGCAATGTTTATAGGGAAGTTGCCAAAATGTAACTTTTTGAAAAAGCATTTGGTGTAATATGAAAAGCAAATTTATAGTTGTTATATGTCCATAGGCTCTAATGCTCTTGCACTTGACCAAGAAATGTGCCCACATGAACTAGGACCATCTTTTCCATTCTTAAGAACCGTAAATATGAAATAAAGAGCTAAGCTATTCTGATTATGTCCATCCTGAATTTTGCAAATACTGTGGAAAATGCTGTCTAGCAATACAGGTGAATTTTAAAGATACAAACAAACGTAGAAAGTTTTCTTAATTCCAAGCATAACGTACGGTTTTCTGTATCTCCAGTTCAATTCCAATTTTGTTTTGGCATTAAACTTTTGATACTCTTTAAACTCCTGTTCACAGTACTTCAGATATTTGACTTCTCTTTCGAAGTAACCAAGTACATTGGCCTCCTGTTAACACAGTGACAAACAAGGGTCATTACATGCCCAAAGACACAGATCTCTTGCTGGTGTACTGAACAGTATTAATATTTTATCTCAGTTGGAAATATTAATATCTCTATTTATCCCAATAGTTTGCAATATAAGGATGTGACCAACTTGAGACACAAAGAAAGCATAAACTACCATTCTCCAGTATTACACTATGCATTTATTTTATCTGAGATTCTGTGTTTTAGTTTTTATTAGTCTCTTTAACAGCCTCGTATTTTTCAGTGAATACTTCAGTTACAATGAATGTAATCGAAGTATTAGTTCCTTGTTTAATAATTCTGCACTCTGAACAGTTTAGTTCCAAAACACAGGTAATCTGTGCAGAAGCAATGTGTTTCCTTATATCACTCAGCTCCTACCTTGCTTTGGAGAGGTTATTTGTACTAAAATGAAACTGCTGACCAGATGTTTTGTTGCTACCTACTGCAGCTCTGTGCATGGGAAACGTTTATGGGATGGTTATAAACCATTTAAATGCCTACATAAACTTAAAACTGCAACAGAATGGGAAGAGATTTTGTGATGTAAGAGTAACAGACTAGGTACCAGGCAAGACTGCTAGACTGAAACAGTAGCTTGATCTTTGGCTGGGAGGTAGAGGAAAAGAACAACTGAAAACTGTTTCAGAAAAAAAGAAAAATTAAAACAGCTTCCATTGTCCCCATGGCCTTTTGGTACAGATAGTCCTTATTCCAAGAGCATGAATGAGTGGGAATGTTAGTAGCAGTTTTCTAAATGTGCTTTCATTAAACTAGAATACAAAGATATGTAGATTGAATTACCAAATTTAAAGGAAAAAATTGATGCAAATGTGGACAAGAAGGTGTAAAGAAAAAGGAATTCAGTATATCTACATTACTATGCACATTGTTTTAA
Source organism: Grantiella picta (assembly GCA_013397955.1). Taxonomy (NCBI): domain Eukaryota; kingdom Metazoa; phylum Chordata; class Aves; order Passeriformes; family Meliphagidae; genus Grantiella; species Grantiella picta. The sequence continues at coordinate 60,900 of VZRM01004052.1, forward strand.
TGCATGAAAGGTGTAATTTTGTGGATGTGGCAAAAAGTGCTGACCTCTTAATTGTGTTTTCATGTAGCCAGGTTGGAGCAGTGGAATTCTGCTAACTATCACTGAAATTTCCTTAAGTTGACTCTTAGCTAAGCTCTGTGCAAAGGCATCTTGGCTGCAAGTGATCTTTGGAGAACACAGCTATACTGATCTCAAATTAATTGCCATTATTTGAAGGCATTTTTGTCTAGGCAGACCTGTTTCTGTGTTGGAGTTTTCAGGATAAAGTGTCAACGAGATTTAATAAAAATTCTTACCAACCTCATTACTCAAAGGGTGAGATAGTGTTTGACAGATTTCCAAAATATGCAGTACTCCAAGATTGTCAGAAACAGCTAGAAGATGCTCCTCTGCTGAAAAATATTTGACAAAAAACATATAAACAATCCAAATTCCAACAGTAATGTGAACCTCCACCCAAAGACAAGCTACAGAGGGTTCTTTTTTTTCTGGTCTTCTTAGTTTATTGTTCACTGCAGCAAAAAAGGCAACCTTCTTGCTCTCTTATTTTATTAACAAATGAAGTTCACTTTAAAGTTTGTTTTTATCAGACTTTTTTTAAAAATTAAATGTTTTCAGTTGCTTTTATGCCACAGTAGTACACTTAGAACTGATGTATCCATTTTTGTATGTGGAGTGTTAAATTTGTGGAAGTATGTACTTCTAGAAGATCATTTGTAGTAAGATTTATGTGCCTTGGAGTCATGGGCCATTTTGCAAACAGGGTAGCACAATAAAGTGCAATCACCATCAATATACCTGAGGCATTGCAGGGGCTGATGAAAGTGATGATTGATTTGGAGATGTTCTGGAAATAAGATGGCTCATGAGTTTTCTTCAGTAAGTCCCAAATATCTATATTTCCATTGTCTCTGCCAATGAAGAAAACTCCTGGTCTTGTTGAGGACCATTGTCCTGCAGTGTATCTTCCTGCAGAGCAGCTTGACTGAAGGATTGGTGCATTCTTAATTTTTTTGGAAAACAAATAAAAGGTAGACGCAACAGTCAAACAGTATTATCAATTCACTACTTCAGATCTCCTATAATTGGAAAATACTCACAATATAAATGGTCCCATTACAAAAATTATATAGATGACAAAATTCCTACCACCTGCTACAGATAAAAAGGATTGTGGGGAAGTAAAAAACCTGATATCTCTCTTCCAGTCTGTTAAGGTAATCTGTCTATCTGCTGTTAAAACCTGTAGTCTGGAGATTTTTTCAGGTGCAGGATTCCTACATGAGACAAACTGTAAAAACCCCCATGTTTCTATGTCTTCCCATGATGAAAAAACCATCTCCTAAAATACAAATTCTTCAGATTTGTTCAGTATGCATTTCCCTTATTCTTTGGTTTCCCTAGCAGCAGAAATGAATAGTCAGGAAGCCACTTTTTTTACAAGGTTGGAACTGAAGAAAGTCACTTCACTGTTTCTGTAAAAGGCAAGTTTACCAAGCTATATCTAAAATAGTTTTCTGATGTGAAGAAGATGGAAAGCTTCTTTTATATCTGGTTTGTTTATAAAATATGTAGCTTTGAGACTTGCATATGTTTCTAAAAATACAGTCTCTGGGCCTGTTACAGTTCTGTTTTATACACCTATCACATATGTTACAGTTGTGTTAAAGTAACTTACTGTAACCCCTTCTTTCCAAATGGCAAACTTCTGGCCTCCAATGCTTAGAAAGATGTCTTTAAAAAATGGAGATTTCTGGAGAGTGTTGATAGTTTCAATGTGGAGGTTGTATTTCTGAGAGTGCTTCTGACCTAATGAAGGAAAAAGGCAGTTGCTGGTTACTAGTGTCTTTGTGATCAAGGAACAAGAGAGCAGGACCCAGCAGAGACCTGGAAGATACCAGCTGCATTTTTTTGCTCACAAGGTACAGAAGTTGGAATTGCCACAAATCTGGTTACTTCCATGATTTGTGCCAATAGCTTTGTGCTGTTTTGTCATGCCAACTGAAGTGCTTGCACTTTTGAGGGTGTACTGCTAAATCCAGGCGTTGTCAGTGAGTTAGACTATTAAAGCTATGAGCAAGAACCTTAAAAAGACAGAGTACCAACACAAATATTTTGAAGTTGGTGATATATTAAGGTTTAGACAGGTATTGAGAAACTTGAACTTACTAACTGGTTTTGCTGAATGAGTATCAGTTTTCATTTTCCAGTCAGAATAAACAATTTCACCATCCTGTAATGCCAAAAGAATCAAGCAAACGCTAATGTTAGAGTTTGGTGGCTTACTTCAAAGTGACTTGTTTTTAAGCTGTGACTTTAATTATAACCATCATTAGATATGATCTGAGCAAATTAAAACCTGAATTTGCAGCCAATGACTGAAAACACATAAAAATTTTGCATCACCATTTTTCAGTTATGTATTGCCAAAACAACTTTACTTGCCATAATGTATGTAGGCAGTCCTTCCTGCAGAATTAGGTGCTGGGTTTTTATAGTTCATGCTTTGCTCCAGTATTTGGGGAAAAGGTGACTGGAAGCAAAAAGTTATCTAGAAGCCAAATTTTCATTTCCATATGAACTCAGAACTGGGAAAGATTAATGAATTTTAGTTGCATAGGGTAGGTAGTGGGCTATGAATAGCTGGGATTTCCTAAAGTGAAATTAAGCTGGGGGGTAAAATCTAGTATAAATGTTTTCACTTGACTTGTGGGAAGACACTAAAAAAGATTAATAATCTTGTGTGTTCTGGAATAAGGAAGTACTTTTTGGTTCCTCACAGGTGGTTAAGCTTAACATATTCTGGAAATGTTTTTTAGTTTTTCCCTTTAAGTACAGGGTTCACAGTCTGCCACATATTGGAGGTTTGTTATTTTTTAAGCATGTAGCTAAAAGGATTGAAATGGAAGTAAAATGTGACGTGTTCAGAAAGATCTTTTTAGACCTGAAGGAAACACGCAAGTGAAAACAGGCAAAATGTATGTGAAAACTCTGCCATTTAACTCTTCAGTCTTTCAGACACCTTGGATTAGCATTTTAATTGGTAATATATTGCTTTCACTTACTTCATTTCCAACAAAATATTCAGTGGATATATCCTCTAGCATTTCCAGATTTTTGCTTGAAGAGGTACTCATCTCTGTTATTGGCTTCTCTTCAGTGGGTGCTTTTAGTGCGCCCATATATTTTGGCTTCCCTGGGAAACAACAGTTACTTATTTTTATCATACACTGGAATTTATCAGACTAAGCTATTCCTTCGTCTTGTAAAGGTAGTTCTTGGATAAGGGGAGTTTCGAGAGGAGATATGAAGAAGACTGCCAAGAAAAGCAGCAGTTCTGTAGGTTTACTGTTTCCTGGCACAATCTCCCCATTGCTGCAGCTCTCAAGTTAGTGTTTCCCATATCCAGACAATACTTAGGGTAGCACCATCCTGTTCTTAACCAGTTTTGCACAGCATCAGTGTCTCTGTGGGAACTGCCCTCACATATCACCATTAGCTGCTGCAACCAGGAGCTAACATCTCTGCTCCAGGGAGTGGATTATGTTTCTAAAAATAGTTTTCTGTAATGGCTGAAAAGGACGTACTGTTACAGGGATAAAGAGACCGGATGGGGGATTTGCATGGGCTCTTAATTGAAAGTGGATAGAGTCACTGTGTATATGGAATTGCTCAGTTTGGATTCAGTACATGTGCATCTCTTTGTAGTCAATACATGTAGGTCACACACCGAATACCACCATACTTAAGAAATCCTTTTCCCTGGGTGTGTTTAGCTATCCAACATTTTGTTGCTCAGCTTTTATTATGTACATACTGAAATACAAGCTTATTTAAAACATTTTCTTCAGTAAGATGTAATAACAAATATTACCTGATTTTTTGTAACAATACTGCAGTTCCCTTAAATTAATTCTGGTGGGACCATACTCAGTGTTGTTATCCCTTTCACGCAGATTTATCTGTTCAGAAAGAAGTGCAATTGCTAAACCATTTTGTCAGATCTTTGAGGTACAAATCTAAATGGCTTTCTGCTGTAATGGAACAGATCTTTGCACTGTAATACTCCACAAACAGTATGTGCTGCCTCACATACAAGCATGGAGAAAATGCTCTTTGTGTTATCTTTTTCCTGTATGAATTTTGCTTTGTTTCAAGCAAAAAAGCCCAAAAACCCCAGTAGTCATACTTGTTCAAAAACTACCAGCTGCAGCTATTCTGAGCAGCACAGATCAGCATGCCTAAAATTGTAACTTCTTTTTCTTACCTAACACTGTTTTCAGCCTTGCTTTTTTCCCTAAACTGCTATGACCATTTTCATGAGACTCAATGTTGGCTTGCTAGTAATTATGGTACTGCTGACCATGACTATGTTCCACCATTTGGGACCCACTGAAATAGACAGCAGAGCACCTGAAAAAGCTGATGGGAATTTATACTCTTTGCACAAATACTTTTGCACCTACTGCAGTTTTTTAGAAGCAGACATGCTGTTTCTCATTAATCAGCTTTTCAAAATACATTTTATTGTAGTTTCAAAGGAATATTGAACTATTTAATTTCATAATCAGAAAGAAAATCACAAGGAAGTCACAATTTTCTGGAAAAATTAGAGTTGGGAAACAAAAGAATATATTCCTATGGAGTTCTGGCCACATCTACAGTTTGGCTCGATCCCTGTATATTCTATATTTGTGTACACTACCTTTATGAGAGGTTTCCAGGAGAGATCTAAATTCTGATCAGTATCTGGACCACCAGGGGGCTTATGAGATCTTTTCTTCTCCTTTGCTTTTTCACGTAAAGCTTTTTCAAGTTGTTCGATGTCTGGAATATCCCAAAATAATATTGAGCTGCAAAATAGTTGTATAATGTATATTGTATAGTGTTTTGGTTTGAAGTTACTTACAATTTTCCTTACATTATAAAGCTTGGAGGTTTTTAACCTTTCATCTTCAAACCTTATATAACAATAAAGACTGAAAATCAGACAAATGCTAGATAATTGCTTGTTTTGTAAATGATGAAATATATTTCTTTATTTACCATTCCATCAGTTAATTATACCAAAGCAGCTAGATAGTATTCATACAGTTTACTTACGGACAGTTACTGGGTGAACATACTGGCACTGCCTGTATGAAATTCTTGAAGGCTGATAAAACTTGATAGAATTCTGTAGCAGGTACTCTAGTAATCCAAATCAAAGATCACTCTCAATTTTTGTGTGTATCAATTTATTTGCTGCCATTCAAGGCAAATGGTCCCTCTCACTTGTATCTGTCATCTAATTGGAGTTTCAGCCCTCTGATTCTTCAGCCCTCTGATTCTTCCTTTTGCTTTATATGGCTTATTCACTCACAGGTTGGATATAGCCAATAAAACCTTCCTCATTGCTGGTACCTCTTTCCCTGTTCTTAACTTCTGGTAAATACTTCCAATTTGGAATCCTGGTAGGTGAGTAGTTAGAATAATTTATTCTATGTGTATTACTTGCATTACACTGCAAACTGATTGAGAACTACTTTCACAATCTTTCTTCTCATTTAATTCTTCAAAGTCTTCTGTGTTATTTGATTATGGAAAATAAGTTATAATTATTATAAAATTTTGCTCTCTCTGACCCTCCCTTTGATGTAACTAACAAATATATGATTGAGCCCAGCCATGCAGCCTTGAAGCCTTAAGCCTTTTGACATCATGAAAGCTAAACATTTATTTCCACTTTTTGCATTCTGCCCCCTTGCTAGACTTTCACACAGAATAATAATATAACTATCAAGACTATTCAGTCCATGAAAAAGGAGATTCATGCAGAGGAATTTTGCCAGCTAAGTCTCCAAATTTATCTATAATTTACAGTATTTCTGTGGTCTTATAATCTTTTAACAGCTTCTTGTGCATCTCACACAAGCAAATGTGTGGGGATGTGGCTTTCCAGCTAATGCATATGTGATCAAAACTCTTCTGAAGGTGGTATATACAGAATAGAAATGTATATATGCAAGGTTTTTCAGTTAATAAACTCTTAATGTCACTGCTGTAAAGGGTTTAACTGGACAAGAATGCAAAGTGCTTGTGTTCTAGCACACAGAATTCCAGCTACTCAGGATATGCTGACAGGAATCCAGAAATGTGCTAGTTAAATCATGGATTATGCTTCATAAAGTTTTCCAATGGAAACTGGAAGATGTCTTGTAGAGTATGTATTGTATATACCAATCAGGAGAGCAGGTTACAAGCTGCAGGTAGTTTTCCTCTTTGTTTGCCAAAGTACCACCCTTTTGGTCGCCCTGAAAATAACAGGAATAATTATTACAGGGGAAGAAGGTGATAAAAGACAAAAATCACACTCTGATATGGAAGTACTTCAATACATAAAACATGCTACTAGAAATTAAGTCACTGTTTCTGCTTGGGTAAGGTTTGAAAATCAGGACTTACTAATTTGCAGTTACAGTGTTGAGCTATTTTACAAATGTGCTTCAAGTGGACTGATATAGCTTTGCCTGCTACACACCTAAAATTCTAAAGTAACTTAGCAGGATAAATACTTACTGGTACCACTGCAAGTCAGGCCCTTCTTAATTTGCCATGTTTGTAACTTTTATATGGCTTAACCAAAGAGCTAGTAATTGAGAAATTTATCTCCAGCAGTTCAGTGTAGTGGGAGTGATGTGTCTTTGCCAAGCTTACACCATGGGTCATCTATCTTAAATTATCATTCGGCTAGACCTCACTGTGGCATCATTGTGGTGCCTTCAAACGTTAATTATTAATAGTTTCGTTTGTGTATGTGAGGTTCTGCAGCTTTTACACTATTTATCATTTACCAAGTAGTTATTGGTTTATAGCAAATTAGTTTTAATTACTCAGGAAAATAAAGAACAGGTGTTAGGGGTAACAAATGGTTATAGGCTAATCAACTATAACTTCCTGTAAATGAAAAACAAATATATTTTGGCTTAAACTTATCAAATTTGTGGTAAAATTTAAGCAACTTTTTTTTTAGGCCAAAATTAGGCCTAGTCTAATTTTTGTTCATGAGTTTGTCTGCCTGGAATCACAATGGTAGTCTTGCAACCAGGCAAATCTGAATTAGGTTCTGGATATAAGTTTGAAGAATTTTTCATTAATATGTAATTATAAAACTGCTGATTTTTAGGAACTGTGCAATGAAAACTGCTACACTGTGCAAAGGCTGGCACATATTCCATGTTTATATAACAAAAACTATGTCCCAGTACATGTTGCTAAATACTGGCAAAGTGACTCTTTTCTCAGTGTTATTTATTAAGCTCCTGTATCTGTTATCCCAGATGAACACAAAAACAGCTTTCTGAGCCTAAACTTTGACTAAAAAACCCCACCCAAACAACAAAAACCACAACAATGTTCTGCTATCCAATTCCATTCTTCATGCTTTACATCTGGTACCAATTAGTATCCACAATTATTACTGTATAAAATAATAATGAACAGTGGTACCAGCTGTCTTTTTATTATATATTTGTGCCTTTTTCTTCACTTTTCTGGCTGTGGTGTCTGTGAAGTCTTACATTGTTTTTTTCCAAAAATTTATTGCTATATAATTTCCATAAACCTTTTAAAGATTTCAGTTTTGTTCCTCTTGGCCTGCTTTTCCATTGTCATTATTTTGCATTTGACTACATTTGCATTTCAAATTAACTTACCAACCATTTGCAATACTTTAACAGTAAATTAGCACACAGTAGTCATGTTGGACACTTCAACTACATGGGTCCTAAGTACTTTGAAGCTTTAAAACCATCACAGAAGAAGTAAGTTTTGAGTACACAGGCAGCATCTAGAAAAATTAAGGCAACTACAATAACACCATTCTTGGGTATCCAGATATTTGGGAAATTGAAATTATTTCTTGGAATTTTCAGTGACAGGCTAGATTACTCATGATAGAGATTCAATACATTTTACATAGGAAATGCTTACTATAATTTTGAATTATAATTTTCTGTAAAAAAAAAGTTTTTTTACAGAAATTTTTTCCAATGTGAGCAGATTCACATCAGACTGGGAACACAGCACAGTTCTAAAGCACAATGAACATGACAAGAGGCACCAGATTATTAATGTTTTCTAAATGCAGTGAGAAATAATGAATACAAACAACTGACTCTTTAGTATTTTCTCTTGAGTTTACACTAGGATTTCTGAGGTCGTAAATTAGAAAAGCAATAAAAAGAAGAAAAGTAAATTTTTTAACTCACCTCAGAATCACACGGTAGCCAATGTATATCTGTTACTGGCTTTTTATGACTATACAGTGTGGAAGAGATTGCACAGTATCTCACTAGAGCTGGCTCTGTTACTTTGTTGCTCTCCTGGGCTTCTGTAGCTGGTGGCTAGAAATGTTTTAAGAAAAAATATCTTAGTGTATTTCCAAAATAAAGTAATAGATCAAAGAAAAAAATATTACTTTGCATTCTATTAATGCTTCTTCACATATTTCAGATCAGTTTATAGAACTTTCTAGGGCTCTAATACCTTCCATTAGGGAAAAAAAATAATAAGGAAGTCATCAAAACAGGGCTTTGGATATGAAGATCTAAAAATAATTCCAACATGCCATCACAGACACACACATCATTACTGTCTCCTCTGCTCTTAGGTCTTCTGCTTATCCTCTTTATTGTCCTTCTCCACTAAAATCTTCTTCTGATTGACCTTTTCAATTGACCTTTTCTTTGTTCATAAACATCTAGAATACTTTTCAGTATTGCCTTCAGTAACAACCACTATCTGTATTTGATAGGCTTCGTAAGAGTGGAGGGTATGTTGTTGCTTTGGATGCAGTCCAGGATTCAGCTGGCATTCTGGGCCGCCTGTGCACACTGCTGGCAAACCCCTGTACAGCACCCAACCAACCATCACCCCCAGAATTACCTCAGTCACCCCTGCTACAGCTGCCATTAGATCATCCTCTGTCGAGTCAGGGGGTTCCTCAGCAACAGGATTTGTTTTTTCAAGCCTTTCTTTATGTTTAGAGATATTCCACAGTACAATCTACAATGAGAAATAAGTATATTACAAATTATTTCACCCTGTGTATTAATATGCTTTTTTTTCAAATAATGGAAATTTGGGGGAAAATAGGAAATCCATTCCCTGCACTAGAATTTATGAAGTCTTTAAAGTATTTTCTCTTTAGTCTGATGCAATCTGCAGAAGGGTTACACTTGTCTCTAAAAAAAGTCTTTACAACTTGATCTACTTATCAGTTCTACAAAGAAGCATTGTATAGTAATGGCTCAGCTATGGAATAACCAGACATAGCTTCAGTCTGGGTTAAGAAAGCTTCAAGACTCTGTGACATCTGTCTTTTGTCTCTATGTGTTACTATGAATGTTGAGTACATCTCTTTGCCCTTTTTTTATACTGGAAGAAAATACAGAAATAAGCTATTTTATTTTTAAACAGCAAAAAACCTGTCCATTGACACAGCCACCAGCAATGACATTTGGATCACTTGGACTGAACTCAAAGCAGTAAATGTCTTCAGGAGCTGTCAAGATTAACTAAAGAGAAGAAAAACAAGACAGTTGAGAAATACAGTCACACCATTTGTTTGTTCTCATTTTATTTAAATACTTGGCATATTTAAAAGTCTTGATTAAGTACCTGGGGGCAGATAGGATCGAAAAAACTCCAGAGAAGTATAACTGAGTGATGTAGCAATGATTTATTAGAAAGGTTAACTTGCTCTTCACACACAGGCTGTTCTCTTGCTGACAGTGCTATAATCCCTGATTGAAAGAGAGAATAAATTTTCTCAAAAGAGACAATTCAAGTTTCAACACATTGAAAATTATTCTAAATGACTTATTTTTATACCTTCTGAATACAGTGAAAAAAACCAAAGCAGGAAAGAAACTCCAAACAAACCAACCATGTAGTTTTCTTTTTTTTTTTTTTTCAGATCAGCTTGAGGAGACTGTTTTTGTTACTTAACATTAAGTAATTTAACAATGAGTCATAGAACCTATGCATCAGGATGAAACTCCTCTTTTTTTGCTAGTGCTCTTCAGTGGTGTAATACTACACCTGAAATGATGTGACAGACATGTTGTCCTGGCCACCCATCATGAAAACAAATCCTTGGTAACCCAATTAATTTTCTACACAGGCTGCAGTGTTGGTTAGTAGTATGCTGGGAGCTGGGGCATTTATATAGAACTTAATTGTGCCCTTAATTCTGGCTGTGCAGAGCAATAATCCACAGCAGGGAGCAGGAGTTGACATTTAGTGTGTCTTGTGATGCTCCCTGGCACTCAGCAGAGCCATGTCCCATTGTGGCTGTAGCATTCCTCACAAGTATTGGGCTACAAGAGCAGGCATGGGGACAAGCACAGTGGTGTGCAGAGCCATCCAAAGAGCCTGCTTAAAATGAGCCTCCTAGGGGGGGAATTTCTCTTCCCTATGATCTCCACTTACACATTTTATAAAGGACTTTGCATGGCTTGAATGAATTCTACAAAGAACTTGTCTGTCTCATTTTTCATTTTGTCTCAAACTGGCAATTCAGGCAGGGATACTAAATCAGTTTTGATTTCTTTTTAAATTTGAAAGCTGATGATTCTATGAAAGATGCATATTTACAGCTGTCATATAATACCCATCACTGAAGACTCAAATCAATACTGTAACTGCATTACCAAAAATGGTTGGATGCCAGTGAATGCAGCTAATGGTTCTGTTCTTGAGATACTGCTCATCTGTATATGAGTGGTATGCTTTAAGATAAACATCTGGTTTGCCATCAGAACTGCTTTCATCTTCTGTTAGGGCCTTCCAGTCATCAGAAAAAACATCCATAATTTCATTTTGCTGCAATGCAATTTCCATTCTGTTGTGTGAAAAGAACAGTTAACACTTCAATAATCCAGATGTGACTACTCAATAGTAGAATTACAAATATTTCAGTCAAGAGGTAGCTTTTTTTTCCCACAAAATTATGATCACATTAGTTAAAAAATCAGGTATTATTTTCTTAGAGATACATCACTGCAAGAAAACCCTCTTCTGTTTAAACAGAAATAGCTACTGTACCAAGAATTTAACTCTAGTTCTTTGTGGACCAAGTACAGAGCAATTGTCGAATTCTTACATAAAAAATGTCATTAAGTAGGTCTTGTCCCACTTAATGGGACATGGCTATGGGCTTAGTCATGGGTAGGAGAGCACCTTTGCTCACTGCATAACCATCTGCTTGGGTGGGCAGTGTTAGAAAGATCAGCTTTGCAGTTTGTTTGAAAAGATGTATCACTATCAACTTTAGCAATTCTGATTTCTATTTAAACAAACATTCATATTTATATGGTGTAAACTTCATGTTTGTTTTCATAGAAACAAGTATTAAGTCAATATTTGTTAAGATTAAAATAATAAAAAAGAAAAAACGTATATAAAAATAAAATTGGTGTTTGACCAGACCAGTGATCTATTCAGATAAGAATACTTGCTTGTAGTCTCTATTATTTCAGGTAGTCTTTCAGTGTATTGCTGCAGTAATTTTACCTTATATGTACTGATGTAAGAAATTCCTCCAGCGTCTTAGATGACAGACTCTCTGCTTTCGCTTCATTTGACAACTGTCTAGTAAAATACTGCGTGGATGCATTTTTTGGATAGGTCCTACCCAATTGGAATAAATTTGAATGTAAGTATAGAAAACATTTCAAAGACAGAAACCTGTGTAATGTGTAAAATTTAAATATATAGTTCTTCTAGAAACTTTTTAGAAAAGAGCTAATGAAAAAAGATGCAAACAGAGTATCCAGTTTTGTTCTATTAATCAGTTTGAAACAGAGTAGCTCCAGAATTGCAGTTGAGATAAGAAACAGTGCATAGCTTAATAAATAAGCTGATAAATATTTTCTCATACTTACCATTTTGTCTGAGTACTAGTTTCTCGTACTTTTGGAACTATTTGCAACCCCACATCTCTTTCAAGCATTTTAATATTGAAAGTCTCGTCTTCATAGGGTGTGCATTCAGCATAATTGTCTTTGTCATCTGAAGCATTCCTATCAGTAAATGTAATTGGTGCACCAAACTTCCTCCGAATTCGAGAAATCCTGAACTTAATCTGGAAAAGATATATTTCCATGGCTAGCAGAAGAGAAAGTTTTTAGCAAGTTCATTCGGTAAAATGGCTGCATGCATATAATTAGTTCATCCATAGAATTAGTTCTATTAACGATTTCCATGTTGAGCTTACTCATATTTCTGCACTTTGAAATTCTAAAGTGTTCTTATAAATAAACTACATATGTAATAGAAGACATGTTTTTAATTGTAAAACAAGAAGTTGTAACCTTTTTTGATTACTGCTAGTGAATAAAAGAATTACATTTTCAAATTCATGCAATATCAAAACTATTTAATTAAAGGACTGATTTGCAGGAAGATTTATGTAATACTGAATTATTACTGAAATAATACTGAATATATACTGAAATACTGAATTATACTGGTCTTCCAAGACCTAGCTTTTCAGCTCTTCCCTCTTAGTGGAATTCTCAGCTTTGGGTGAGGTATTTCAGCTTCCCTTGCAGTGACTAGGGAGAGAAAAGTACTCTGAAGAAGATGCAAAAAAAATTTGGAGTAGTTTCCTTATGTTGAGAACTAGGAAGGAAGAAAGGATTGAGGTTTCTCGCTCTGGGGAAAGCGGCAGAACCCCAGAAACCCCACGAAAAAGGGTCGCCGCTGCAAACCTCCACGCGAGTCCGGAGCGGGCGGGGCCGGGGCGCCGCGAGCACGCGGGAGTGGATTGTGTCCGCGACAGAGAAGAACAGGAGACGAGGTGATTCAGGAGATACAGTCTCTGTGCCTTAGAAATCCAGGGTTTATTAAGGTGCAGCAGGGTGCCGCGGGGTCCGTGGAGTCGGGGCGGGTCAGATGGGAGCAAAGCGGACTGGATCTCAAGGCGCAGAGCGCAGAACGGAAGCGAACATGGGGTTAAGAGGGACCGAAGGATGGGAGGCGTTTGCATGGGAGAGCCAACCGGAATGCGGAGGATACAGGATTGACATGGAAGCCAGGGAATAGGGGTACAAGGGGGGAGGTTACAGAACTTTAAAAACCAGTAATATACCTCGGGTAGAAGGAACATTCTGGCTATTAACTCCAAAAGGATAAAGAGGAGGAGAACTCCAAAAACCAATGCTCTTGTCCCCTGATGCATATTTAGGAGGCTAACTGCAAGGTGTCTTGGGGGAACACCTTTCTGTCACCCTGAGCTAAAGTCTCTTTAGACCCAGGGGGCTTCATCGGGTATATCAGCCTTTAAGGTTATCTGAGCTAATCTCACTGGCAGAAAAGATGTGTCTTGGTTTCTGTCCAGAAAGAGAAATAGGCACATGATTTCACGCAGTAGAGAAGTATTGTTGTGTCTTGGATTCATATCCAGGTGCTTTTTCTCAGCACCTCCCACAGAACTGAAAGAAAAGCAGGCAAAAAATACATTGGAGGGGAGCTTGCCAACAATGCAGAATACAGAATGCTTGAACTATGAATGTGTTAATTTTAGTGAGTGTGAATTAGCTTTAGAACAATCAGACATCTTTTAAGTGTACATAAGATGTCCATCTGCTGACAACTATCAAAACTTAGCCAGTCTTCCCTGAACAGGGATTTAGGTATTGAATAAAAATCACTCATGGACAGTTAGATGCTTGGAGATGCCACACACATCACAAGTTAGGTGACAGCTGTGAGTGGATCTAGTTTTTGGACATAAAATTTTCTCAATATAATCTGTAGGTGTAATTAATCAAATATGTCCTTCCATAAAGTCAGCTTGTAATACCTGTAAATACTTTAAAAGTGTTGCATGCTACTTAAATGCCATCCATATACTAGAACTGTTTACTGAGCTTCATGGAAAGAGAGGAACAACTCACACAGTAATCCGGCCATATGGTAAATTGAGCAAAAAGTGGCAGAGGTGCCAATAACTAGAGATGATCAGGACTTTTGAACTTACGCCTTAAAAAGTAGATATGTCCAATGCAGCATCATATGCCTTATTTGCAAGACTTAAAGAGAACAGAGTTTGAAAAAAAACTTTCTGCAATGTTTTCAACTTCTGTTAAAAGTCTAGCTCTTTCTCTAGTTCTCCCTCTTTGTTATTCTTTAAAGACCTCAAGAAAAGCTAGGATTGCAGCTTCCATTTTCCTGACCTTTTTTTTTTTAAGGAACTTAAATTTGGGAGGTTTATATTGACTTAATTGACTATCATCCGTTGATTCTGACCTTTGTTTCCCTTTCTATAAGGGATTCTTCTTCAACTTCCTTTTCGCTGCCAAGGGAAATCCAAGGTCTGGGGCCTTCTGGAGTTTGCTCTTTATTTTCTTCTTCTGTTTCTTCAGTTACTGGAGGCTGTGATATCAAACAGTGAGAAATTGTACTTTTTCAAAAATTTGTTACTGAACTGTAAGTATGAACTAGAAACCCAGTTTTCAGTCTTCATTTGCACATTCTTTACTTTTGTCTCAATGCAGTGAGTCTGGGTATACTGTGCCCCTGGGTAGGGCTAGGTTAGGTCCCATTCATTTGTGCATTAGAGTTTTCCAATAAATGTTACATATTTAATATTTAACTACTAAAGAGAGACTGTTGCCTTGAAAGCAAATCATTGTATATAAAAAGAATTTATAGTGATTTTTTCCATTAGGCTCTCTGGCCTGGAGTTGCATTTTACTTTTCTTAATTTTTGCTTCTCCTAATTCCCTGATGCTGGATGGAAAACTCATATTGAAAAATTATATAATCTTTCTATAAACATTCTCGTACAGTGCAGTGCACAAGTTCCATTTATCTAGCGCTATTTGGAATTCAAGAACATTTTAATGATTTGACGAATATTTTCTTAGGTATTATGAAAAGTAAGTATAATACTTTGAAGACACCCAATATATTGTCTTTTATTTTTATGTCTGAGAAATATGGGTATTGGCAGAGAAAATTAATGCTTATGATAAAAATGCAGCAATAGGGGTTATTACTGGCCTCTACCTCTGAAGTAAAATACAAAAATTTAATCTGACTCCTTGCAGTAGAAAATATATTTTTACGATACACATATTTTTCCATGATCAGTTTAACCATTAGAGAAACACTGGATGCTTAACAATACAATTCCTGACATCTTCATTTGAGATTAGATTATGAAACATTCATAGCTAGAACAATGCTGTGGTATACTTGGATTTTACCTTTAGGAGGTTTTCTTTGGCTTCCTCAGAGGCGACAATGTAAAAGCTCTGTCCGTACTGGATCAATGGATCAAAAACTACCAAAAGTTCTTCCCCTGGATATTCCTATTTTAATTACAAAAATTAGTGGAAAACTGAAAACAAATAACACTCAAAACAAACATGAGGTTGTGACTGGAAAAGCTACCACTAGTGTAAATTTAGTATCTTAGGTTAATTTTGTGTTCTTAACAGAGAATTTCATGTGCTAATTGAAAGGAATAAATGAGGTTTATTTTGGAATAAAAATAAGTCTGTGACAAAACTAATGTTTCATACAGACAATTAAACAGAAAAGAAACTATTTTAATGATTCTTAATAAATAGGCCATGAATTAGGCCAAATATGTGAAGCTCTGTTAGTTCACTGAATCAAAACTAATAGTATTTCTGTTACTTCAGCATATTTTCAATCTAAAGTTAGTAAAAAAATACACAGCAAGCCATGACAAAATTTGAGTCGACAATGGTCCATGACCATAGCACTCAGATGTTACAGCATCAGTGTATTTACAGAGTCAAACAAGAACAGACCCCTTCCATAAAAGAATGTACACTCTGAGAGCATGAGGTTTTAAAATGAGAATGAAATAAGCTACATACTAGGATAACTTTTTTGAGAGGGACGAAATCTGAAGTTTTAGCTCTTGTTTTCAGGTCCTGAATGATGTCCTCTTTTTTTATACATTTGAAACAGTTTTGTTCTGTGACATCTTTAGCAGGTCGGCAATTAAAAATTTCTTGGGTCTTTGCAGTCAAAAGCAAAGGAAAAATTTCTGGGTGGCCTATGAAAGAAAGCAAAATCGCATGATAACTTCAAAGTGTTGTTTGAACATACACATATACTTTGATAACTCTGTCTTTACTGTTTCTAGCATAATGCCTTTGAATCTCTCAGCCTTGTTTCTGGTATTTTGGAAGGCATTAAATACAAATTATATTTACTTTATTAATCTTTGAAAATCTCCTGCCCAACATTTTGCACATAATGAATATGATTTCCCTGGTATGAGGTTGGTTTTTTTTTCCTTCTTGATCAACAGGTTATTAAGAATTTTAGTGAAAAATCTTTAATGGACTGGTTTTAATATATTAAAGGGGAAAATGCATGGTTCTGACTTTAGAAAGCCTTTGAATAAATATACTGTGGTCCTTCCCTTTGGGACAGCACCAAATTAAGCCAAAGTTTAATCTAGGTGAGGCTTCTCCCGAGTAAGGATGCTTTTCTGATTTTGGACTTTTATCTTGCTCACACTGAGTTCAGAGTGCAGTAGAGACTATTTCTCACTAATCAAATGAGACTAAAGCAAGGTCACTAAGATTAAAGTCAGATTTTTTTTCAGCTTTACTAGAGAATATATAGCTGTTGTTTAATAGACACATGATCCCTGTTAGATTCATTCATATTAATTCAGAACAAGATATTTCTTATCCTAGTTCGAGCACTGATGTCTTCATTGCTTTTGGTAAGGCTGGATGCAGTTAGGTGACCTGTCAGGTGTTCTTTGCAAACACTCAATCTGATGATAATATACAGTGCTTCTTCTTAAGTGTGTGCCAGCTGCAAGTAAGGCAATGTATGTAATGCTGGTCTTGCTCATGTTACATGTTCTGTCTGCAGCTTATGTTACATCTGTAAGTGGCTCAGATCACTCTAAGCCCCTCTAGTCCAATCCTGCCCCTGAGACTCCTCCTTTGCTATCCTGCCCTGCTAGCAGACTCATGCTCTGTCTCAGTAGCCCTAGTAAGAGCATTCCTCATGAGGACCACTTTATTTTTGCCGGAGAAGGCTAGCAGATGTTCATCTTTTTGGTGAACTGGGAACTAAAAACTTAGGGACATGTATACTGTATACTACTTTTCTCTACTGAAACGTGCTGGCTGCTGTGATAATAGCTGATACTTTCTATCATCTTTTTCAGTCTCTTAGTTTGAGTTACTTAGTATTTCATCTTAATTCCCAGCACCTGTGGGGTTTTTCCTCCTTGTGCATGCCTTGAAGAGAAGTTGACATACCTCAAATGATGATTGTGACCAGATGTGTCAGCATGTTTTGAGAACTCATCTCTAATCTAAGCCAACAAGGACTGACAAAATGATAAATCCTCCTTAATCTCTGCATAATCCTATCGCATAATACATTATGTTTGATGAATCTGACATTTATCCTTTAAAATCTTTCAATGCTGCTACTCCACTCCTTCTGCTCTGCCATAGTCATCACTAAAATTAATGGCATGCATGATGTTTCTGGTACATGCCACACTATGCCAACTATGGATTACTTAGTCCCCATTAGTTTTTTGTAGCACACACTGTCTGTTTGTAGCATGCACAGGCCATTACTTCATTTTCATCACAAGCTGTAATTAATATTGCATTATTTTCCTTTTTGATATCTTGGAGATTTCCAGGATTTCTGTGTGGATGCTTCCAAAAAATAGAGAATCATAGGGGTGTCGATTGGGAAGACTTCAAAGTCATCTGGTCCAAACTCGCTGTTGATAACACCAGACCTCAGAAATCCCAGGCAGGAGTAATTGTTGTTTATTCAAAAAGCATTTTTGTTATTGTTTTTTGAATGCTGAATCAAATATACAGCCTTGTGCACAAATGCTAATACTAAGAAAAAGATCCTTTTAAAGAGATGTTTCGTTGTCAAATGAAACTATAGAAGCATGCATTAAAGTTAAGCAAATATACAATAGACATCACTATGAGAGGAAACAGAGAAAGACAGATACTCTAAGTGTATTTTCTTCAATGCTGTATTTCTGTAATTCCAAATTAAAAACAAAGTCATTATCAGAATTAAAATTACATCTTTCAGTTTAAAGACCTAAAATTCTATATTGCAGAATATTTTTTAACAGAATCTATGCTACAAGGAGCTGATACTGGAATTCTTACATTATAAACATTTTATTGAATGCTGTTTTCCAGTAAAAAGTGTGTGACATCAGATCATAGGCTTCACATTGTTTTTCTACTAGTAAATTGTACCTGTATCATTTGTAATAGTCAGCAACTCTTAGGGCTACAAGAACTTCACAAAGGACCTGGAAACTCTAAGGTACAAGTGAAGAACACTGGCAGGTCTAAGGAGTGCATGCATGGAGTTTAAATCTTGCACAGCCAGTGTCTGCTTACACCAATGTTATTTTCCTGCTTTCAGCAACAGGTTCCTAGCAGTAGTTTAGCTGTTAGAGCTCTAACCTAATTTGCCAGTAGGTGGAGGTACAATTCTCTCTTACTAAGTATCTCCTGGAACACTGAAAATACATTTTTTAAAGTAACAGTATAATCACATGAGGGATCACTTTTTGTACATTTTCATTAAAGCAGCTTAGCCATTTTGGTGATGCTAACCAGAGAACAATTTTCACTTCCACCCTTGTGCTCACAGGATTATGTAGGAAAACAAGTGATTTATAGTTTCTTTTAATACTACCTAATTTGTGTACTCCTTGTTTGCCACTCTGTTTTAGCTAATAACAATAAAAGCTATACTCTTACAAGTCAATTAATAAGATAACCCTTTGGACTGCTCCTGTAAACCATAGATAAATTTTACATTGACATAAATTTAAATTATATCTGAGGAATAATTACACACATTGGGTCAGAAGAAAAATTCAACCAGAAACATGAAAAATAAAAACCCATTGAAAATAATTTGGTGTCTAAGAAAAAAGAATATATTTAAATTCAGAAAATTGCATACTTTTAGTCCTTAACTATGACCATGCTTAAAACGGAACTTTACTTGCACATAAGCCAAATTGTGACTTCTTCTTCCCCTACAAAACAAAAGATCTAATCAATGTCTATTGATATTTATGATTAAAAACCACAAGTGATATGCTAAAATCATCTTCTCATAAAATTTATTAATGATTTGACAAAGATCAAAGCTTAATAAATTTTAAAAACATTTCATGTTTTTCTTTCAATTGATAAACTATTTCTAAATGCAAAGATTTTGTATCCTATAATTCTGTTGTGATCCTTTTTATTTCCCCTGAACCCAGCTCCTCTCAACCGAAGATACAAACCTCTTCTACAAACACATACCTGTTTCCTGCGGCCCTGCCTGCTACCCAGAGAGCCACTGTAATCGCTATGATAGCTGCATTTCTTCATAATTTCTAATTTTTTTCATTCATAAAAAAGAAAATACTTCCTTTTTATTCCCTGGCATTGGTAATACTGAAGCTGCAAAATGCTCTGAGTATTCCAGAACTACTACTTTAAAGCTTAGTCATCATAGCACTTACCTATACTGGCCATAGAAAGATCAACTTCATCTTCTTTACCTGAAATATAATGACACGATGTTATCAGTAGTGTTGGTTAGAAAGCTATAACAAGTAATTTTACCTATCTCAGTCATTTATATAAAATAGCATATTCTAATTCATCTCATAGTTTTTCAATGCATGGGACCAAAATAATTAAGGTAGATCTCATGTGAGACCAGATTGCTGCTTGTTTCATTGCTGCTGTACCTTAAAATACCAAGCTGTGCTCCTTTTCCTTTTGAGGGTTCCTCACCTTTGTGTTTACCTTTTTGTTTCTTAGGTGATTTTTTTGTCATGGTGGTGTTGCTGGGTTCTGATATTCAGATTTCTCTAGAGAAAGAAATGTATCATCAATAATTTTAAATAGACAAGAGAATGTACCACATATGAGAGAAAATTTGGTCCATGACTTTATGTAGCTTATCATTATAGTAATATTTTCTTATGCAGCTAAAGGTATATTTCATAATTTTAAATCATAAGCTGTATTTTCATATAATGTGTAATAGATGGGAAGACATCTTCTGTCCAGGATGACAAAAAATGAACGCTGATTATCCAAAACATCGAAAGGTTAAATTAGGATGGGAGTTTCCCTTACTGAAAGTTAAGGACCTGAGCTAAAGTAGGAAGAGAGTGGGTGAAAATTCACCAGTTATGAATGTTTGTCCCAATGCTCATAAGTGCTAATCATTACTCAGCTGCACAAAGCGTTTCTATTTCCAGTTTATTTTTCAGTGTAGCTCTGTGGAAGAAAAACTCAGGAAGAAGATGTAAGCATAATTAAGTGTAGCAATTGCACAGCAGGAGATGATACTGTATAGAAGGCTGCTCCTGTTTCATTTACTCTCCTTCATCCCACTATCTGGCGAAAGAATTAGAACAGTAGTACAGGAAAGGCTCAGTTCCATGGAAAGAAGAAATGCAGTTCAGCCTGCCTGCTGCTCAGGCGGGACAGCACCATCATGTGGGAGGTGCTCATGTAGCAGCCGATGGAACTAAATTGGGATGGCCCAAATTCTCTTACAAGTATTGAACATTGGTTGATGTTAATAATGAAGAACCAGAGGCATTTAGATGGGATGAGGACAATGGGGCTCTTACTTTGTGTCGTCCCTCTTCCATGTTCACACTTTTTAAGACTGTAAACTGACTGGGAGAGGAACCATTTTTTAAATGTTGACAGAACACCAACTGTATTTGGATGCTATTACAATTTTAACACTAACGAGAGGAAAGTAGATGCAGATAGGACAGAAAGACATGGCGCCTTCAATAATGCCGTCATGACAGAACTTTTTCTGATGATCTCTTACAGGAACTACAGCCCATCTGCCTGTGCACAGGAACAGCTCATTTACTGTCAAAAGGCTTCAGGTGAAAAGGTGAGTTTATAAAATAAATGTTCTATCTTGAGAGTTTCCTTATGAACAGCCTAAAATAGTGAGTGCTAAAACAAACAAATACAGGAGTAGAAACACTGTTAACATAGTTTTGTGTAACAGTATATTTTCATAGATATAGATACATGCATTTCATATATTTTAATATATTTTCATATATATGTGTAATCTTTCAAAGAAGCCTATACAATATGCTTAGTGTACAGTTTTGAAACACTTAACTCCTATCTCACTGAGAATGCATATCAGTTCTGATGGTTAAAAGAGACTGATTTTTCCGTAAATAAGAAGAAGCAAAGCTTCTTCTTATCTATCTCCTTGTATATTTTACATGTAAAAATTGTGACCCATTTTGTAAATGGGTTCTGTGACTATTCTAATTTGAAACCAACCTTTATGCCTCTGTATAAGAGAGACAGTCCTGCAGAATAGGAGGTGAGGCCAGCTGTTGTAGAAATTAGTTGATGGACAATATGAACCATCTCATATTTATTCCAGTCACAATGTCTTACTTCACCATTTCATAATTATGCACTGTCACAAAGCTAGTTTGGAAATTTTGAGTGAGTTCCTCTGAGTATCCTAAACTTTAAGTCACATGAATAGAGGAAACACTGAGAAGGCTGAGATAAGTCACATGCCTATGTTCAGTAAAATAACTGACAAATAAAACCATCCCTTTTTATTCAATGGATTTAAAGTATATTTTACCTATAAAAACAGCTAAAGCTCTTGAAAATGGTCTCCCAATAATCAGTTCCTCCTCCTCCTCCACTGAAAGGATGAGGTATAGAGGTAGATGCAGCACTACAGAGATAAGGGCAGTGGTGGTGAAGCTGGTGTTGGTGCCTGGTGCATTCATTTGTATATGTTAATAGAAAAAGTACCTCTGTTTATGGTTTGCAAATGAATAGAGCAGTCAGTGGGACTGTTTGTGCTTCCCTCCTTGTGGGATCCACAGGACCTCCCAAGCGGAATGCAGATAGAAAAGTACAAACCACTTATCTTCTTTTATAATATCCCTAATACCATATCACCCCTGTCCATTTGTGATCCTGTGGGCATATGATTGTCAGTGGGCAGGAAACATGGAAGGCCTGCAGAGAAAGCAAAGGCAGAGCTTCTAGAAACTTCTTCGGAAGCATAACCAGGCCCACAGCCATTTACAAAGCATATATGCAAAGGTGGTTTTTACACAGGAATATGGTAACCTCCAGCTGTTCCCTTCAGGAAACCCAAACTGAGAACTTTAAAATAGGTACTGAAGAGCAGCCTTTTGCACCTGTCCTCTTCCAAAAATAGAAATAAAGGAACAAAAGTCTCAATGTGTAAGTTAAAAGCTAGTATTTTCAGAAGTTACCTCTTAGTTTGGGTGTTTTCTTTTTTTCACTGTCTAAGTTTTTATACAAAATATCAAATCCTATCAAGAAAGCCATTGAAAAATCAGTTTTTATTAGAGGACTATCTGAAAATATGGCCAAAACAATTAATTTTTTCATCTATTCTTAGTTCCTATTCTCTTGGAGATATTTCTATACTGCATATTTAGAAAGGACTTGTCAAGACATGCAAATGTATTTCCCCTTTCCATTATGTTTATGAAAGTCCATGATTCTATGATTGAGAAGAGGTTGGAAACAAACATATTTTGAAAATTTTAAGAGTGCAAAACCTATACAAAACTACAGCTCTTGAAAATCAATGGTCATAAATATTGCTGTGTGTTTTATTTTTTTAATGTAAGTAATATTTAGAATTCATTAAATATGTTCAGTGTAATTTTTCAGCACTTTTTCAGTGGAACATAGTGTTACATTATTTAATTGCTAAAGCCTGAGTAAATATTTGACAACTTTGTTTGGCATTTTATAGCCTAGTTTGTTTACAGATGGCTCTAATATTTTGAACATTGGACTTAAGAGAAAAAAAAAGATCAGAATGTTCTCCTAATCACTTAATGTACCGAAACATTTACAGCTATAAAGAAATCCGTGAAGTTGCTAGGTACTGCAAAAAAGGCAAAAGTTAATTAGCTATCAGTTCTACACAATATGCTGTCTGATTTGAGGACACAGAGTGATTCATTAGTTGCCTAATTGAATGATTTAAGGTGAAGTTTGTGTGCATTACTATTTTGGGACTGTAATTTACTATAATTTGGAATGACAGAAGAAAATTGGATGCATGTCCATTTTACAAAAGCATAACAAGGAAATTATCAAAACCATGCGCTACTTGCTTTTTAAATTTTTGTTATTTCTACCAAGCTAAAAAATACATTTCTGTTGGTAAAGATTTAGGAAAATCTTAAAAATACCATCTTGATATTTACTTTGTCTCTACAGAAATTCACATGCAATGTTCCCATTAATCAAGTTTATTCTATTTTGCTCTACATGAAGAGCAAATAACACAAAATTATTAAAAATTATTAATAATGCTTGTGCATATTTGGATGCAACTTCATTGTAGAAATTGAAGGGAGTAAAGATGGAGTTTTGCAACTGCCAAATCATTTCAGCATATAAATAGTTCTATTTGAATGTACCTAGTTTCACACATACAACTTTTCATTAAATCAGGCTTACTTGAACCTGGTGTTAATTTTGTTATTTGATAGAAACCAGTAGGTGTAGTTACAGTATCTGGGATAGGAAATATAGTATGTGTAAAATTAGGCTAAGAATTATTAAGAAAATCATAAGATAACAAAATGGAAAACTTCATTGGAATGTTGGCTAATGCTGTGTTCTGTTTCTTTCCTTTCTTTCACCCAAAGAGAAATAGATTAAAATTGGAAAAGATGTAACATGGATGATTGAAGACATGGAATATGTATTGTACTGGGAATAAACTATGATTCTTTTTAGCCTGAAAATTATATAAGTCAGTGAAATCACAAGAGACATGGAGAAAGTGACCAGGAAATGCTGATTCATGTTCTTTCATAACACAAGATCGAGCTGGCATCACATGAGATTATAGATGTGAAACAAACAACTGGGAACTAACAACAGGACTGCAGAAGTGTTTCACTGCACAGTTAGTGCTTGAATTATGGAATATACTGCCTGTGGACAGGACAGCTGCAAGAAGCACACTATTTCAAAAAGTTAACAGTGCAAACTGACAGGTGAAAAATTGAGGACTACTAAAAGTAATGTTAAGACATCTGGCTGTAGAAATGAAACTACAAATTCAAGAAAAGAAGGGTGCAAATACTGGAAGTATGCCTTTACTATCACCTTGCCCGGACAGAACTTCTGCTATGAGCCAGGACAGCTGGTTTGGGTAATTAAAATTTTGTAGCAATCTCTTCTGTACTTCAAAAGTTACTAAGTATGGCAGAGAAGTTTCATAACATGATCCTGCCAGGAACCAAGCAGTAACACATGTTGCCTTGTGATGACTTTTGAAACAGAAATGCTATATTGTAAAAATTTACACTAGATAAGACTGTTTCAAGCAGAGGTAAGAAAAATAACCGTCTCGTCTTCGAACTGAGAGAGCTGGGTGGCTGGAACGAGATCATGTACGGAGAGCGGGGATGGGGGTGTGGATTTGGGGGGTTTGCAGCAGCAGGGGGGGTTCCGGCAGGGCTGGGCAGGGTTTGCAGCCCGGCTCTCGTCCCCAGCCCCTCGCAGCTGCTCGGCCCGCGGGCACTGCCCGGAGCACAGGC
>VZRM01004052.1:87188-103876 GCA_013397955.1 Grantiella picta
AGCCTTTCACAGCGGGGAGCAGGGGGCGGGGGTGCGCTCTCGGCCCCAGCCTTCGGCCTCGGGGTGCCACGGCCAAGGGGCGCCGAGCCGGGGAGGGACAGCGGCTCCGAGCTCCGGCCGGGCCGGGGATGGGGATGGGGATGCGGATGCGGGGGCTCTCCGTCCGTCCGTGTGCCATCCGCGAGGCTGCGGCAGCCCGCGGTGCGGAGAGCCGCCTGCAGCGGCTGGGAAGGGAGGGCGGCCGAGGGAAGGGAAGGGCTCGGCCCGCAGTGACGGCCCGGCTGGGATCGCCCCGGCTGCCGAGACCCCTGCTCGGCTTGCGGGGAAATGAGGGGCTGCGCTCGTCTGGAACGGCGTCTCAAGCCCACCGTGAGAACCAGAAATGGGCTTGGGTTTTTTGGTTGTTTGTTGGTTTTTTTTTTTCAGTCCATCACAGATATTGAGAGGACTATTGCGGTGTCAGAGTAGGGCTTAATTTTACAAATGCTGGATCAGCTGTGAGAAAGATGAGCAGAAACCACAGCATACTGTACTGTGTCCCGCAGGATAATGGAAGTCTGGTAAAACGGGTGCTGAACTTTTTTAACCCTCTGTATGGGCTTGTTCTTAGTGTTAAACTGCTGACTCAAAACTTTCCTTGCCTTCCCTGACAATAGGGGAAATTGAAGGTCTCAAATCATATCTGAAACAGACTTTTTTTCTGGTGTGTGCAGGGGCTGCTGAAGGAGACTGGATGTGACTGGACATGTGTAAAAATCAGTCTTGATGATTTTTTGTTTGAGTTGTATAAAAAACTATTCTTATGGAAATCAAAAATATTCTGTCTAATAAGGCACATCTTTAATCACAGCCTGGGCTGTCTTCTCGGTTCTTGATGTCATCAGTCTCTTATCTGAAACAAGTATTCCTGGCTACCTCTTAAACATTTTACAAAGCATTTATAAAATGTTTGGGAATCAGTGAATTTAGTAACAGATCAAAATCTAAACATGCTGAATACTATGCAGAGCAATGTCTCAAACCATGTTTGGAAGATTCTCATCAAATCTTTCCCCCTTGTATTCAACCCAAATGTGAGCCTCTTCGGCTAATCATGATTCAATTACCTCTTGATCTTTTTGTCTGGTTCATGATCGCTGTTGGTTTGCGTTGCGTCTTTTATGGCCAAAGAAATAGACCTAATCCTGGTAAATGACAAGTTAATGCTCTCAGCTAATTTATCTGAATTGCAATCGGTCATGCTCCATCTTCATTTCCAAGAGAGAACAATGCTAAATACTAACTTACAAGAAAACTGTTGTCTGTCTTGAAAATTCCATTTCTTTCAGGGACTGGACAAAGGCTTGTGGGTGTGGAGGAAAATACTAGTTGCAATAGCAGATAATTTTTCCAGAAGAGTGAATGCTCATGAGAGGCTTTTGGTGATCTTCTTGAGTCAGGATGTCTTGCATATATGCTGTTGTTGTCAGCTGGGTGAGGAAGTTTCCAGGAAGTGACCCTGTAATTCCAAATGGACAGAAATTCCACTATTAAATAAGTGTCCTGGCAATCTAGCTGCAAGTTTACAAACTTGCCCAAATTTTTCTTGGAGTTCTGCAGAACATGTGCAATAATGTCAGAAAGGTCTGAAATTCCATGTAAGGTGCAAATGCCTTTCACAGAAGATAAATATCTTTGGAGTCCAAGCTGTTAGTGCAGACTGATCTGGTGCTACTATATTGATGCTTGCATGTTTTTCAACTGACAAGGACTGCTTTTCTTTTCAGAAATGGAAAATCCTGACGTGTCTGTGAGCAGTTGCAGTGCTCATGATGATGAAAACCTTTGCAGCTACAAACGACACTCATCAGTATCACAGGAGGGGCTTTTGGAAGACCAGCTTAGAAGGAAGTTAAAATTTTTCTTCATGAACCCATGCGAGAAATTTTGGGCCCGGGGCAGAAAGCCTTGGAAACTTGGGATCCAGTTACTCAAAATAGTAATGGTTACAGTTCAGGTGAGTACCTATGGAAGCAAGGACTCAGCCTATGGGAAGTCACATGAATGCAGGTGACATGCTATTCATGGTGTGGTGCAGAGAAAGGGAAAGTGTAGATTGCAAAATTATCTTATTTGCATATACGTAATTTAGATCTCAGGTAGCATAATTTTCTCATAAAATACGAACTGAAAAAAAACAGCTTTCCTAGGAGTACAGATGAAAGGAACCATGTTTAAGGGCTCAATTTGACTTTTCCCTTTTCTTTTTCTTTCTCATTTTACCCACAACGAATGACATCCCTACATATCTGTTACCCCAATATCTGCTTCACTGTTGTGTTTGACGGAAGGAAAAGTAATTTCTGTTTCAGTATCACAGTGATAAGAACTGAAATTGGTGACCTTTCATGATGTCTGCTTATATCTTGCATATGGAATACAAACTCTTGCATTCAAAAAACCTCAGAAATTCTTCTTCCCTCTTCCTCTCACCCAGCCTTGCACCACAGATTTCATAAAACACATTTATCTGCTGCCCAAAACACAATTGTTTTTCTCAAAATCCTGCGGTTAAGACAGAAGAAGGTTTTTCATAAAGCCTTTCTAGTGTCTCAGATGATGATTCTTCAGAGTTGTCCACATGTGATTTCCCTTTATGGTCGAGTCAGTGTTATGACAATACATGTATAGAAAAGGATGTTTTTCATGGTTGCATGAATGATGGCACAAACTGCAGAAATAAGAATTCTCCTGCTGTGCATCTGGCAGCATGTTTGTGTCCCTTACTGCATTGTTTTGAAATGTGCTATAATTCTCTGGTTGTCATCTCTCCCATTTTGCAACTTAAAGTAAAATTTGATTATGGAAGAATCCAAATAAGAAGGAAACTAATGCTGATTTAGTATTTTCAGAGAAAATCTGCCTGTAGTTAATTCAATCTTAGCAGTGTTGGTTTGCTGGTGTATTCCTGTGTGCAGAGCATGCTGAGCTTGCCTACAGAGTGTTTCAGTATCTCTGTAACTGAGTTACCCTTATCAAAACCTACATATCCAGTTTACATCATGGCCATAAAACTAATCTGCAGACTAATGATTCAGACTTATCTCTGATGAGTTTCTTCACGATACACCTGACAGCAGATTTGAAACAATAGTCAAGAGAATTGTGAGCTCCCAGAAACAGTACATCATGTACATCTAAAACATTTTCCAGTCTGGAGAATAGCTAACAGAGTTTTGTGCTCGTTTTTCATGAATGTTTCCAATATATATTTTTTTTAACCAGCTTAAGGTGTTATCCTATTACAAGCACAGCTTTGGCCAGTTATTCTCAGAGCACTTTTCACTGAAACTTAATTGAGAGATGTTTGTTTTCCTGAGGTGTCCTCAATTTGCCTTTTGTGCACTGGAGTAAGGACTTCAAAATGGGGTCTTGTTAAGTCTCCTCCTGCCTTTTTGGCTGAGGAACAACGATATTCCCCCAGGGCGAGTCAATTGACACCAGGCTGAACTAACAAAGCATGTGTAACATTATATAGGGAGCTCGAACTTGAGATTGTATAATTTTCTTTGTAAAAATGGCCAAGATGCTGTAAACATGTTAAAGGCACATTCTTGAAACTCAGTGCTTTCCCAAAGTCAGACTTTCTTTTGGCCAGCTGTGAAATGGAGCAGCCTGTGTGTAATTGCCATGTCTACCAGTGTGACAAAAGACTGGCTGTTTGTAAGACAGGATTCATATGTTGATTCAGAACTCAACTTTGTCTTTGAACAGGAAATATAAATGTCTTTTTCAGCTGGTGGTTTTTGGGTTGAGCAATCAAATGGTGGTTGCCTTCAAAGAAGAGAACACTGTTGCATTCAAACATCTCTTCTTGAAAGGATATATGGACAGAATGGATGATACCTACGCTGTATACACACAAACAGATGTCTATGACCAGATATTCTTTGCAATAAACCAGGTAAGGATTGTTGCTGCAGTATATACAATATATATGATCTTTGCCTGTGTGCCTCTTCTTGAATTGAACTTCTATGTCAATTGCTTAGGACTAAAGCATCAACTCATTTAGGTTTTCTATCATTGTGGGAGCATTGTACTGTGGTGACATCCTTAATGCTAATCAGTGTACTAGTTCTACACTAGAAGCAGTCCTTGGATCTGAGGCAGAATTCTCTACAATAACAAATTAGGCTTTGTAGTAAGGATTGTAGAGAGAAAAACATAACAAGCAAAAAGGTATTTAGATCCAAATCCTGGACTTAGTGTTTTTGTCAAGTACCTTAAAATATTTGAGGACTTAGCTGTTGCGTGGTTTAGGTTTCACAGTTCTTTAGGTGACCTCTTAAATAAAAGAGATGGATTATAACAGATCCAAACACATCTAGGTTTGCTTTGTTTTGGTTTTTTTTCCTCAGAGTCTAACAGTTTTATTGTCATTTAAGTTGGTTTGTTTCTTCTGAACTTTAGTACCTCCAGCTGCCCAATATCTCTGTTGGAAATCATGCTTATGAGAAGAGAGGGGCAGAAGAGACACCTCTGGCTGTTTGTCAGCAATTCTACAAGCGAGGAATCATCTGTCCTGGAAATGACACCTTTGATATAGACCCAGAGATTGTGACTGGTGATGAACCTAATCTATTTTATCAGTTCTTTGGGAGGAGGGACCCCAAGTTTTTGATAAATTCTTTAAAAAACTTTACAGCACTGTATAGTCTTCTCACATGATCTGTATTGAACTTATTACCAGCCAAAATAGGTAAGAAAAGTACTGTGTAAGTAACCTCTAGCCCTCACCTCCAATGTCTAATGCCACAAATAAGTGATGGGCCTTTAGTACTGATGACCACTTAATACAAGTATTTGGAGCTAATTTCAGGAGCCTTCCCTGTGAATTTATGATGAGTATCTTGGCTGGTATTCAAGGAAGCCAGTGTGTTTGCCAGTTGGCTTCTCAGATGACTCCTCACTCAAGCGTGCTATCTTGTCTGGTGTAGCCAACAGCTCATAACAGCCTCGGGAGTGGGACAGGCAGATTACGGTTAAAGAACCCGATAATCCATGAGATATTGTTGTGAGTCCTTATCCATTCCAGACTGCTTGTACATTGAGCCAACGACTTCGTTAGACAACACAACAATGGGAAAGCACAATTTGAATCTCACTCTGGATTTCCCCAGGTGAGGAGGAATGAGCACCTCCTGCATTGGGGTATTGGTGCATTTTCCCTGTGGCAGGCTAATCTGAAGCTCTGTTGCAGGCTGGTTGCAGTGCAGCTCATGTTCAATCTGAAGGCAATCAACCTCCAGACCGTTCGGCACCACGAGCTCCCCGACTGTTACGATTTCACTCTGAGGGTATGTGGAAGCCTGCCATGTGTCTTTCTGTTCAAAACCAGAAACTGACTTGCTGGCTTACTGCACAAAGAAAGCACAGATATTTCCTGAAGAGTGTTGAGTACCACTGGGTCAGTGGTGCCTGGATTACTCTGTTCTGGCGTAGTGTCCTCTGTAAATAACTAGCATTTGTGACTGTGGGAGGCTGAACTTTGAGTGCTCCTGACGTGGTCCTGAAGCACTTGCTTGGCTTACAGCCACTTGTGCTCTAATCCATCTGAAGTATCATGAAAGTGTAAATCTCTTCTCTGCGTTGAGATGCTTCTTTGGAAAGTTGTTTTCAGATCACAGAGGAAGGAGAATGTAGTTTAAAAGAATTTCACCTAGTAACTAGTTGATCAAGCAATTTGTGGCATGGTTCATCAGATTTTTTTTCACGTTGGCAGCATTTGTTTGAGGATAAATTTTGGAAAATTACTTTAAGCTTTAAGAAGTTTTATAACTTCCCTCCTAGGAGAATTATTCTGTATCATTATGCAGGCTTAATAATACAGCAGGCTACATATGTAATTGTTTAAAGTTATAAAGACATGCATCTTTTTTAATTTGTTTTTGTTTTTAATACAGATTGTGTTTGATAATAAAGCACACAGTGGAAGAATTAAAATAAGTCTAGACAATGACATAGCAATCAGAGAATGTAAAGACTGGCATGTTTCTGGATCAAGTAAGTGACATAAATGTGTTCAAATTTTCATGCTGAAATTTTGTCCATTAGCACAATGTTTGTTAACCTTTTTCTTTATTAAAAGATGGGGCATTGTTGACAAACAATCTCTAGCATGTGCACTCTAAATCCTGATTTTCTAAGAAAGTGTTGTTCTTCAACCTCTGATCTGAAATCCTGGGAATCCAGCCACACAATTACTTTTTGTAGCACTTCTCAAAGCTTGCATCATTGATAATGTCAAACCAAAAATTTTCCATGCCTCACCATACAGTCTTCTATCTCTGGCTACTAAATTTATGCTGCTCATTTCTTCAGGCAGGGTTGTGAACTGTTCTAGCACCAGGCAACAGGACATATGATAGTCGTGGAAAGTTGAAACTGATTTACTCTTATTTCAGGACTTAGCACCAGGAAAGATAAGGAAGCATTGTTGCTAAGGCTTGCAGGAGTGGAATGGCTAGAAACACTTCTTATTTTTGCTTAAATGTTTTTTGCTGTGTGTTTGGCTATAACTGAGGTGCACAATATGGCTACATTTCTTGCATAGTGACTCACAAGAGCGAGCCACCTTTGTTGGCAGCTATTTGGCCTGGCCAAAACACCATCTTTTTTCATTAGCAAAAATTCTCTCTTTGATAGTTAGAAGCTTTCCAGGACTTTAGATTCCTCTGTGCAATAAGATGAACCAGGTCCTTTTTCCTACTTTGCCCCTTTCCCCGTTGCTATGCCTATGCTAGGAAACGAAGAGCTGGTAGTGCAAAAGGAGCTCTGGTGTTTGTGTAAAGATCAGAGTGCAATTAATGATGGGGGATTGAAGGAGTTCATCCCGCAGCGCAGCGCGGGGCTCTGGGCTCGCCGCCTGCCGTGCCAGCCGTGCCCAGCAGGCAGCGCTGCCCCAATGCCCGCGTTGGGTGACCAAGTTCGCCTCCAGCGTTCCCCAAAAGCACCTCCCGGGGTGCCCTCTGGTGTGCTCTGCGGTCCAGGGAAAGGCAGGAAGGTCATGACTGCAGCTGGACAATAACAACTTGTTGCTGTTCTGCACTACACGGCAAAACCAACTTCAATGGCAGCAGTATAACAAGGAAGTACTGGGTGGGCTTTTTCTGAGAAGCGCAGTTTATGAAGTCAACTGGAACTTCAGTAGCCCATTTTGTAGAATCGGTCCATGTTCTTGCAAATTTGTTTGATTTTTTTTTTCTCAAACCATCGTTCTTTTAGCATTAAGAATCTAATCTTTATACTGTGACACTTATTTTCAGCTGTATGGTAGGTATAAAAACAAAGAAACAAACAAACAAACAGATTTGGTGCAATGTTCAACATTAGATTGTGAATTTCAATAACATAAGAGATGGAGAACTCATGTCTAACTCAATGTTGATCTTGGCTAGCTGAACAGCAGTGTAAGTTATCTGCACTGCTCTGGGACAGAAAAACCATCTGATTGTGAAATACTGGTCTGAAAGAGAAGATACTTGTTATAAAGTTCCTAGGATTTAAAAAAAAAAAAAATTGAGAAGTTCTATCACTCCAAAGGCCATTCCAGTCCCAGTAAAATGATTAATTCTCACCTCTGATTCTGCAGGGTTGTAAGAAGCACTCACACTCTGGTATATTTTTGATGTGGTATCAACACTCCTAAATTTGCTGAAGTGGTATCTGTAGTGCAGATGCACTTGTGTCTCTCGTGAAAATACGTCAGATAAACTTTAGTCAGAAAAATGCTAAGATTTTTCTTAATTCAGTTGTATAAATATAGTCAACACCAAAACTTGATTTTTACTTCAGTACTCAAGATGGCCAACAAGATTAAATTCACCATAAACATGCACATTTTTGTTCTTGCAGTACAGAAGAACACTCATTATATGATGATCTTCGATGCTTTTGTCATATTGACTTGTCTGGCTTCATTGATCCTTTGCACACGATCAGTGATTAAAGGAATTTGGCTCCAAAGGGTGGGTATAACTCTTTCTTTGGAAAGTCTTGTCTTGTCTTGTGTAAGCCAAATTAACTGTTTTCTTTCCCCTAGGAATTTGTAAGGTTTTTTCTATATTATTATAAGAAAGAAGTATCTTTCAGTGATCAAATGGAATTTGTCAATGGATGGTACATCCTGATCATGGTTAGTGATGTCCTAACTATTGTTGGATCAACTCTAAAGATGGAGATACAAGCTAAGGTAAGTTTTCACACTATCAGATGGGCAAAACTGTTTCTGTCCCATCTAGGTTTAAATCTCTCAGAGGACTTTAGGCTGGCTGTGCTTGCTTCTGAGTGGCATGAAATTTTAAAAATCTATCTTCTCCTCCAGAATTGTAACTGGTGCATGTTGTTTCTAATAGCCAGATTTAAAACCTCCTAATATCACTATATATTATGGTTCTAAATTACCTTTTCTCCCTGTGGCTCTGAGGAATAAAATGAACTTCATCTCTAAAAGTTTGACTGTTGACTTCCTCTCTTCCTCACTTACATTAGCTCATTTGATAGATTTTTTCAAATTCAGCATGTAACTTTTGGAACTCTCTTTACAAATTAGCACAGAGTCTCTCTCCTTAAACATCACTTTGCTGCTTTCCCAGCTTCTGTTTTCCAGCATGTATGTAACAGTCAGCCACAGCAGGTTCTGGGCTTTCAGTTTCTGAAATAAACTTGATATGGACAAAACCCAAAACTCGTAAAACATTATGTGCAGGCAGAATTAAGGAAGAAAAAATATTTTAATATGCTATCCTGAAGCACTCTGATATTCAGATAATATCGTTCTTCACAAAATCTGTAGCAGACTTTGAAGTGTGACATTGCAACATAGGGGACTTTGGACAGTGGTGATGAAAGGATGGGTCTGAAATCCATCTGCTGACAGCTTGACTATCACAAACACCCTGTACAAATTGCTCTATCTTACTACAAGGCCTATAAACTCACTAAGAGTAGAAAGAAGCTGTGGGGAAGTTGGCTAACATAAGAGATAGCTCCCTCCTGCTTTGGGAGAGGCAAAGAAAAGAACAAGAGTGGAATAAGATCTTGCTTTTGATGTTCCTGTATGTTATATTATAAATACGTCTATTGATATATGTTTCTTTTCTAAAAGAGTATTTTACTAGAACTCCTCTCTACAGGTACATTAGCTTCATTTTGCAAGCCTTGTGGACCATAATAACAAGATCTTGTTCCATGTTACTGTATGACAGTGGTTGAATAACAAGTTCACGTTAAAGTAGCCTAAATTTGTTTCTTGTCAAGCTCTAAATGAATTGTGCTGATAGAAAAGATTAGTCAATATCCATTGCCAATATTTATTGTTTATATGTTATTCTTAGGAGAATAGAAACAGAAAATAATGAAAACTTCTTATTCAAGTAAGCTGTCACGTTCCATGTCAGAGTGCAGTTCAGGAACAGAATATATGCTAACTTGGATGAAAACAAGCCAGTATGTAAAGGTGGAAAAAACAGCAAAGTGCCAATAAATACAAGTTTGGTGGTTAGAATTAATTAGAAGTTAATGAGTCTTCTCCTTGATAGCTTTCTATACCTCATAGTTCCCAACTAGCTAAGAAGATTCTGCTGAGTATTTATCTGAGCAATGCTGACAAGTCTTGCTAATTTTTATGAGCAGCTTTTCCTATATACTGGAAGAACCTTCTTTGCTCTGTGTTATGTCTACATTGTCCATTGGGATGCAGTGGGGAGATTCCTAGGATGCTCTGAGGAGTCTGTCAGTGCAGAGTCCAGAAGCAGTTGCTACAAGTCTGGAAGCAGCACAAAAATGTTTGCAGTGCCACTGCAGATCTTGGTGAGCTGGATACAGAGGAGGTGTCTCTGCTTCTGCTGTGCATCTGCACTCTTGGCCTTGCAAATAAACCTCATCTTGTCAGAATCTGGTTTACAAACAGCCATGTGTAAAGGCATGTGTAATGAGTTGCACTTAAAAGTGCCCCTGCTCTTTGGTGGGACCTCTCTCTAATGTATATTGCCTCAAACTAATTTCTAATTGGGAGAGTTTGCCAGAGCAAAAAGGTTTCTTAACAAATCTTTGTAGTAATGGGAGTCAAAATTTATAATCTGTCAGTTGGTACAATTTTTTTTCCTTTCTTATTTTTTCTTTGTTTCTTCTCTTGCTTTTTTTTAGAGTCTGACAAGTTATGATGTCTGTAGCATACTCCTAGGAATATCCACTATGCTTGTGTGGCTTGGAGTCATTCGCTACCTAGGTTTCTTTCAGAAGTATAATGTAAGGATCTCCTGGGATCTTCATACTGTTGGTATTTATTCTGTTTGTTGCTATAAGAGGACTGGAAGAAGTATCTGGTTGAATTCTAATTGTTTGCATTGCTTTGTGCAGCTTCTCATCCTAACACTGCGAGCAGCATTACCCAACGTAATGAGGTTCTGCTGCTGTGCTGCTATGATCTACCTGGGCTATTGTTTCTGTGGATGGATTGTACTGGGACCATACCATGTGAAGGTAATGTACTGACCATGAAAAAAGACAAGTTGAATAACAGAATGAGCGATTACTCTTGTTGTTTTCTAGTTCTCCATGTCAAGTCTTCCCTTAATATAAAAATTGTGCATCTTCAACATGATGCTGCTCTGTTTGAGGAGTCTGACTTCCATGACTCAATCAGACTTTCCTCAAGTTATGAAAGCTCCGAGTCAGAAGTGGAAGCTGCTGTGACTCCCAATCACATGCTGATATTTTAAGAAATAATTTCCATTTTGCAGAACACTGGTATCAGACTAAAACTTTGGAGACATTATGCTTATCTCTTTTAAAAGAGAAATTTGCTCATCTGAATTGAATATGCATGTGTATAGGAGGTGACAAACTTTGCTTTTACCTCAGATGTTTTACTGTTTGCACCTTGTCATCCTTTGGGTGTAGGAAGAGATCTGAGGCAGCCAGTCATCAGCTGTGTATCTTCATGTTATGTACAGTCTTTGTGTCCAAATAAAGCAGTGACACATGTCCTTGTCTTCTTCCCTCCTCTCTAGTTTCGCACTCTGAACATGGTTTCTGAATGCCTTTTTTCATTGATCAATGGAGATGACATGTTTGCCACCTTTGCACAAATGCAGCAGAAAAGTTACTTGGTTTGGTTATTCAGTAGGATCTACCTCTACTCCTTCATCAGTCTGTTCATCTATATGGTGCTGAGTCTCTTCATTGCACTCATTACAGATACATATGAAACAGTCAAGGTAAGCACAGACTGTTCATTTGGAAAAACAGTGCAAGATTGGTGCTGTCAAAACTCTCATCTCCCTCAATACTTTAACTTGCAGTGCATGCCAATCTGAAGAATAAATATAATGACTACTTTTGAGGGTGAGAAGTGATGACAGGAGGGTTTTTAATCCCTCTCTGCTTTGTTTTTCTGAAAAAGTCTGTCTTTTTCTGCTCCAATGGAAGCTAAGTATCTACTAAAAAGCAGTATTTTCACATTAGGTTCTGTGAATCTTCTCATTTTAGACTTGAACTGTGTCTGAAAAGTGCTCTGGGGAGAATTTGGGTTATTGTAGATATTAGGCTTGTTAAAGGTTTAACTAAGTATCAATCTTTAGCACTACCAGCAAGATGGCTTTCCAGAGACAGAACTTCAGAGATTTATATCACAGTGCAAAGACTCACCAAACTCTGGCAGATACAGGCTAGAGGAGGAAAGTTCTGCATTTCTCTTCTGTTGTTGTAATGGTATGTATCTATATTAAAATTATCTATTACGGTATATGCAAAAGCAACACACTACAAAATGTCCCTGGTACAATGTTTATGAAAAGTACTTAAATTTTAGGGGAAGTTGGAGGGGGTGGGGAACCACACTCAAAAATCCCAAACTATTTCTAATGAACAGAGCACTTCAGCAAAATGTCTGCAGCCAACAAATTTCTTAGAAGATGCGAGGAAACGTCTATATTAAGAATCATTTAACTTGTGAAAAATTATACTGAAAGTTAGATAATATATACAGCAACTTGGGAACCCCATATGTGTAATGTGTAGGCATTAACATTTCCTGTACTCACTTCGACATGCAGGACTTAGAGAACTCATTCAGTGTTTTCTTATCCACTTTTTAATGACACCTTGTGCAGGTAACAGACCTGAAACTTGGGGAGAAAATCAGCTTGTCAAGGTTTTAAGACAGCATGCAGTTTGAGATACTATCACAGCACTTGGAAAACATTGCCTAACTTCCATTATGGAGAGAAAATGCTCCAGTTATTTGAAGATGTGTTTCTTCAGGAATACCAATTGCAGGATACATGGTTTATATTTAACCTGGCTGGCAGCAACTCTGAATCTTCCTTGCTGAAGGGCCTTTTGGTGGGGGAGCTGAAAATTATTTGCTGCTTGGTTAAAATGATCAAAGGCATTTGCAACTCCTTGGTATTGGGCTTTTCTGGTGGACTGTATTGTTATGTGCCTCATAGAATATATCTATGAGAGGGAGGAGATGAGGACATATTTTGGAGCAGGGAGATGACAGAGCCTGCCGTGAGCCAGCCCCTGTTTTGACCAAGTGTCTTACTGGAGATAAAAGTGTGGGCTGAAGCAGAGCAGGGCATCTTGCTCCTGGGTAAAGGGCATGGTCATGTTAATATTTCCTTTTCTGCACACACCTCTCAGTTTAACCAGACAAGAAAACCAGCATAAGGCAGGACAGGGTGGGGATGTAATAATTTTCCCACTGCCTGTGCACTGGGGATCAGGCACCTAGAAGAGCAGTCTCATGTTCAAAATGTTTTCTGGTGGTTCATAGCAGTTTCTTATCAATAAATGTCAAACTAGTAATAGAGCAGTTGCATTTTGTACAGTGAAACTATCATTTTGATGCAGGTACCTGACAACTTCCCCCTCCTCTCTTGCACAGGTTGTGGTGAACGTATTTAATGGATTGTGGGAGTTTATCATGGAGGCTTTGAAGCAGCACACGTTGCAAGAACTGGACAATGGAACTGGTGGAAAACCTTATCTCTAAGGACTTAATTTGCTTTTCTCAAAAAACAGCGTAAGCCTGTGGCAGAAGTTTATGCTAAAGTTACAGACTTTTTTATTAGATACTCACTGCTAGTTCAGAGGGTTTGGGAATTGGTTTTTATTAGTTTTATTATATTTGTTTCCTCTGTTAAATTGTTCTAGAATGCAAAGGGCATAAAAACCTGTCTGTGTTCAGAGACTTGGCTAGATTATAAGAATAGAATATAAATGTAGTAACTTTCAACTATAAGTAGAACTAGTGCTGGACAACCTGAGCTTTGAACACCAACCTAGCCCTCAGTACTGCAGGCATTATCTGTCTCTGGCTGACCTGTTAGTGAAAGAATGCTCACTCTAGAGCCCTCAGCATTTTTTGTCTATTTGCACTCACAGTAAAAATAAATACTATGAAATTTGGAGTAATTTGTTTTTGGAGTCATTACAGTGACTTGATACACAGGCCATTCAAATATATCTGAAAGCATAAAATAAATATTTCTTTAAACAGAAGTACCACTGGATGTAAGTGGCAGTCTATTCTCAGAGAGCCTGGGATATGCCAGGCTGAACTGAAATTCGACGGATGAGTTGAAGGGAGAAATGTTCTCATGTATCGAGCACTGGGCAGGATCAGTTACAGTGTTCAGCTTATTTTTTTAAAGGAAAAATCAGACAGAAGCACTTTCAAAATATCTATTTTTTTAAACTTGAAATTTTCCTCTGGTATATAAGTCTGGAAACCTGAAGTCTAAACTAAGTTGAATACACAGGAGATACGTCTCTGAGACTCGTATCTCTCCACACTTTAGAAACTGAATGCTTCCTACCAACCTAATAACCTGCTACTGTCAGTGGCTGGCTGAAACATTAGCATTTACAAAAGATCAGTTTTGACAATTTAGTTTATATACTTTGTTGATTGTGATACCATTTAATGGATGCCTTATCTTCTATAGACTATTCACTCCAGGAGCAGAATAAAAAACCAAAGGGAAGCCTCTTTTAGGGAACTTGCACTTGTGAGCAACATTGCTGTAGCTGTGTGTGACAATGTATAATGCTGCAGAGGACACTAAACATGTTCTGTCTGAATGCTTACACATTGTAAATGCGCTACAATAAACACTTCCAGCTCCAGTAAGTATTTGGTGTGTCAGTATTCATCTGTAGAGTAAATATGTTGCCAGGTTAATATAGGAGCTTTGGTTTTTAATAGTACTGTGTAATTTCTGGCATGAAACAGTGTGGTGTGAACTTGGATTTCCTGTAGTTGTGATAGTTCCTGTGGACCCTGGTGAGCACCTGTTTCCAGCCAATGTTTAACAGCATTTCAGAATTTGTCATAGAAACAAATATTCAAGTATTTAACCTTACAATAAAACACTCCTCAAATTCAGCAAAAGCAAACCAAATGCAAGGAGTAGGCAGAACAGATTATTCACAGTATCTGAAAGTTTTGTGTATTAAGATCCTTGTCCTTCAAAACTCACCTAAGATTGAAGACTTTTGAAGCTTTTCAAGAAGATGCAAGGCAGTCTTGCCTCAAAAAGCAAATATTAAGTGGCCATGTTTTCTCTTGGCACAATGAATTCCTTATGGATCTTTGACAACACACAAAATATAATGGGCACATCATTATTGTATAAAGTAGTTTATGCAAGGAATTCTGACAAGGGTGGCAAGCACTTTAAGATCAATGAAATGCTTTCTCATACAGAGTTAAGAGAAACCTAAGATTGATAATTCACTTAAAATACAGGTACATTTTGTAAACAGCTATGGAATACTTTGTTTGCCAATACAGTTATAAGGCAAGAAGTCGTCTGATTTAATTTAGAAACGAGGTAGAACATATGCTTCGTCACTGTCAACTTATTAAATTGGCAGCAAGTTTCAACACTAAGGTATCACATTCTTACAGTGTTTTACAATAGCAGAGGGAAAGCATGTTAATAGAAGCCTGCAGTATGAGCATACAGCATGGAAAGCTACAATGAGTGACCAAAATGCAGGAAAAGACAGTGTTTTCTATGCTGTGCTTTCTAGCCTGCTGGCTGCATTTGAGAAGTACAGTTTTGCCAGATCCGTGGCTGCTGCTATCATGTGTGTGGTGAGGTTTTTTTATCTTATCAACATGTAATGTGCTGTTCATGGCCTTGCAGAGCCAAGATGTGTGACAATAATCTTATTCTAAAACGACCCTTGTGACTTCAGAGTACCAGTGATCTCAGCATTAGCAATGCTGGTAGCACATGTAAAGCTGCATCCTGGAGACATTGGTATCTTTATGCTGATACAATCAAGCAGGCACAGATAGGACCGCAAAATGCAGGTGGGGAGAGCAAGGAAGCAGATAAAGCATCCGATAAACTCATGCTTAAATATGCCATCCTAAGGAAAACAGGGCTTTCAACCAAGAAACTGTGGAGGAGTAAGAGATTTTCTTTGTTCTGATTGTAACTGGGCTCTGGAAAGAGTCACCAGAAAGTACCAATAGTCAGTATTTATTTCCTCATGAAAATGTTGTGGGGTGCTGAACTGGATAACAGCTGTTCTCATACCAAGACTTATTTCAATGCCAATGCTTTGCATATACAGTTAGGGAGAATTTCTTGTTTTCAGCAGAGCTCAGATCTCTTAGCATAACGAAGTTACACTGAGAGGAAGAAAGGTGGGGGCCTTACATGTTTCTAAGTACCCGTTTCCGTGTTGGATTGAAGCACATTCTCAAGAGAACGTAAACAGTGTGCACGCAAAAGAGTAAGAATAAATTCAGGTATGTGCATACCTATCTGGTATTAAAACATGTAAAGTTTATCTGGCAGATAGTGGGGACAGCAAGGGAGACAAGAGGTAGGACAACATACAGATGCTACTGTAAAAAACGAAGCCGGTGGCTGCATCTATTGGAAGCATCTTCCTGCTTGAGGCAGAAGCTAATTGCAGAACAAGCCTAAAGAAATCTTTCATGCATGAGCTGACACAATGCTCTTGCATCTAATGTTGAGTAACTGCATATGGATGTTTGTCTGGGCTTTTGTTCCTTCTCCCTTAAACAATGTGACCATAACCAAATACAGCATCATCTGATAACATTTTGTAAGAATCCTACCGTGCCCATCCCTACTGTGTGGGCAGGTAGAGAGCTCAGTTACTGCAAAGATGGCTCTTATGAGTCTAGATTCTGTTTTGAACACCCTAGTTTGGAGTAACAATGGTGATGAGCACTTTTGATTCTCATTAGCTTTAAAGGGAGATGAGAGGAATCAGTGGGTCACAGGACCTGGCTCTAAAACGAAAGAGAGATTTGAAGGAGTCATCTACAAAATTTCATAGACTGATGCTGAGTTGGAGGGGACCCACAATGATCTTCCAGTCCAACTCTCAGCCCCGCACAGGACATCCCCAAGTGTCACACCAGCCCCGCTCGGGACATCCCTAAGAGTCACACCATGTGCCTGAGAGCACCGAGCTTCACCCTCGCAGCCAGAGCCCGCGCAGGGGCAGGAGCAGGCTGCGGGCAGGGGAGCCGGGCAGGGGAACGGGTGGCGGGCACGGAGCCGGGCAGCGGGCAGGGGAGCCGGGCAGGGGAACGGGCGGCAGGCAGGGAACGGACGGCGGGCAGGGGAGCCGGGCAGGGGAACGGG
>VZRM01004052.1:103900-169991 GCA_013397955.1 Grantiella picta
TGGAGATCCCCCTTAAGTGCCTGCCCGGCGGGCGGGCTGCGGCCAGCGGGTGAGCGGAGCGGCCGGGCCGGGGTGGGCGCGGTGCCGAAGCCGCGGGTCAGCCCGCCCCGCGGGCAGTGGGTCAGGGCGCTCCCGGGCCGGGGTTGTCCCCTCCCACCGGCCGGGGCCGCGACAGCTCTGGGCACGGGCAGGGCAGGGAGCCGCTGGGCAGCGGGCGCAGGTGGGCAGCGGGCGGAGGTGTGGCGGCATACTCGTGTTTCGGGTGCTGCACAAGGTAGGTCTTGCGCTCCCCGGGAGGCTCAGCAGCGCTCGGAGCGCTCCCCGTGTGGCCCGGTGCGGCCGCTCCTCCCGCGGAGCCGAGCGGGGCTGCCGCTAGCAGCTCTGCACGGGAGGGCTTTTCCCTCCAGTTCTGGGAAACGCGAGGCGATGCCGTCCTCTAGCAGAGTGCTGCTCTTAGGAAAATTCGTGAAGGTGAAGCTGGGATTGCCTAGGCTGATATGTAGAACTCAACTCAATGAATTTTTCTATTCCGTTTTTTTTTCTCCTTTCCCCCTTAACACTCCATCAATCTCGTTAGTGCCGTTTCAAGATACAGAGCTCAAGTAGATAAATGTTGTTGATATGGGGTTCTGGTGGACACTGTTAGTGTTGCTACACTAGTGAGTTACTCATTAAAAAAAAGTGGCTATGCTCCCTTACAGAGCACATTTTAGCCACTTGATTCAATGGTGCTTTTTCTGCTGGGTGAAGAGCTAAATATTACAAGTGTATTTCGTAAGTAAGTAGCTGTAAATTGTAGTCCTTACTGTTGAAACCTCTTTATTGAGTGGAATGTTGAGCCTAAAATGCCTCCCTACAAAACAGCCAGACAACAGACTGTCCTACCAGCTACAGCATTGACGTGTTGGTTATATTATAGTAATGCAGTTGTTAGAATTGAGTTAGTAACAGTTATTATATTTGAGACTCATGACACCTGATATGCACCTAAGCATGCATAGTACAGTT
The DNA here is from genome assembly GCA_013397955.1 of Grantiella picta. NCBI lineage: Eukaryota > Metazoa > Chordata > Aves > Passeriformes > Meliphagidae > Grantiella > Grantiella picta. The sequence continues at coordinate 104,909 of VZRM01004052.1, forward strand.
GGCCTTCATGATCAAAAATTTGGTTGTGTCAGTGCTTCACAAAACATACTATGGAAACCTGTTAAGTGGTGTTAATTACACTAGTGTGTCTGAATGGAAGTGTTTCATTGCTCTGTCTTGAGCTGGGTGCTTTGTTTCAATTAGTTTTAGATTATTAGGCTAATAACCATTTGGCAGAACTACCTGGTTTGTTTAAAGTATGATAAGTCACTGTTAATATCTTGGTGTTTTTAAACTTCTTTAATACTTTGGTTAAAGGTTCTAGTTCTGCAGATTTAATGCAGTCTGGATGTCATTTTGAATCTATTCTAGAAATGAATGAATTGAAAAACAGTTGATGTATTTCACCTGTTGCCCTGTTATCTGTTTCACCTGTTTAAGAAATGAATTACTTCTTAAATACTACACCAGAGAATGCCTGTTTTTTATTGGAAGACAAAGTCCAACAGTGATATAGGCTTGAATCTTAGATCTTAAGCAGAAAAAACATGTTGCTTTCCGTGGCAGAATTTCCTGCTTGTAATTCCTACAGTTAATTAATAAAGGGAGCTAAAGACATAATTGAAAATAATCTGCAGCCACAGGTGAGGGTTGTGTAAACAAGAAGGTGCTGTAATTAGTCAACATCAAGTTTTTGGAATAGCTGTAAGGTCTTGACGAGCAACTTTGGAATAAACTATTATGCCTTTCCTGGTATGTATTTGAATATTAAAAAAATAATGTTTCTTATAAAGTTTGCTGTTTGGTTTGGGGTTGGTTTAGGGGTCTTTTTGTTTGTGTTTTTGGGTTTTTCGTGGGGTTTTTTGGTGGGTTTTTTTTTAAGATCTGTTACTTTTGATATGCATTTACTGAAAGCTTAGGGGAGGATTTTGCTGAAGTCTTGGACTGGTTCTTATGTCATATCTTCATGCTTTAAAATTTGACCAAATTCAGCTTAATCCTGTACTGTTTCCTCTTTCTTTCCTACCTACTCCTGTCATTTTCACTCTGGGTTAGCTTTTGTTCGTTGTATTCTCACATAAATGTTTCTGCCTCTTCAAGAGAAGCTGGTGCAGGAGCAGTGATGTCTCTGGGTGTCAATGCAGGATTGAAGTATGTATGTACCTGTTGCCTTAACCAATGCTCTCAGCTATAATTATCACATGCTCTTCTGTCAGGTGTGTTCACATTTTTCAAAGTTTATATCCTAGATATTACTAAAGCTAGTCAAGTATGTTTTTGTTATAAATTTAAGTAGGGATGCTGTCCACAGTTCCTTTTTCTTGGAAACTTCCCATATTTTTCCTGCTTCAGAAACGAAAATCATCATGCCTCTCATCATCTTAATGAAAGATTGATTTAAGGCTGTGTAGGAAAGCTTTTGAGCTTTTAACATTAAAATAGATTTTTTGTTGTTTTCACTTCCTCTTCTGAGGAAACACCACAGTGTCAGCTTTACTGTGCTTTTTTAACATAAATTTCTCTTCTTGTGGGACAGCTGGTTCTAGAAAATCAAATGTGCTACATGATCTACAGTTTCAGCTTAAATACTTGTACACATCAGACAGGTGAGGACACAAAAAATAAAATAAAAATGAAAAAGTAATGCAAGTATCAGAAAACTTGGAATCAATGTTTTTGGTTTTGAGCCTGAGACAAAATGATATCCTTTATAAAATTCAGAACATTTAGAATGGTATTTTGAATGGTAAATGAGACTGATAATCAGCCAGTGTCAGATATGATTCTCTTAACATGTAAGGGGAGGGAAAAAACAGCAACTTTGGTTCTGATCTGTGTGAAGTAGGAAAGTTCTATGGCACTGGAAAACAGGGTTAAAATGATTAGGAGATGGGGAAAGTATTTTCAATGTCCCATTCATTTGAGAAGGAGAAACTTACGGTGATTGAAGACACCTATGACAACAGTCCTCTGTGCCTGGTCCTCTGATTTGTACATGCCCAGGTATTTAAATAAATAAATCAATGCCTTCTAATTTAGCCCTTAAATCTGCATGTTCATAACAGAAGTGTGTGTGAAGCCTGCTGTTGTTTAATCTTTAAGACACCTTTTCCTTCTGGTAGAATGTGGGTTATTCAGACAAATGTGTTAACAGTGGTCCCTCTTTGTTTCAAATGGATTTTTAAGAGAGTAATAGCAAGTCTACATTTCTTTCTGTTACAGACCCTCTTATTTAATGCCTGTTAATTATTTGTCTAGATGGTGTCTTTTAATGATGTGTTTAAATGATTTTCAGTGATGTGATCACAGGGAAATATTTTTGCATTTGAGTAAAATAACCCAAAAACTATTTTGGACCTTCTATGTCATGTGGTGATCTGAGGTGAAACTGCAATGAGGAAATTGTCTGCCAAAGCATTCTGTTGGTTTCTAATTAATATGTTGTTTATGGCAGAAATATGATGACTCAATCAGATTTAGATCTAAAGGAGATGGCTTTGAAAGAGGATTTGAAGTTTTACTTCATGAACCCCTGTGAAAAATACAGAGCAAGACGTCAGATACCATGGAAACTGGCTTTGCAGATTTTGAAGATACTTATGGTTACTACACAGGTAATCCTCTGTTTTTACTCTTAGAGTAGCAACGGTGTGAAAGAGGAGTGGGTCTGTGATTCTGGGCCTTTGCCATCCCTGGATATTTGCTAGTGACTTGAACTTCCCACTTCAGTCCATAAAGAAAAAATACTGTGAAAGGTGTTTCAAGGGGGAAGAATAACATAAATTTCAAAAGCCTCCTGGAGATTTTTGGGCAATGTTTGACCAGGTATTTTGCCATTTCTGACATAATACTTTAAATTACTCTTCCCACTAAATCCAGCACAGTCTTCAGGCTCGTCATAGAACTGCTTCTTGTTGCATTCTTAGGTTACAGTTTCACTGGACTTTCAAAAGTGATGTTTCTTGATATTTAATCAGAAAATTGAAATGTACAATGTGAAGATTCTATGGTTTCTGATGATGATGGGATGAATGGGCTACGAGGTTTGGATGTGGCCCTTGCTTCTGTCATCTAATAATGCATTTGAAAAGTCAGGTAGTGTTTGAGGTACTAGGTAGAGGCAAAGAGGGTGTTTTTAAACTGCACTGGTATCACAGTGTAGCTGGTTATTTTACAATTCACTGATAGTGACTGCACGTGGAGGGAAACAAAATGGGACATACATATAAGTAGAAATGACTTCTTCTGAACCTTTGAAAGGCAAAACTGAAATGACAGTCAGTTAGAATAGGGATTGTGTTGCTGTGCTGGGCAGTGTGAGCACAGTGTAAGCTGAAAGGAAGGGATGCCCTGGCTTTCTTTACTGGCAGCTGCACCTCACATGTTGATTGTTCCTCTTCCTTCAAAGACAGGAATGTAAACTTTGCATGTGAATGATGATACAAAATACAACTTCACACATCTCTGAAAAGGTTCAGTACTGCCATCTGTCCTAACCTAAGTTCAATTCTTGGGGCCATAACTGAACATGTAATTTTTTGCTGCCCAGTCTCACACTATCCTTTGTGAGCAGAAGGGTTGCTCTGCTGCTTGGTTTTTAAAGGCCACAAGATTTTCTGGGCTGCTGCTAGAGACTTTTCTTGTCAGCCATTGGTTTTGCTCAGGTGTCAGGCAGATAGTTGGTGCTCAGGGATATCCTTCTGCTACTGTGCCTGTGAAGAAGCTCTTGCTGAAAAACCAAGCAGTTTCTAGGTTCTGTTTATGTTTTGCTTGGTGGTGGTGATGGGAATGGGAACATCCATATGGCAGGGAGCACAAGTCTTCAGTACTACCTCTGCTGTTGCTTCTCGTTATAGCCTCCTTAAGCAGCCTCTGGCTCAGGCAGGTGATGCTTTTTATTGCTGGTGGGTCCCATGTAGGTTTGCCCTAATCCTGTGCCATGCCAGAGGTAAGAAAGGTGCAGGAATTTGTCCATAGAAAAGCAGAGCATTTCAGGGGTAGCAGGTTGTGCTGTTAAGTTATCTTGTCTGCCACTTGCATCCTGCACAAAGGCTTTTGCAAATTCCAGTTCGAGTTGTTGGTCCGTGATATCTAAAAGGTGAAAGTGATGTGGCTCTCTGTTCAGTTGCTGCACTTAGATTTCTGTTCCTCTAACCCTGCATCTGGTAACCTCGGCTTTGGAAATCTTATGGCATTAATTACCAGGTTCTCTGTTCCTGTCATTGCAGAGTTACAGCAACAGGCACCTGTCTGTTTTGTTTTCACTGTAATTGAAAGCTGTTTCCAAAATTCTACTTCTTGACCACTGTTCAAAATTGAAATGTGTTTCTTTTTTTCTTTTGTCAGCTTATTTTTTTTGGTTTGAGTAACCAGCTGGTGGTCTCATTCAAAGAGGAAAATACTGTTGCTTTTAAACACCTGTTCCTAAAAGGCTATTCTGGAATTGATGAAGATGACTACAGCTGCAGTATATATACCCAACAGGATGCTTATGATAGCATTTTTTATGTTATTAATCAAGTAAGTGTGAGTGTGTGTTTATAACTGTGTTAAAGCTGAAGCTACAGTTATATATGTCTGTTAAGTTTCTGGTTGTCTGTTTCCATTCTTGAATTTCAGTTTTGATATTTCTCTAAGTCATTGAAGTTGGGGTGTCCTGAAATTTGTTGTAGCTGAATTTTTGTCTCCTGGAGGTGAATCTAAACCAGAATTTCTCAGGTAGTTCTTAATTCCAAAATCTGGAAAATGTGAAAACTGGTCACCTTGTGTGAACTGGAGTCTTGGTTTAGGTATGACTTTGAAGACCTATGGGCCCGAATATACTTTGCATGGTAAAAAATTTGTGCTTGCAGCTCTTCTGAATTGCAGCTTTGTAGTGAGTGCTGGAGGCCTCAAAATGGGGAATATGGTACTTCAGGAGTGTAGGGGCACTCACCCTGGCTAGGGATGGTATTTTAAAGAATATTCTCTTTACAATTTTCAGACAAAAGTGAATGAATCTAGGATGAAAATTCCATAAATGATTTTGTATTTAATATTAATACATTTGGAAGTCACAAGATTAATGACTCTGGAAGATGAAATGTCTCTTGTGTTGGGAATGATGACAAGTCCAGAAATTAACACTGGGTGAATGAAAAGTGTCTTTAAACCACCTTTCATTTTCACTGGCCTTGGCACATGAGCTCTGGTGCTTGGATTAAAGCAGTGTTGCCACTGCCAGCTGTGCCCAGCAGCATCTGGGAGCTGTAGGGCTGTGAAACCTCATTCTCAAACACCCACTCATGAGGGCTTGCTCCTCTCCTGTCCTCTCCTGTAAGCTACAGCAGAGCCACCAGCAGATCAAATGTGCTGGACAACACCCAAGAGTCTCATTCCTGGCATTTTAAATGAATGGTGAAGTAGTTTCCTCAATCTTTCTTTGAACTCTCAATATTGCCACTGTTTCTGCAATAAACTGTGCTTGCTTTCTTCCTTTTTTTATCTTCCTAGCTTGCTTTGTTTCACTTTCCTTCTTTTGTAGGCACTAAGGCTGAGGTGAATTCCAGATACAAGGCAGTAGAGAAGTAATAGCTTTATATCCTCAAGAATGAGCCAGGCATCAGAAAAAGGTCTCTTCGTAAAATGTCTATGTGGTATAAATGTAGTAATACCCTTTAAGGAGATTTAAATTGTGAAATCTGGGTTCTTTAGTGTCCTTTGGAGCTCCTGAGACTTCTATATAATGTGTAAGAATTCAAAAGGCATGTCTTCAGGTGAACGTTATGACTACTGTTGCTTTTTTGTTCATCTTTAGAGGGTGCCTTATGGGAAGAGCCCAATCTAGATGACTCCTAAGCTAAAAGCATTTTTTTTTTAATTTTAATTTTGAGAAGGGCAGCTAGAAGACATGGGGCTTGATATTCTGTGTTTTTGAAATGCATGATTGGGTGGGTGAAGTGGAAGGATATGACATTACAGAAAATAGTGATTGTGCACAGCAAAACTGGAGTTGTAAAAACCGAATTTGAGGCTCTGTGTAATGTACCACTGGGGATATTTTAACACTTTAGAAAAGACCACAAACAAACCAGCAACATAAAAACCCAGACATACTTTTGCACTTTGGAAGAATGCACAGATTTCCCTTGCTTGTCTACTGGGTTCGAACTGAAGTTTCTATCATGAAGAAGCTGTGTGAAGTTGTTACTCTTGTGCACTGCCCTGTGCAGAGGCTGTAGGACCAGGATATTCTGCTGCCTGCTCTGTCTGAGGCTGCTGGGAGGTGTAAAAACAGGAATTTTGCTTTTACTGTCTCGTAGTATGGTTTGAAAGTGGCATGTGGGTAACCCAGCACCTGGGTGATGCCTAACAAAGAAATCCATGTTAAAGGGGAAAAGAGACTAAACATTATCAAAACCAGCTGAACAAATTTTTAAGGAATAGGAAACCTTGCCTGACTTGTCATGTTTATTTACTTCAGGCCCCCCAGAAAGCTAAATGCTTTTTTGAGAGCAGACCACTGCTGTACGCTGCCCTGAGCTCTTTTGCTGGGTGAGGTAATGATAAAAACTAACAAACCACTATGTGTTTTATGCCTTCTTCCTGAAAGGCCATGGGTCTGGCTGGCTTCTCTTGGACAATGTTAGCTGTTGGGAAACTGAGCTGGCAGGCAGCTGCTTTCATGGTTTGTCATTGATGTCAGCTTTGAGGAGCCAAGGGCTAGCAGAGGAGCTGTGCCCTGGGGCTCACCTCACTCCTGCAGGACCAGAAGGTGTGAGTCCAGGGATCAGAGGGTATATCTTGCTTCCAGTAGACACCCAGGGTGTGTGGAAAGCAAGCAGGTAGAGGACTGGCCTGGAATGTAGTTCTTGGTGATGCTCAGGGCTGATCCAAGTTTGTCACAGCTTTATTTGCATCCACTTTTAGTCCTTGTTTTCAAGTGTATCTTGCATATGAATAAGGTGACTTAAGGAGTATAACTCCAAAGTGTACTTTGGAGTAAATGGAAAAAGAAAGTACCTTCCTCACAGGTATGTTTTCAGCTGCTTCTGTGCTTGTGTAAAGCAGGCAGGTTAAGTTACTTTTGGAGGTTGCTCAAGCTCTGTGTGTGTTCCCTGGTTGCTGATTTTATAGGGAATGCATATAAAGGGGAGCAGCTTTGCTTTTGATCTTGGCGTGGATTTGCTAAGAACCGTGACTTGGGTCACATGTAAAGTGATCAGGTTTCAAGTGGTGTGAAAATTATCACCTTCATGAGGTGAAGACATTAGATATCCCTGGGGGGTGTGTGGTTAGCAGCAATAGTGCACTGAAGTCTCTGCCAGGCATCTCATGAACAGCTGTCTGACACAGCTGATCGTTTGCAGGCAGCCCAGCAGGCACAGGGCTGCAGGGCTCTCACCAGGATGCTGATCACTGCTAATTAGTGGCCAGCAGCCCTCTTGTCTCTAAATTGAGTGGGAAGCTTTCATGTGAAAGTAAAGATTTTTTTTTTTTTAATTTTTTAACCTGTATTCATACGCATAACTTTGATGTTTCAATTTACTATCTAGTGCAAAAAAGATTACTTTCTTTAACTACTACTTCTGCTTTTTATTTTTAAACTAGTACAGGCATTTAAAGAACATATCCCTGGGGACGCTTGGTTATGAACATGAAGAATCAGGTTTAAAAATCTGTAAACAGCAGTACAAGAGAGGCACAATGCTTCCTTCCAATGATACACTGAACATAGATGTTTCTACTGAAACAGGTACAGAACTGTTGTAATTAAAATGTCTTGCTGTGGAGTAGTTAAATTCTAACGCTAAAGCTGAAAACCAATAGCTTTTTTTGTGGCCATCACAGGAACATTACCATGCTTCTTGCCTATTTCCCTCTCGGTTTTTAGTGCTGTCTAGAAATTACAGGTGTGTGGCTTATAAGAGGCGCTCTTCCACCACTGTCATTAGCAGGTTGTGGAGCTCTTGTAGTTGATAGTGAGGTGGTGTTTTGTTAGTTGTTTTTGTTCTTAAACACACCTCTTCCCCCTCTGTGCAGGAGGTTCAAATACAGGATTTTGGGTGCTGGTCAGTCTCTACCTTCCATGGGTGGGTGCCCTTAGTGCCCCTCAGAGCTGAGTCCTGGCTGCTAGCTGACAAACAAACCTGCTTCTGACCCCAATAACTGGGCCTCTGTGTGAATAGGTTTGCTCAAAATTAATGTTTTGCCTGATTAGGACTAGCTATCCACATTGATTATCTCAGTTTAATGCTACTCTCAATGTGAAGTTTTTATGATAACATGTTTGCCTCTTGTCTTTCCAGAATGTATTCTTTTCAAGCCAGAGGAGCTCGCTGGTAAGAAGGCAGAACTGAAGCTGAACTCTTCTTTTTTCAATCTTGAATTTTACAGGTAAAGCGATGGGGTTTTTTTAATTATTCCAACTTGTCCTTTCATATTAATATGGTGGATTCTGTTTTGTGCAGTTTGAGTATATTTTTGTGATATTTAAATATATTTGTACCCTTTTTCAAAAATCTAGGCTTATACAGGTTGAAATCTCCTTCAAGCTGAAGGGCATTGCTCTACAGACAATCCATGCCCGTGAATTGCCTGACTGCTATGCATTTCAAAATACTGTAAGTGAATATGGGCTGTGGCATCTCCAACACTGTATGTGTAAGGAGAGCTTAAGCCAAGGTGTAGGTATCACCCTCATATCTAGATTGTGGCAAACACAGTTGAGCATGTCCTGACTCTTACTCCTCCTTCCCAAAGCTGCTGAAATGGTGTTTCCATGGGACAGTGTAGTTCTGTAACATATTCCAGTTGGTAACTTCATAACCTGAGAAGGGGATAAGGAATTGTTCTTCATCTAAAGATTAAATGTGAAGTTTGGCCTCTTGGAATACTGCTCACCAGGCAATACATGTCATTTTCTCAAACTATGTCTCCACCATCATTTATGGTGACAACTTTCTAAAGCTTATCTGATCAACAGTATTAGTGCATGCTATGTCCAAAGCACTTAAGATTAGTTTTCTGGAATGAAATCTTGCTAGTCCTGTTTCTGATACAGCTCTGTGTTTTCAGATAACTTTCAATAACAGAGCCCACAGTGGAAAAATCAAAATCTATTTTGATAGTGACACTGACATTCAGGAATGCAAAGACTGGCACATATTTAACTCTGGTAAGTATGGTGCTTGTCTGTTTCCATAACAGCAGTTAGGCATCTCCCATTGCTTTCCCTGGTCTGTAACAGCCTGTCCAGTGAGACATTCCTCAGCCTGTCCATCCTTCTGCCCTTGAAACAATGCAACTTGCCTAATGCAGTTTTTCACCTCTTGCTAATCAAGAGCTAGGAAATAATTCCTGTTGTGAGGGTGTTGTGAGATGACATGGCCATCTCTGCATACCAGCGTGTGTTAGCAGTGAGCTCTGCCTGCAAGGAGGATGAATGTTTCTTCCATAGATTTTTAATTGTTTTGCTGCTCTGAGATGACTCAATTTAATCCACTAACACTGGGTACATTTCTGACTGAAGTCCTCTACAGCTTTCAATTTTTTTTCTTCTAACTAATTGAAGCATACTATTTCCGAAAGTTGATTTTTCTTGTTGTTGGTTTGTTTTTTTGTTTTTCTTTTTCCTTGCCTTGGCTGATAGATTAAATGGTGTACATGTGCAAAGGCTGGCATCTGCCATGTATTTCTAGTGTTAAGGCTGAGTCTGACAGCTCAGGAATGTGCACTAAAGGCCTCTTAAAGGAATAGTAGCTGTGACAGCACTGTACAACTACTTCTCCCATGTGTTGACTTGCTGTAAAGGACTGTGATGGAGCAATATTTTTCAGTATGCTATACAATATCGTGATTAATAACTATGTTAAGTGGTCTGCTTTTTGCCTGGGCAAAGCCAGCTTTTCTCTGATGGCACCACGTTGTACTGATGTTAAAGTGGTGATTTATAGGATGTTCTGAGTAACCTCAAAGTGCCTTGGCTCGCCTCTATGACCAGTAATTTCTTGTGGCTGTCTTTCAATTACCTGTTTCTGAGTAGTTTATTTTGCATCTAATAACCAGCTGAGGGAGCATTCATAATTCTGTAATAAAGGTGAGCTGAAGTGCTATTGCAATAATTAAAGATGAGTGTTGGCCTATATTTCATATAATTAAAAATGTGTATTATGGAAAGATAGGGACAACTGATGTGAAGAAGCAAAGGAAAATACTGAATTTGCTTTCACATAACAGCTTTTTAACTTGCGGATGAAAAGAATGCAGTACAGGAAGTCAAAAAAATTTCTTATTGCAGACTAAAGTTGGATTTTTTTTTTTTTTTTTTTTTTTAAAATTTGTTGGTGTTGATACAGAACAAATCTGCATTTCTTTTACCTCATGTAGTTGTAACACTGTGGAAGCACAGATGGACAGGTAAAAAGGAGGATACCTGTATTAACATATCTATTTTGGGGTTTATTTTGAACAACTTGAACATACTTTTCATTCTTGTGGCCCAATCTCCATGACTGTCTTGATGTAATTCTCTACCTAGTTGTGCTCAAGATATGCTTGCAGGAAGCATATAGCTTACAACCCATCTGTTTATGGGGTTGGGAGTATTTGAACACAAATTGTTACAAAATGTCACATAACTTGCATGAAAAGAGATGTGAAAAGACTAACCTTACTTCATTTCCTTGACTCTTTGCAGTTCTCCAGAAAAACGCTCAGTATATTCTAGTCTTTGATGGATTTGTCATATTAAGTTGCTTGGCTTCTCTCATCCTCTGCACGCGATCCATCGTTCTTGCCTGGAGACTGCAAAAGGTAAGCACAGTGCTCATGACATTAATGCTTATTTGGTGTCTGCCTTCTTTGCTGCTGGTCTTGTGAAGGGATGTCCTTTGAAACACGCAGTATTAAACTGAGTAAATCTGTTGCAAGATGTCCCTTTTTTGCTGTTATATCTAGAAAGGAGGTGTAGGTATCTTGGTGAACAATTGCTAACTGAATGGGTTTTTTTTTCTGTTTGTGTAGTGCTGTAGTATGAAGTACTTTGTATCTCTTAAGGGCAAAAGAAGGAGACAATTTCCCCTCTCCCCAGGATTTTAGAAAAAAAAGACTTCTGATCATTGTGCTTCAAACAGGCAATGTGTCCTCCACCTCCGAGGCATTAATTCTTTCTTCACTGGCTTCAGAGTAGAATTCCCACAGAGGTCTAGTCATAAATTAATGCCTTAATGAACATCCCTCAAAGCCAGCTCTAACTGGAGAAAATGTAAAGCATAGCAAATAGGGTAAATCTGGCTGGTATTTTTTTGTAAGCATGTGGCTCATGAGAGTTAAAAAAAGAGTCCAGGGTAGGTAGGATATAAAAACACAGATGCTTGTTTATCTTGTCCAATGTATCCCCTTTTTAGCTTGTAAACAACAGCAAGCATGAGGAGGACATGATTCAAGAGAAGCATGGTCAAAATGCTCTCAGAAACGGGCACATCACATTTTTTCATGAGCAAAAAGAGCAAGTGAAAGCAGATGGGCAGTGTTGGGCATAGAGCTGATATTGTTTGCTCTATTGGAAATGAGAGTTCTTGCCCTGTAGTTGATTTGAGTTACTGTCTTTTTCACCTCTTCAGCTGGGTGGCCTTGCTCTGTTAGAGGTGGAGAGAACCTATGGTAAAGGGGATAACAGGCCATGATTAGGCTAGTGGGGATTGGTTATGAAGTCAGGTGTTTTGTGAAAAATTCATTTTCACTGGCCTAAATCTATCCTAAATTTTTTCCTATTTATTTATGTTGCTATTGAGAATTAGCTTTAAACTACTATTCCAGCAAATACTGTAGGAGAAGGGGACCTGTGAAAATCTAACATTGCCACCTTATTCATCTAAGGTGACCTGTAACTAAACATCTAAATGTTTGTCAATAGAGATTTGTGGATTTCTTCTTGGAGAAATACGGGCGCTGTGTCTGTTATGCTGATCGCCTGGAGTTCCTAAATGGGTGGTATGTCCTGGTAATTATCAGCGATGTGATGACAATCATTGGGTCAATCCTAAAAATGGAAATAAAAGCCAAGGTAAGAATTTGATACTTCAGCTAAAATGCTATCTTGCTGCAGCCGTGTGTAATGTGTTTTAACTTGGGAACAAATGGAAGTGAGCTGTACTAGTCAATAGTCATTGGTTTGCTTTTTTTAGTTCATTTCATAGAGCTAGTTTATCGAATGACTACTTTCAGTCACTCTTCCCCAATGTCTTTCAGTAAGACCGTGTAAGCTATTTAAACATCTGATTTCCACAGTGCTAAGACCACTAATCCCTGGTATAGGACCTGTGGGTAGACAGTTCCTAACACAAAGACCCAACAATCTGAGTTGTTAGTTCTGGGAGAAGTAGTAACATGTACAGTACAGGGAAACCTCAAGTCATCCCCTTGAATGAACCAGGGGTCCTGATGGCGTGTAGGACTGGAAACAAGGCTGTCACAGCTTGCTTTCCTGGCAAGCACAGGCACAGACAGTGTCACCTGCTTGTCCTCAACCTCCCTGCCTGGGCTTGCTGAAATCAATGTGCTTTGTCCAGCTGGCAGCTCTTCAGGAGGCTTTTGGGGTTGGTTTGGTGGTTTTTTTTCTAGTTTGTTTTTTAAATCTTCAATAGATGTGTGTCAACAATTCATGTGTTCACAAAACTTTGTATTCTGGGAAAAACAGGGTAGGTAGCGTGCTGCTCCTGCTTCACGTGTTCTGAGGCTCAAAGGGCAGATCTCAGAGTGGCCTTCAGAGGGAGAGCTTGGGAATCACTGGCTGTAGGGTGAGATGGGGATTGAGGGCAGGAAAACTTGAGCTAGATGGCTCTCTTGCACTTACTGCAACCACTTCTAGTCTTCTAAAGCACAGTGCAAGTAGATTTGGTTGTAAACATCACTGTAGAAAAAACAATGTTCAGGGTCTGAGCTGCCAGCAGAGAACCTATTCAGAGATGTAAATGCATGTAAACATGGAAAGGGCTGTAGTCCCAGGCTCACTTTCCATGTAAATGATGGCTCATGTTTTTTTAAATAGTGAATGAGAGCTTCTTTGCCTAACAACAGCATACAGTAACCTTCCTTTTAAACAAAATTTTGAGTTATTCAAACTAAGGGCTTTTGTTCTTCCAGACTTTGCACTTTATGCAAAATTTCAGGGATATTGACATAGATGTACTTTTATTTGCAGCACTGTTGTGTTTGAATGATCTCAGTAAATAACTGCAGTTCACATTGATCTGATTTTTGTGATGTAGCAACAGGCTTTCAATATTGGACTGCCCTGCTTTGTTTGTTTGAACTGCTGGAACTTGAATAGCTGTCAAGCTGACATACTTACTGCTTTGTAACTTGACCACCTGCTCTGTTTGGATCCCTCAGAACCTCACAAGTTATGATGTCTGCAGCATTTTACTTGGAACATCAACTTTGTTTGTCTGGGTTGGAGTCATCAGATACCTGGGATATTTTCAAACCTACAATGTAAGGAGAGAATCAAATGTCTAGCAATAAAAGCATATACATTTATATATACACACACATATATATGTCACTTTTCTTCAGATCTCACTCTAATTTTTGTATTTTTCCCCTTCTTTGCTGCACTCTGACCTGTAGGTGCTCATTCTAACTATGCAGGCATCGTTGCCCAAAGTGCTAAGGTTTTGTTGTTGCGCTGGGATGATCTACCTTGGCTATACTTTCTGTGGTTGGATTGTCTTGGGACCTTATCATGAAAAGGTACATCAGTAGTAGTATCACTCCTTTTGTGGTGTGATGATGTGAATATCTGTGTGTGTATAGCTCCTAGTTAAAACAACGGAAATGTGTCTTAAATTAAAATGTGTTTAAAGGCTGTAATGTGAACATGGGAGTGTTTCTTGTTCCATCTGTACCTCCTTCTACCTACATGGGAGTGTTTCTTGTTCCATCTGTACCTCCTTCTACCTGCTCCTTTCAACAAAATAACTACTCTTGCTTTTACTGGGTGCTTGGTCAGTGTGATCTCAGCACCAGGCTGTTAGTGGTGTGTCCTTTATCCAGGCCACGTGCATTGGGCTTCCGTCCTCTCCTGGCAATCTCTATTCTGTTGAGTTAAGAGACACTAAATAGTTCACTGTAACTTTTTTTTTTTTTTTTCGGAATCTCCTTGGCTCTGGCTTTGTTTTTCCAAATCTTTTCCGTGCCATGTAACTTCAGCTCCTAAACTGTGACTCATAAAGGGGTGGATGACTGCTTGTCTTGTTTGCTTTGCTTCCTGTGTGGGGGTGTGTTGTGGGTTTGTTTGTTTGTTTTCTTAAGGTTGGTATCAAAGTGTGTGCCTGGTATGTCTTGTCTGAAACCTGGGTGCAGGAGTAAGGCTTTGTATATTCTAGAACAGAAGCAAAAACAACCCTAAAGCATGTTTGCTTTTCTTCTTGGTAGATGATCTATGTGACTGAGCAGAGGCACATTCCTGTTGTGACAATTCTAAATGTCCCTTAATGACTAACAAATGTCTGATTTCTTGTTCTTGATCTCTGGTTACACGCAGTGTATGTGTAACAGAGAGACTTGCTGCAGTGCTTTGTTCAGCTTCTTTTGCCCCCAGAATTTGGATTCCTCTAATTTACTGTAATTCTCTCCTTTGAGCAATGTAGGTATTCAGTTTGCACATGTTCCAAGTTGATGATGATGCATTTCTCTGTGGGATGCTGGATGCAGAGGGATCCTTTGCCACACTAGAGGCTCAATTGTTTATAATAGGCACAGCATAATTACTGTTGTAACTTCCCTGCAACAAGTACATTATCTGAGCCAAAGGAAAGATAGTCAACAACATGCTTATCTATGAAAATATTACCTCTTGTCTAAATATTATATATCAGTGTCAAGGAAAGCAGCTGTAGCTGTGGGGATTGCCATTCCTGCCAGTTCCCCAGTGTCCCACAAGAAGGCAATGTGGCACTGTGCAAGGCAGATCAGCCCAGGGCTGGCTTTCTGGGGCTCTCCAGCCACCCAAGCCATTCTGGAAGGAAATGCCCCTTTTCTTCACAAATAATGTACTACTGAGTTTCACAATGGCTTTAAAATTCAATAAAAGCAACGATAATAACAAAATAAGACATAGGTGTAAGCCAGACCTGCTGTTCCTGTGCACCAGTATATTCTTACAAGCATATACCTCTTGACAGCCTGTTTTCAATATGGGGCCAAAATTCAAGTGAGTGTAGTCATGTTAGTTACTTGATATGCACAGTGTTTTAATAAGGCTAATAATTAATATTGTCCAGTTAATTATAGTTAACAAATCCAGTTATTTGGAGGGGCAGAGCAAAAGGGGAAAATGGGCTTACCTGGTAGCTGAAAGGATTTTAGCCTCAGGACACATTCCAGCTTGGGTAGATGGAGTTTGAATTTAAGAGAATGTCCTTGAAATGAAACCATGATTTTTGTGCAGGGTGTGCCCTGGTAGCTTTATAATACAACTATAGCTTGTACTTACACCTCAGAGAGAGCTTTCTGAATGACAGATTTTTAATTTAGTTTAGACCATTTGAGTTCTGAAGGCTATATGCTAACTCTAGCTCCTTAACACAGTATTGATTTATTACCCATACTCCAGTAATGCTGCAGAGCTGGGAAACCAGAGGATGTGGATTGTGTTCCCAGCATACTACCACTAATTTACTGTATAGATTCTGTGAAATCACTTTAGCTGTGCTTTGGCAAATGGAATGATACTTCTCTGCAGGTCTAAAATTGCTTATATTTCAGTAACTCTCTGTGGTGGACAGCTTTTGATTGTTTTGCCTGTTGAACATCAGAAGTTTTATTTCTTGATAACAAATATTCTTATGTCTGACATCAACACATCATGCTTAGTCAAGATGATATTCCTACATGGTCCTATTACTGACATGTATATTTTGGCCTGAATTTACAGGTAGCACTTGATTGCCTAGGTTGGCTTTTTTAGTCTGCTGTGAGCAAAACTCAAACTTTATTGATCTTCACATTTTACTAATAATTTATATTCATTTTTTAGTTTGAAGATCTGAACACGGTGGCTGAATGTCTGTTTTCTTTGGTCAATGGTGATGATATGTTTGCAACATTTGCTCAAATCCAGCAGAAGAGTTCACTGGTATGGATGTTCAGCCGAGTGTATCTGTACTCCTTCATTAGTCTGTTTATATACATGATCCTCAGCCTCTTTATTGCACTCATTACTGACTCCTATGACACCATAAAGGTAAAACATTTGTTTTCCGTTACACTTGTAATCTGTTTTGTATTCATTCTTGTTAATCACTCAACACTGTACTATCTACTATTGGCTCCGTTAAATTATGAGATTATTAAAATCTTTCTGTTCAGTCTGTGGCAAAATTGGAAGGATGACTGGCTTTGCTGATATCTCAGAGACATGCCTTTGGCAGGAGTTTGGAAAGGTTCAAGCAGATAACTCTGAAGTAATTTAGGTGTCCAGGCCTGCTTAATGTGCTGCTTGGAAATGTGCAGTTAAAAGGCAGCATCTTCTGAAAGATGAACTACTTCTCATTCCAGTTAAAATTGTGCCATCCATTTCCAGAATGAGCTGTCTGAAAGTGAACCTAAATTTTCAGTAATTACCTTCTGTTCATGACCTCAAGTGCTGCCTGCCCTTTGTGCTCCTGGTAGCCTCAGTGACCAGTGGGAAGGCAATGTGGATCATACCCTTCAGCTCTTATCTCTTTCTTGTCTTGGTGTCAGAAACAGGCCAGCAGAATAAGGGTGGTCTGACATGAACTGCAACTTTTAGACCAAGCAAGAGCTTCACTTTTGAAACACCTCAAAGTATACCTTAACTGTCTGTGCTTCTGAGTTTACTGGATAGTCTGAGCTCAAAATTGGCGTTTTACTGTCACTCTTCCCTTTTAGCATCTTACACAGATCAACTGGGAGCTGTTTCAGTATGCTGAACTCATTTTTTTCATAGCATTTCTTCAGCATGGCAATGTTGAATAGCCACACTGGGGCCCTTCAACTCCAGCATTAGAGTCCTTAGGGAAAAGGAGCCCAGGGCACTTGCAATGAACACAGCAGCTCACTCTGAACAAGGGAGAAATAATGCCATTATGGCCTGAGATCACTTGATTGGCCTTTTGGGCAGCAAACAAAACATAAGACAATCTGTGAACAATGTGAATTTTCTGTCATTTACATTGTTGGTGGGACAAAGCAATCTATGTAGTGTTTCTAGGATGGAAATGGAGTTTTTCCTTCCTACTGCGCTATTGAACAAATGAACCAAATAGTCTGGTTTTACTGTCACACACTAAAGGAAATTTTAGAATGTTTCATGCCCAGTAACTTCTCATGTGTTGTAAATGAAATGCTTTTTCTTTCAGAAATACCAACAAAGTGGTTTTCCCGTAACAGATCTACGTGAATTTCTGAATTCCTGCTCTAAAGACCATAGCAGTGCTGGTTACAGAAAAGACAGAACTTCTTTTCCATTCATCTGCTGCTGCAGGAGGTCAGTAGGGTGTTTTTAATGGGTGTTTTCCTGAGAAGTACAACAGTTAGCTTCACAAATACTGAAGTATGCAGAATTCAGCCTATATAATATTTTCATGATGTTGCTCCTCCTGTGCTTTGCTTCATGTTAGATCTTTAGTCAGCTGATGAGTCAAAGGCAGCAATTCTGAGCTTTAAACGTTTTAGCTGTTATACCCTTACAAAAACTACTATGCAGAAGCTGATGAGAGAAATGGGTAAACTACCAAGAGCTAGGTAGCAAACCACCTCCCTGCTCCTTGGGGTTTTGCAAGTTGTTTCTAAAAAGCTACTGCAGCAATTTTTGCATCATTGTCCAGTGCAGGTGTTGGAGTTGTATGCTGAAATGGGAGAGCAGAGAACAGAGGCATCAAAACTCAAGTTGAAAGGATAAATGTTTCCTATTGCATTTCTCTCTGAATGGATAATTGTGAAATTTTTTTCTTCTCAGACAACAGAGTGATGACAACTTGATCCTTATTAATTGATGGCTGCACGTTGAAATTCACCACTGATATGTGCAAAGAAAGCATAGAGGTATGGAGAAGGATAATTCTCTGAATGGCAATGAAACCCACCATCTGGACCTGCCTCCTGAACAGACTCATCCTAGCTAATTAAGGTTTTGGGGGAAGAAAACCATTAATGTGACATCAGCTGGCTGACCAACAGGAGAGCCCAGAAACTCTGTCTGGAGGAGAGCTGTGAAGAACTCTGTATTCTTGCCCTCAAGTTCTGTCATGATAGAGAACACTGATCCTTGAGCATTGTCTGTGGAAGCTCTGTTTGCTAATGACCTTGAGGAGAAAGGAGAGTGGCCATAAATCAACTGTTGTTAATAAGAAAAAGAATTCTATGGAAATAATTAAAGAAAAATAATCCTGTATTAAGTAAAAGGAAGTCAAGAAGGGAGAAGTTTTTCACTTAAAGTGATGCATTCAGCCTGTCATTTCTACTTGGCTCCTTTCATTTATTTGAAGTAAATTTATGGAAAACTCAAATGCTGCACAAAAGCAGAAAATAATTGCTGTTCTCCCTCTTTTATGTAGTTTTAACACAAACCACATTGGTCATAGTGTTTTCTTTAACAACTTTACTAAAAAGCAATTTATGATTTTTTTTTTAACTGTCTTTTCTATTATACCCACAATATTGATTTGAACTGTGTTCAGATTAAACTTACTGCTTCAGCGATTGTTAAATACTTTTTTGCATTTGGGAACTTTCATGGTAAGCATTATTGAAAGGATGCTGAAAATACTTTTTTTTTTTTTTTCTAGTATTATACTACTGTGTTGTCACAATCCAGGGGACTAATTTAAGCAAAAACAGTGCCATGGGGTTTTACATCTAATGCAAGATCTAGAACAAAAATTACTGTCTTTCCCTAGGACAGAAGAGTCAACTCTTCTCCTAGTGCTCATCTACACAACTTGTTTGGGTCAATGTTAGCCTTTTGGTGTATGCTCTGGGGCCCTGGATAACCCAAGAGCTCTTCTGCAGACTGCAGAATGATCAGCATTAACTGATTGCTGATGACCCCTGTCCCTTACAGTGTGCAATCTACTTGGTTATGTGCAAGATGCTGGTGTTTTCTGAATTTCCTGCTATTTTGCTGGTTAGCTTTCTGGAGTGGCTCTAAATCAAACTGGTCCATCATGTCTGAAAACGGGTTGTGTTTTCCTTACTGCTCTGCCCTCTGCCAGTACTTACAGAAGTCTTGGTTTAGAGACTTGAGCCTAGAAAAAGCAGATACTAATGCATAGGTGTGGATAATTAGCCATATAATGTACGAACAATAGAACAGGCTCATCACCTCCAGATGCCTGGTGCCTCTCTCCCCTAAAGCAGCTGAGGTACATCCCACACCCCTGACCCTGAGCCATCGTGCAGGAGCTGTGGCTCCTCACTCAAACTCCAGCTCCAACCCTCTCTTTCCAATTTAGTAGGATGTTTAAATGACCTGCGAAAACCATTGCTCAGATAAATACTTGCTTTGTGGGAGAATCCTCAGGGAATGAGGGAAAGCATTATCAACAAAGGGAATGCAGAGAATACTTTATAATTCTTAACTGATTTTAAGATTTAATTTCTGTAATGGAATCATAAAGCTCTCTTGTCCAGTATTGACTTTTTTTTAAATTATTGTTTAAATCATATGAGCTGCTTGCTAGCTAGACTGCTGCTACAGCCCTATCATATTAGAGCAAGTCACTAATGTGTTGTAGAAACCAATTTTTGTGTTCACCATCTGGTGGGTTTTTGGAGTTTTTTTCCCCTCTTGGAAAAAGAAAGATAAGAGGCACTTGCTGGAGGCTATTACGGGCTCTCTGTTCCACAGAGGTGAAACTTAACAGGAAATCTGGCATATGTTGACTCTGAATTCTGCACATTAATACAGAGTTGAACACAGTTGCTGACTGATTGGTGGTCCCACTCCAGCTGCTAAGGAGGTGATGCACAGTAATGGAAGCAGAACTGGAACATAAACTTTTGCAAAGTGCTCTGAAAAAGGGCTGTGGCCTTTTGTAGTCTTGTTCTGTGGGAAGAAGAAGCTTTTGCTAATTGCTTATAGGACTTAACGAAAGGAGGAGAGAAATAGATCAGACAGTGTGAAGCTTGCAGTAGGCATGCACAGGAAGGGAGAGAAGAAAATTGCCTGAGCCATCTTCGAGGTGAGCACTCAAGTGAGGGGAAAGGGGCAGTAACAGCTTGGGCTCTTATTCTGGGGCTTTTCTTTTGGGGGGGATAAAACAGAAAAAAAATGTTGGAATGGAGCGTGTTTGGCATTTCGTGTATAATGTTCACGTGCAAGACGGTATCTAGCCTTTAACACCCTACGCTTCTTGCTGTAATTGTTACCAGGATTTCCGACAAGTGGGGCAGAGATGTTTCTTTTGTCAGTTCTCCAGCTCTGAGCAGACCTGTGCATCGCTCTGCACTCCTTGGACATATCCTGGACTCAATAAATTATTCAGTTCAGTAGCAATGGGTCAGACCCATCTGATCATGGGCTTCAGGTAAATTTGATCTTGTACTGCCTTCTGCTTTTGAGTTTGACTTGTCCTTCATGTCCGGCCCGTTGGAGGTGACATGAGCCGTAATGTTTCTGTATCACTCTGTTGGGTGTGAAGTGGTTCTTGTTTGCTTTTTACACTATGTTTCAAAGAACAGCTATGTGTGATGCTGGAAGCTGCACCTCTACCTGTGTGTACTGCCCGGTTCTATTTGCAGAAGTTACTGCAATTTCATCTGGGTGTCGCATTTGTTCCGTGATGTGTGAATGATGACGGACCGTCTGATGGGCTTTTCGGGCAGCACAGCCCTTTAGGTTTGTGCAGCTCCGGGTTGCGCGGGGGTCTCGCTCGTGTTCTCTGCAGACGCCCCTGCCATAGGAGAGCCAAGCCTGGGCCCCGAGGAGGAAACAAAGGCCTGGGTGAGCTCCCCGGTTGCCGGGGCTCGGGCCGGGGCAGGTGCGGGGCGNGGGGCAGAGGTGGGAGCGCTGTTATCGCAGGCTGGGCGAGCTCCGGGAGGAAGGAGCCTTTCCCCGAGGAGTCGGGCCGGCAAAACTTTTCTCAGCTCTGTAAAAGTGTTGTCGGTGGTGCCGCAGCGCCGGGCGCGCCCGGGCCGTGCCGGTGAGCAGAGCGGGCAGCGCCCGGAGCGCAGCCCGAGCCCGGCGGGCAGAGCCCGGGCAGCGCCGGTGCTGCCGCTGTGTCCCGGGGACGTCGCGGTGTGTGCAGACACGGGGATGCACGTACGGACACATCCACGCGAGTTTCCATCCTTCGCAGGCTCCGTTCGCAGGCTCCGGCTGCGCGGGTGCAATGCCCTGCGGCGGCGCGGGCAGCCGGGATGGACCGCGGGCGCTGGCGAAGGGTCTGCTGTTGTTTTTTTAAATAGGCTGTTATCTTAATCTCTACAATACACCTCAAAAATACACTGCTATTATTTTGCGTTATGTCTTTTGATGAGTTCTTTCCCTTAAGGAAGCAAAGTTGGAGGGGGAGGGGAGAGGGAAAGGAAGCAATTTTGTACCCTTATGTTTCCAGATGCCATGTACTTGGATCTGCTCTCCCATCTGTGATATGAGTCTAGAAAAAGACATTTTTTCTTACAGACTGGCAAGGTGCTTTGCTATAGCTTTGTTCTTTTAGCTGTGCTGGGTATGTGGTTTCTTGCATGCTCTTATGGTCTTCTAAAAGGCGCAGTAGGAAGCACAACTCAGATCCAGTTATATGCTGAAAAATCTGATTTCACTAAGCTTATCTGTGTACTGAAAATTAAACTAAAAGCAAACAAACATAATCAAACAACCCCACAAACCAAATTTACACAATCAGTAAAGAAGCAGCAGCTCTTACCAGCATGCAAAGCTGAGAGATGTATTTAGCTTTTTTCGGAATGTTAGGTGAAAGTTTCAGACGAGTGAGACTGGCTGTGTCCTTATCCTCCTGTGCTACACTGACCATTAACCATTTAGGAACGGCTTCCAGCACAGGCTTTATGCTATCAGTTAATGAAATAAGATCTCTGAAGTGTAAGTTTTGATACTGTAGAGAATACATTTATCTTGAATATTAGTCTTAAAGACTGATCATCCTGAATTTTACTATTATGCCATTTGGTTGATTTCTATGCTTTGGGCAAATATGTTTTGGAGTGTGCCATATCTACTGGTTCCACTGACACATTTGCTTGCAAACCCAGGCTCTGAATCTGCTAACAGATCAGATACAGTCAGGTGACTTGTTTTAATTAGCAGTGGTGCGATTTAGGTCCTTATCAGTATGTGCTGAAAATAAACAGTAAAAGTTTACTTGTTTGGGACTGTGCTGAAATAGTCTGTGTCCACATTCTGTAGGTTTTGTGGAAGCAGGCTGATTTGTTGAATGGCAAAATGGAGCTGGTAGTGATCAATGAGTGGACCTGGAAGTTCTGCAGAAATGGGAAACTTACTTTAAAAGCAGAACAGGTATTTTCTTTTAGGCATGTTTCACAATGCATAAGCTTTTTGAATGATTTTTAAATACTTTAAATGCTGTGTCTGTTTCCGCGTTATAGGATGACCTGCCAGCTCCTTCCAGAACCACACTTAAAGGAGACTAAATGAAGGCTTTGCAGTAAAGTTTTTAGTTTGAACTCCGTATATAGATCTAGTAAACCATAATTTCAGAAGGTCTTAAATTACCAAAGTCTGAAGTCTCAGCTTGTGGTAACTATTGAGTTATTTGCTATCTGCTCCTTACAACTTTCTGCAATGTATCAGAGCTTTCAGAAGCTATTTAGTGCAGTAGAGCAGCTTTGCACTAAAGGGATTTCAGGAGCTGGAGCACGAGCTTTGTAATACCTTGGTGGAGGTACCCCTGTATCTCTGTTTCACAGTTCAGCTGTCAGTGGCAGTCTGCAGCAGTTTGCAGAGGAACAGCACTGTCACATACATGCACAGGGTGACACTTGTGTGCCCTGACAGTGATTTTTAAGCCTCTTATCTGGTTGTGTGTACAGAGCACTGTGGTCCGTGGCTGGTGGTACTACTTCCTCTCTCTGCAACTTTAAATATTTAGTCTTGAGGTTCTACATTTTTGGTAGGCTTAATACTTCTCTCGGGACTTTCTGTCTGTACTGTATAGCATTGGTCTTTTATGCAGGATGTATGATAATACATCCTTAAATGTTTCCGCCACTGATATCTGAGAGTTGCCAAAGGATCTTCTTCATTCCCTTTGCCCCACTCCCTTCCCAGTCCAAAAGATGACACCACAGAAATGGACTATTACTGGAAATACCCAGAACCATGGTGGAAGTATGAGTATTGCTGTACTTTCCATCAAGTTAACATTACGTAGATGGAGCAGGCTTGGAGAGAAAATGGATGTGGCACTTTGCTCTCCTTAGTCTAAAAGGTATTGAAGACCAAGATAATGGGATAATGCTTCTTGGGAATGCTTGATTTGATTTCAGCCAGTTATCACAAATTGAGGACACTTCTGCTAAAGAAAAAAGATAGAGTCAAACACAACCTCAAGTAGATTTCCCTACTAATAAGTAAGTTCTCTGGTTGAAAAACTTATTCATTTGGCCTCATAGTAACTCTTTTTTTTTCAATTTTTAAAGCTGCATTTTAAAAATGTTTTTGAAAAATTATGTTCTCAAGTCCTTGAAGTGTACCATGTACCATGCTCTTTCAAGTACAGGCAGTGCCTGCAGAATTTCTGTAATAAACAAAATGTAGAACAGTTACATTTCTGAGATAATTTGTAAAACCTGTTAAATGGATGTTGGCTTCCATTACCACCTCTAACAGTACCAGATTAAAAAGAAAAAAAAAAGCTTTAGATAAATTTGTGCTTAATTTTGTGTTCTCTATGTGCTTCCTTTCAGCTTGTTTCTCTAAACTGAATATAGTTATAATATCGATTAACTATTAAAGATAATTAAAAGTGAACCAGAGCACTTACCTCACAAAACTCTTCCTTAGAGTTACATATTAACATTTTTGGCCTCAGCTGTGTTACACACCCTTTTCCGCACTGGTATTTCTTTCTAAGCTGAGGTAACCTGAGTGGGTTTCTTGGGTTACGGTGCAATCATTTGGTTGTGTTTTCCTCCATGGCCATACATGTAGCAGGGTGTGGAGGGGAACAAGCAACCAATTCCCTTTCTGAACTGGTGCTGCTTGTATGTATAGCTTTGGCTGCCCAGCACCCTGGCTTCCTTCTGCCTGTGCCTTCCTCTTGGGAGTAAGGGGAGAGGGAGCTTTTCAGTAATGAGGAAAAATAAAAGCAGCACTGGTGGTTTATCCAGAAAAAGAGGATAGGACAGAGGCTATCTCTGTCTGCCTGTAGCACAAGGGGTGGGCAGGCACATGCAGGGCTGCAGGAGCCCTTGGCAGGAGCTGCACAGGCTGCAAGCCTCCAGTCACTCCTTTTGTGGTGCTCTATCAAGGACCATCTGCTGCTCCTAGAGTGAGTTTGAAAAGCCAAAGCAGTGTGTGCAAGTAGGCAATTGCTGCTGGTACTTCTCTGCACTGACAGTCTGAACATGAAGAGAGTATTTCAAGTGACCATCCTCCCTGTTCTGCCACCTCTGCCTGTGATCAATCAGAACAATAAACTCAGCTTTCTGCAGAACAACTTTTGTAATAAATTTCAAAATCTCATGGAGATCTGTATTTAATACCTGGTCTTTGCTAATGGAGAAGGGGGGCCAGGGAGGCCAAGTGCTCAGGCAGAGCTGGCAGCCTGCCTGCTTTGCAGGCTGAGCCTGGGCACAGCTTGCTCTTCTGCGCCGTCTCACGGACCTGCCCGGCCTGTACTGGCTTTGTGATCTCTCCTGTTCCAGAGTGTAGCATTTTGGATGCTGAACAGCCCTGAAATTCTGCACAGAAATTCCTGCGCCAGCTTAGGAAAACCAGCAGTAAATCAAGCTGGTGTTCCCTTCCTTTCTCCTAAGCTGATTTTCAGCCCTGCTAAAGGGCTTCACCACTATTGTCCTCCTTGTAAGTTGTCTTGCTCTCTGCACTTTTCAGTCCAGCTCTAAAGTTGGCTTGAATCCTCTCATAGTAGCTTTCTGTGCCAACCCAGGCCTGTCTGCTCCCTCCCTCTTTTATTTATCCAGAAACAGGGCAGAAGCCATCAAAGTCCTCCAAACTGTTGCCAGCCCTTCAATAAAATTGTGGCCAATATATTGAAACATCTTGGTTTTTAATGGACACAGAAGAGGTAGAAAAACGTGGGGGTGTGCCATGAATCACATTATGGCTTGCACACTAAATTTTATAATGACTTTATAGTATTAAAATGCTATTTGTGTTTTCCTTCAGAAATGTCTGCATTAATAATGAGTAACTCAGAGCTGTTTCACAGGCCAGATTTAATTTTTAATCAAAAATACTTAAAAGGTCATTTTAATCACAGTTTCAAACAGTACAACCCTTGACTTAAATAAGTGATGTTAAATTCCATAAATATACAGATTTTTAATAAATTTGTTGAAGCAAACCAGATTCCAATTTAATAACAACCATTAAAGCATGCTTACTTGCAACCAGCTGAATCTTTTGTCCAAAACATTACCTAGTTAATGTTTTATTTTACTAACTCTTTATTTAGGTAGCTAGTACAATATATTCCTACATAATCATGCGAATTCTTGACTTTTATTTAAAGAATGGCAAAGAACGTATTCTGGCTTGACACAAGTTATACTTTCATTGAGGAATTTAAAATTGATAAAATATTCAAGCTGTTTGTCTAAATTGCGAAGTTGAAAATGTGATTGATTGGAAATAATTATTAAAGCATGCTTTTGTGTTTGGAAACAGTTTAACTGAAATCCCAAATCCTTTGAGATTTTTTGGAACAGGATTTTTCCCACTCAAAAAAAAAAAAAAAAAAAAAAGAAAAACCTTGAATGTTTACTCAGGAGTGGTAGAGGATAATGCAGTTCACAGTCAATCACTTTGTGAGCTTTCTAGTCACTATTAGTTGAACTAAGGTAATTACATAGATTGAAATGAGGAAAAGAACCTTTTAGACAAGGGTATGCTTTTAAAACTTGCAAAATTTTGATGTATTTGGCTGCAGGTAATAGGGCAAGCTGTTAGCTCAACTCCCCTGTAGGATATACAACATGGGATAACTGCTGGAGGTCTGTATGGTGGGATAGGAAACACCAAGTGGCAGAGAACAGGTGAATAGAGATTGTTTGCTATCCTTTCCCATAAAAAAACCCTAAGAAATATCAAGCTTGGGAGAGCCAATTTCAAAGCAAAATTAGGCAATTCATAGTGAAGTGAGTAGCAGAACTGGGGAACTCTCTACTGTAGTCTCTAGAAGACTCTCTTGCCTTTTTAAGTCTGAACTGACAAGTTTAGCTGTTTTTCTACTAACTTTGAACAATATTTTTGCCTGATAATTAAAATTCTTGTGTACTTAACAAACAGCTCTGAAATATGTAATATTTACGAATTATTTTTAGGAAAGTTACATTTAAGGTTTATATTTAAGGTTTTTGGGTTTTCTTCTGAGGTTTAAACCTGCCCTGAATTAAGAAAAGTATCTCTGATTTGCCTACAGAAGAGAAGACCTGGTGAAGAATGTCCTGCCAGGATATGTGACATGCCAGGAACGATGGGATATCCTCTCTCACACCTCGTGCCTGGTGTGGACTGGGGCAGGAGCACTGAGGATTCAGCTGAATAGCTCTGTCACGGCTGCACAGCTCCCCCGAGGCCAGGTTCATTCTGCTGGGTGGGCTTCAGATGGAGTTGTGAAGAAAACTGCTGTGTGCACGGCCCCTGGTGTTGTAAGTGCTTTTTGTACACATGCTGGTACAGACTGCATCTCCACTTTGAAGGACTGAGATGTAAACTAACTCCAGTTCAGCTTCTGCTTTGGTGAAGCTTCCATTTGGAAATCTCCAGAGACTGCCCTGTGGCCCTGAGACCTCAGCTGGATGCTTTTCTACTCCTTCTCACCTTACATCAACACCCCAAGGCATCCCTTTCAAAATCATTTGTCATTTGAGCTCTGCTGTGTGATAGTAAGTGTTTGTATTGTAATTATGTCAGTGGAGAATTATGGATGCGTGAATATTTTTTTCTTTGGTTACTACTTCAAATGAGGATAGGATCTCATTAAGCTGAAGTATTTAGAATAAGTTCGTAGTTGATATTTTGGATTTCTTTAAGCTTTTGGACAGATGAGATGCAAAAAGCATCTGCAGATTTCTTTACTCTCCTGTCACTGCAAGAAAGAGATTCATCTGTTGAGATGATTACACAGTAAGATACAGCATGTTCAGTAAACCTTCCCTATAATTTTCACAGGTTTTGGTTTGTTTTTTTTTTAATCCTGCCATTCTTGCCCAAAATGCTGCTTCTATTTGCAGACATTTGGGCAGTTCTGTAAAAGCTTCATGTCAAGCTCAGTCTTTGCTGCCTTGGTGTGTTAGAGCAGTGGCCTCTTGGCTGGCAGGGTTCCCAGCACTCAGCTACTCGAGTAGCTGCTGTCTGCAGCTCCTCAGGGACTTCTGGTCGCTTACAGACTGAATTTGAGTTTTGAGTATTTCCTAGGTGACAACAGGCAATGTACTGACTGCCCAACTCCCCCATATTGCCCTGAACAGGGAGCAGTGGGCGTTGAATTCCAGTTGACTCATTGCAGTGCATCTGCATTGCTGAGGCTTTTTTATTTTTAGATGGAGGGATGCTCTGTAATACTTCAGCACAAGGGATGATTTACTCGTTTCCTTCCACTTCTTGTCCTTAAGTAGCTGTTCTTAGTTCTGACTAGTGCTTAAATTGGATGCTTTAAGTTATACAGTCTTTCATAAAAAGTGGCTGGCCAGGTTCTTGTGGATAATAAAATGGACAACAATGTCCAGTGGCCTACTTTCCTGTTGACTACTAGGTGGGAATTAAGAAAAATCAAAGAAAAAAGGCTACGGAGCCAGTTCTGAAAAATGAAATATTAAAAAAAAATCTCTGCTGAAAATATTATGGAATAGTGTAATTTGATTTAAAATTAATATGAATATTACAAGTAGCATAACACAAATGATGAAAGATGGACCTTTTTAGCTTAAAGCTTTGAAGGAACGTGTAATGTAAAAGGGGCACATTAGCCAGCCTGCTGGGGATTCTTTAATATGCTTCCCAGTCCCTGGGAAGATGAGACATAACTGTAAAATAACTACAGGGTAATAATAGACTAAGTGAAACTGATGTTTATTTGTCAACAATTTTAGCTGCAGAGGTGGAAAACCTATGCTTTTTAAAATCTTTCTGCCTGTAACCACTTCTAGGTTTTTTGTTGATTGCCACTCTGTATAATGTCTAACATGATTAAGATCTTGTGCCAAGGCTGCATTCCTGGGTTTTGCTAAAACTATACAATATCTATTAATAAAGTAATTGTTAAAACCCTTATTCAGATACTGACAGTGAATGGAAGGGCTAGTGATGATCACACACAAACTCTGTCTTCTGGGCTGTGAGACTCTGCATGGGGTCCCACAGCCATGACTAATGCCTGTAGGATCTCCTGTGTAAATTAGTCCAGGTTCAGTTTAGTTCATAAAAAAGGCAGTGAAATTGCCAAGGCAGCTGACATCGACCTTGCCAGAGTAGCTGAAATGTGATGTAATCTGGAACTTGAACTCCTTTTCCAACATCAGTTTTAATAGCCCTGTGTCCCAAATAGTGCCAAGTGGGTATGAGAAATAAACCCCAGCACTACTGCAGTTTCTGGGGCTTACTTAAACCTGTGGTTGGCTATGCAACTGGATTTTGGTTTTAAAGATAGCTGGGCTGTGTGGTGCTCACAAACCTGTGGGTTGACAGCCCAGGAAAATAATTTCTGGCTTTAGAATAGTCAAATATAGAATATCTTTTTCTCTTTTTAGCACATTTCCTGAAGTCTTCTAGTAGTAAATAACAGGTATGTGCTCAGAATATATATGCCTGTAGTATCTTATATGCATACATTTTTTATATTTATTAATATATAATTGAAAAACAAAAAAAAAAAAATTTCTGTAAAGGCCCTTTTATTGCTTAGTCAGTAAAATGGAAGAGTTATGATTTATGCTTCCCTATCCCAACCAGCTACGCTGAGAAATGGAAATAATGATGGGGCTGTGACTCAAACATGGGATTTCACAGCAAGGATGGCTTGGCTGTTGCTCAGATTTTCTCCATGACCGCCAGAAAGTAATTTTTAACTTCTTAACTTCCACCTTGTTGCCTGTACAATATGACTGCTAGTGCAAATGAACTGTGCTGGAATTTTTTAAGTAGGAAAATCTTTTAAAATTCCTGATTCATCGAAGTGTCATGCACGGTGGTCTTCCAGAATATCTTCTGCATCAACCCTATACAGTTTGAATTTTTACTTAAGTCCTCCGAGCATACACCCTCTTTGGTCCCTGTCACAACCTTTTGTCCCCCAAAAAAGAAGGTATGGTGATTGAAGCAAGGACTGTTAGCTGACTGTTAATCTTCTTTCTTTTTCCCTTCCTCCCTTCCTAGAATGCAGGGGCTTTAATCCAGGATGAATGAATGCTACTATGACAAGCGCATGGACTTTTTCTACAACAAGACAAAGACGGACACGGCGGATGAGTGGACAGGACCACAGCTCATTGTTGTTCTGTGCTTCGGGACATTTTTCTGCCTCTTCATTTTTATTTCAAATTCATTGGTCATAGCAGCTGTGGTCAAGAACAAGAGGTTTCATTTTCCCTTTTACTATCTTTTGGCCAACTTAGCTGCTGCAGACTTTTTTGCTGGGATTGCCTATGTCTTCTTGATGTTCAACACCGGCCCCGTGTCCAAGACATTAACAGTTAACCGCTGGTTTTTGCGGCAGGGTCTCCTGGACACCAGCCTGACGGCGTCCCTGGTGAACCTCCTCGTCATCGCTGTGGAGCGCCACATGTCCATCATGCGGATGAAGATCCACAGCAATCTCACCAAGAAGAGAGTCACCTTCTTAATTATATCCATTTGGGCCATTGCTATTTTCATGGGTGCTGTTCCTACCTTGGGTTGGAACTGCCTCTGTGACATTACTGTCTGCTCATCCCTGGCACCCATTTACAGCAGAAGTTACCTGGTGTTCTGGAGTGTCCTAAACCTGGTTGTCTTCTTCATTATGGTGGTGGTTTACATAAGAATCTACATGTACGTCCAGAGGAAAACCAATGTCTTGTCATCACACACTAGCGGGTCCATTAGCCGGAGGAGAACCCCTGTGAAGCTTATGAAGACTGTCATGACTGTCTTAGGTAAGAGACTACAAACCATGGTGAGCAAGGCTGGCAGTGCCAGTGGATCGGTTTGTGTTGATTTGGTTTAGTTTTTATTTAAAACAAACCAACAACAAAAAAAAAACCTCCACAAAAATCGCTCAACCCTCCTAACACCAAAAATCCTCACTGAACTTATGAGTGCTGGAGGCATCTAGACTTCTGTGTGATTTAGACAGTGAAATAGCTGTTGCACTGTGCAGAAACATGAGATAGAGGACTGGTCAACACACAGAAGAAAAGTGTCTCTGTTCTGTAGGCACCTTGTTACAAAATACAAATTGTGAAGATGTGTTGGGTTTTGGCTTTTTTTTTTTTTTGGGGGGGGGCAGGAAGATACAAAATCAAAATCACTTTGGAGAAAGGCTTCTGAAAGTTCACAACTACCTAGTAGAACATTTTCAAAATAATGTTCTTTAATATTTGCACAAGGTCATGAGTCCTAATGCTGGATGTCCATAGTTTTCTTTGCACATCTTCCTCTTGGCTGTTTCCTGAACACAGAAAATTCTTCCCCCTGGAAATGCACCTTCCCTAGGGAAATGAGAGGATGCCTGATGGGTCTGTGACTTTGACAGAAGTTTACTTTTCAAGGGAAAGATTCACCTTCATTCTGTGGATATTGTATGGTGCAAAATACTTTCAGATAATGATGGTACAGTCTAGCCTTAGATCTCTAAATCTTAACATGAGATTTGACCTGGATTCTGCCTTAAAGACACTGTTCATACTTGAGCAGCTCAGATCACTTCATCAGGTAATTGAGATGTAGCTGTGCATTAAATCAGAGATGGACAGAGCGGGTGACTGATCCTTGGAATACATACCAGCTGTAGCAGTCCATTTTCCCCAGAATTACTTGAATCTGAACAAGATGTGTGCTGGAAAGCAGGTATCATGTGAGCAGGGCTACAGGTGGAATTGGGGGTACACTGCCCCAATGCATGAGGATGGAGCAGACTGTGGTTAACTGCTGCATTGCAAAGAGGAGCACTTTTAAAAGCAGTTCTGAGAGCATTTCTGTTGAAGGCAGAACTGCATCCAGCAGCCAATGTAGGAGTTGGAGGGACAGGGATGGTGGCTGCCATTTGCTCATCTCTTGTGGTCCTTGCCTGTGCCAAGCCTTCAGTGTTCTCTGTGACCATGCTGCCGTGTGAAAATAAACCCCACTTAAAGTCTCATTTGAGCTTAATCTTTCTTTTACTAAGGAATGGGGCCTTAGGATTATGGGTTGGTTTGAAGTCCAGCATTAGCTTCCTCTTACTCAAAGAATATGGCTTTTCAGCCATGAAATTGGACTATAATTCAGGCAAAGCATTTAATGGTATTGTGTGCTGAGCCAGGCAAATTTAACTTAAAGCCTGAGTGCTACTTTAGAGATCATAATTTTGTGTATTTACTTTGTCAGTCAGAAACAAAACCAAAACAGAATCTGCTTCCAAAGAAGTCGAATTAATGCTGGTGTTGCTGGGTGTACAGTCTGCTTCAAGCTCCTGGGTCAGAGGAAATGTATCTTGGCATATTCCTCCATATCAGTTCTCCAAATTTTGACTCTGAGGGGTTTTTTATAAACATTTATTTCTAAGAATGATATTTTTTTTTAAAAACAGTTTGAAATGTGCTCTCCTGGCCAAGTCATTCAAGCACTCTGTGCAAAATGTATTAGGAACCAAAGAGCTTGTTTTCTAGACTTTCCAATTACCACAGGAGTCACCAAGTGATTCTTCCAAAATTCTGCTTACAACCACTGATGCAAGAGCCTACAGCTATAATGCAGCACATGGGTTTTGCCCAAAGCAGTTATTTTTAATGGTTTGTTCCAAAACATCTGAAAGTGCTTTTGAGCTCATGCCTGATGTGGTCTTCACTAAAAGCCTTTTCCAAGATGCTTCATCCTGTTGTGCTGGATCAGGCATGACAAACCCCAACATTCTTGTTCACGTGCTCTGCTGGTTTCATGGGAGATTCAGGACAAAATCCTTCTGCTCTGTTTCTGTGTGGAAGGAGGCTGTGTGTGGCTGGGTACTGCTGGCATGCTGCTCCTCCCAGCTTGCTCCTGCTCCCCTTTTGGGACGGCTGGGCTGTGGCTGGCTGCCCTTCCAGCAAAACATCCCTGTCCTCTCTGGGTATTCTCCTGTGGCTCTACAGTTGAGAGTTGGGGGAATTGAGATTTTAGTGTGATTTCATGGACTCGCGGTGATCACAGCTGCAGGTGGCTTTTTGCACCATCCCTTAGGATTGGAGGGTCCCTTCCAAAGGCTGGGAGTTAAGTCCCTGTCATCTGCATATTTCTGCCATAACTCCTAAAATAGTCCATCATGGCATAAGAGTAAGGCTTTCCCTTTGGCATGCTGGACCATGGGGAGTTATCCAGTTGAAACTGGAAGATGTGAAACCGAGCAAAAGGAGCTAAAATCCTCTTGGGCTGACTTTGTGGCATAATCCCAGCTCAGCCTGTGACTGTAGCTTTGAATAAGTGTGGCTGCAGGTGTTCAGGATATGTGATTTTCAGGTGGTTCTGTATGTGGTAGCTCCTCTGAACCTGGCAGTGAAATTCCTGCTGAAATAGCAGCTTTGGGGTGGATGATTTTCAGTTTCAGTGAATTTATAGTTTAATTGGTAACTTGCTGTTTTAACTTGGTTGCACATGTGGCAAAGGCAACTGGAACCTACTGCACTTTTTTTTTTTTCTCAGCATTAACATGTTCAGGGACAGCCTTGATGTGCAGGGTTTTATGAAATGATCCTATTGAAGCATCACTAGCACTTCCAGATCCACGGGAATTAATTTTTAAGCAGAGATGATGTAATCTACAAGAAACTCCGTGGTTAAATCTAACCATGAGGAACATCCTCAAACTAACCCTGAGGCATTGTAACACCTTATCTCTCATAATCTGGTGGAAAAACTCAGAGCTGTTCTTCTAATCTATGTGGCAGCCAGGCTGTATTTCATGTCACTTTTGTGAATTTTAAAGAGTCCCAGAAGTTCAATTATTTTTGGAGTGTGGCACTTTGTCAGGGAGAGGAGCTCCTATGGGATAAATATTCTGCAAACAAGAAAATTGAAAAGGGCTGAGACTAAGGTATATTTTTATGCTTAACCATGGTTTACTCTGAAAGCTTGGTGGTAAAAATAACAAAATCTGAGCAAGGCTGTGAGTCTGAGACATTCCTTGCTTTCATCTCTATGGTGCCAAGAGTAAAATGTGTTTTTGGTGGAGTCAAAGCAACAGTCCTATAAAAGAATTATCCAGCAACTTGGACACTGTCACTGCATTGCCCTGTCCTTGTTCTCAGTTGTGGCAAATATGCAGACACATACCAGACACCATGCAGGTGTATTTTATCTTCCCTTACTTTTGCAGCTGAAACCTTTTAGGGTTTCACTTGTAGGGAGGGATATATCCTCAGAGTTCATGGACTAATCCTGCCTGCAATCTTTGGGTTGTGTTTGAAAGAGAGATTTCCATGCCTTTTGTTACATGTGGCTTTTGGGGTCTCTTTCCTCTCCTGCTGACTTCCACAAAAGCATGGCTGCACCTTGCACGCTTTGTGGTACAAGTGGTCAAAATGCTTTCAGCGTCTGTTCTGAGGAAGGTTTGTTCCATCTCAGTTTCTGCATGGAGCTGATGGATTGGCAGCTTTGCCGGTGACCCTTAGTAGGTGGTGAAAGCTCTGTGTCCAAATACTTGCTGAGACACTTAACTAGGCACAGTATTGTCTGGTGGTTGGGTTCCAGCACTTGATAAAACTGATGGGATTTGCTGGTGAATCCCAGGACAGCAGACCAGTGCAGTGTTTTCTTCACTGTAGATGATAAGGAATAGCTGGTGCTCTGCTCACAACTGCTTGCTCAGCATGCAGGAGCCAAACCAGTGTGTAGTACAGAGACTGAGCATTGAAAACAAGTGTTGTGGTAGCAGCATGCAGCTCCTGATGCCAGTGGGCAATGGAGGAATGTTACTGATGTTAACCAGTATCTCAAAACTAACACCATGAAATTAGTACTTAGCATCACAAAAATCTTGGTACAGCAGAGTAGAAAATGCAGTTTCTGAAGAAAGTTGTCTCTTGCCTTTCTGTTCAGTATTGCCTAGAATGGAATAAATCAGTTGGTTGAATTTTGTCTGTAGTCTAGGAGCACAAAGTTGCAGCCAGATCCACAATACCTTGTCCTAGATATATTTTTCAACAATCCCAGTGCTTGCTAAATCACACCAATTTGCTTAACACCCCATTATGGCCTGCCTGCCAGATGGGCAATGTCCATTCAAGTCCTCGATGTCAGTGCTGCTGGCACCAGCCCGTGTGTGCAGCACAGCTGTGGGGTGGCTGAGGTGCTGCAGAGCCCTGGCTCTGGCACTGCCTGGGTCCTGCTGTGATCCAGGCTGCCCTCCCACTGCTGGCTGCCACAGCTTAGATGTGGGAATATCAGCAGCTTTTAAGAAATGAGGTGGACTTGCTTGTTCTACCAAAATTATTGAACAGCCCCAGGAGACCTTTTAGGCATGTAGATGCTGTTATTTGTTGAATTATTTTCTTCTAAGCTCCAAAATGGGGAAACTCTGCTGTGATAAGTGATTGGAATTTCCTTGGTACATTGTTCAAACTGTGACTGCTGGGCAGAGTTGTAATTTTCTATTTCTGTATGTCAGACAGCAATTGTGGCTTGTGCTAAGTTAGTATTATCATGCATATGGCTACTCCTTCCCTGGGCTCTGGATGAGGGATCACGGGGTGCAGTGCAGGGGGGAGACCAAGGGGAGATGTGGCAGTCAGGGCTCCTCTCTGACTTGTGGCCAAGGCTGCATTTGGTAGCGATGTTTCCCCTCATCACCTGTCCTGCCCGTGCCCCTGCACTTATGGTGTGGCTGTACAGGAACATGGGAAGGTGCAAATGCAATATTGAACTTCCTTTCAAGCTGTGGTTTTAATGCTTTCTTTGTGTTGTGTTTGTTCTGTCCAAGACCTCTTCTCCCTTATTCTCCCTTTTTTTTTTTTTTTTTGTCTCTCTTGCAGAGTTTTCTCTTCCCCCACCACTATACACTTACTTCCTCATACTTTCTATGTTTTGGTTTTGGATTTTTTCCCACCCCTTCATGTCTTTGCCCTGACTGCTGCATCCTTCGGTTCACCTTCACTAACTCATCTGTTTGTTTCCTCCTCTCTTTTCCTGTGTAACTAATTTTTTTCCTGCAGCTGAGTTGCTGTGTCCCAAGGCTCAGCATGCAGAGCCTGGGAGGGAGCAGTGGAAGGAGGTGGGCTCAGCTCTGGGGAGCTGACAGTGCGTGTGTGTTGCAGGCATGCATTCTACACTAGCTGTTGGGCTCCCAGGTCATGTTTAAATTTTGTGACACCTTTCTTAATAATTGACGCTGCAGGGTCAGCTGTAGGGTGGCAGGAGCCTTGTCTTTTTAGATCAAATTACGGCAGTGGTGGAAGTGAATCACCTCATATGCTCTCCAGTACATGAGAGAGATGAACAGAGGAAGTATGTTTTCAAGTGTCAGTTCTCTGCTTTTAAATGCTCCAGCACCTTTGTTTATTTA
This sequence comes from Grantiella picta, assembly GCA_013397955.1. Taxonomy (NCBI): domain Eukaryota; kingdom Metazoa; phylum Chordata; class Aves; order Passeriformes; family Meliphagidae; genus Grantiella; species Grantiella picta. The sequence continues at coordinate 140,725 of VZRM01004052.1, forward strand.
TCAGCATGGATAAATCACTGTGTGGTGACTTTTTCCCATTTGTGCTTGAGTTGATGCTGTCAGCAGCTCTGATTCTTGCTCCCTACAGTCTTCTGAGAGCTGCCCTGCCTCCTGCTTAGGGCTTGGCAGAGAAGCTGTAGCAGATACCATTTTGCTACTGTCATTGGAATTTTGTCCACTTCTGCTTTTATCCCTTTTGCGTAGAATTCTGATGAACTCAATAATCTTCTAAGATGTTAAACACTCCAAAACCCCAGAAGTTCGAAGTCAGATTTGGTTTTCTTTTGATTGTCTCCTATATTTCTAGGTGCCTTTGTTGTCTGCTGGACGCCTGGCCTGGTTGTCTTACTGCTTGATGGTCTGAACTGTACTGACTGTGGGATTCAGAATGTTAAAAGGTGGTTTCTTCTCCTGGCCCTGTTGAACTCTGTCATGAATCCAGTAATTTATTCATACAAAGATGATGAGATGTGGGGTACCATGAAAAGGATGATTTGCTGCTCCTCTGAGGATAAGAGCCAGGAGAGACGCTCATCTCGGATCCCCTCGACAGTTCTCTGCAGGAGCACGGACACCTCGGGCCACTACATTGAAGATGGCATTATTCAAGGGACGATTTGTGGAAAAGGAGATCTTGGTGACAAAGGAAACTCCTGAGCCATTCAAGGGACTGGCTTGGCTGGAAAAGGAGAGGGGGAAGGGAGAGGTTTTGTAAGAGAAGATTGACTGGCAAAGCTAGTAAACAATATATCCACTTTGTTCCAGAGCCGCAACTCCAGTGTTAACAAAAGTTCTTATAAATAATTGCCTGATGGAAAAACACTTTGTAATGAAGAAAACTTTCTGTGCTGCCATCCTTTTTGTCTTTCAAGTACATGAAATTTTTTTTTCATGTGAATGGAATAAATACCTCTCAGAGACTCCTTGTGCATGGAAACAAAATGTAAGCAATGTAGTGAGACCCTCCTGAAGCTCCTACAGAGAGAATAAACCTGCCTGCCTGTGCAGGTTTGACATTCATTGAGTATTTATGCTTTGAAGAGTTTCTGTGCATCTTGAGGAGGACTGTAGGCTTGGTTGGACAGAACTGTGAGCTGTTTCCTTGGTTTATGAAGTTCATGAAATAGTTCATACTTACCTCTTCTCTTCTTCCTCCTTCTATTGCTTTCAGAATAGGTAGTTTGCTGTTTACTAAAGCTATGCCAGAAAGCTGACTGTGATGGGAGACCCAGACCAGACACCAGTGTGTGCGGGTCTGTATGACCATGGATTGTCAGGATCTGAGGGTATAGAAAGCACAAACACCATTATTTCTTCCATAGCGGGATGAATGCTGCAGGGAAAGACAGTGCACTCTGCTGCTGTTGTATGGGCAAATGTTGAAGGTGGATTAACAGAAAAACAGTGAGGATGTGTTCATTATGCTCATTTCTTACTTCCCCAGATAACATCAAATGGGTATGCGCTCTCCTCTTTCCCTACTATGGGAAATGAGATCCAAACCTCTGGTTTACACAGGAACTTTTAAGGGAAATTTAAATACCCATATATGTATAGGTTCAATCAAGCTATTAAAAATAGAAATTAATTTATAGGCAAAAAATGGCTGAAACCAATTTAAACCCCTACAAGACCACAATATGCATGGATTGTCAGACCTTGTCTGGACCACATTTAAACTCTGATTTGCAAACAGATCTTACTGGAACAGGTACTTGAGGAAGAGACCATGAAACATCAAGCAGTGGAGGGCTTTCAGCATTGTGACTGATCAAATCTAGCGCTGATGCAGCCACAACCCAAACAGCTGGAGTTCTGACCGCTGGAGTATGCTCTAACAGAGAGTCCAGCAATAAAAGCTCTAGGGTAAACTTTTTAAATTTTAACTTTCCAGTTAAAAACTGGATTGGAGATTTCTCAGTACTCTAAAAACCTGGCTCATGCTCTCTGGTTTCAACAGCATTAAGTTCCCTGCTGCCATTTTAACTTCAAGAGGAGTTACCTGTGTTGTCTCCTAAAGAAAGTTGGATCCCTGGTATTAAACAGGTGACCACAACCAGAGGTTGTGTCAAAAATTTTGACCACTTGGAATTATCAGAGAACAACACTAAAAGCCAACGCCAAGAACATATTTCATAAAGCTGAAAGATAAAGATCAGCTGTAGTTTGGACAAAATCTTCATTTGCTTCCACTTGCATGTGGATATCTGGACTGTGTTGGTCAAAACAGAACCAGCCCTCCTCTCAAAGGCTGAGTGGGGGATTTGCAGAATGCACTGGGGGACTTCATAGCAGCCCTTAGTGTAGCTTACAAACACAGCAAGGCCCTGTTCAGAGAGCTCTCCCATAACATGCATTATCCTGCAGGGATGTGGCCCAGTATTCTTGGTAGATGCTGTATTTGAATAATGCTAAAAACGTTTACACATTTTTTGCTATTATAATGCAATTTTTTTTGTGCAAATACTACTTCACTGCTTTGGTGTTGTGAAAAGCGTGTAAAGTGGTGCTTTGTAGAGGCAGTGGTGTGGTGGGTTGAGCCTGGCTGGAGACCAGGTACCCACCAAAGCTGCTCTATCACTCCTCTCCTCAGCTGGACAGGGGAAAGAAAATAAAAGAAAAGGCTCATGGGTCAAACTAAGGACAGGGAGAGATTGATCACCAATTACAGACTTGACTTGGAGAAAAATTAAGTTATTACCAATCACATCAGAGTAGGATAATGGGAAATAAACCTAGACTCTAATACTGTCCTCCCATCCTCCATTTTTCCTGGGCTTTCCTGATTTTCTCTATCTCCATTCCACAGTGGTGCAGGGGGACAGGGAATATGGTCAGTTCATCAGTCATTGCCAGTCCTTCCTCCTCATGGTGAGGTTTCCTCACACTCTTCCCTTGCTCCATCATGGGGTCCCTCCCACAGAAGAGAGTTCTCCTTGAACTTCTCCAACAGCGTGGATTCCCCATGGAGTCACAGGCCCTGTCAGCAAACCTGCTCTAGCATGGGCTTCCCATGTGGTCACAGCCTCCTTTGGGCATTCCCCTGCTCAGCATGGGATCCTCCACAGGCTGCAGGTGGATCTCTGCTCCTCCATGGGCTGCACCACGGGCTGCAGGGGAACCTCAGCTCTGGCACCTGCAGCACCTCCTGCCCACCTTGGTGTTGGCACAGTTGTTTCTCTCACACATTCTCACTCCTCTCTTCAGCTGCAGCTGCACAGGTTTCTTTTTCATCCATCTTAAATATGTTATCCCAGAGGTGCTGCCACCGTCGCTGATGGATTCAGTTTTGGACAGGGGTGGGTCTGTCTAAGAGCCAGCTGGCATTGGCTCTGTCAGACAAAGGGAAGCATCTTCTGCCTTCTCACAAAAGCCACCCCTGTACCCCCCACCCCATATCGCTACCAAAACCTTGCCCTGCAAACCCAACCCAGTGGCCTTGCAAAGGCACAGCGTGCAAACACCCCTGTCCCTACAGCTACTGCAGTGCACAGTTTGTCTGAACTAGGCTGAAGCTCTGTATGCAAAGCTAATAGAAAATAAAATGCTACTTCAAAGTAAAATTCTTGGTTTGCTTCCTGTTTGAATGGTGATTGATCAACGTTGATGGGAAAATGTTCTTTCCTGTTACTCCAGGGTGGGAGTGGGAGTTGTTTTAATAAAATTTTCCTATTTACTAGCTGTACTAGACAGTGTATCACTTGGTCGACCAGGCCCTGAAGAGAGCTTGCATGAAGACCTTGATCACCTGCAGCAGTGGGGAAAACACTAGGTCTCTCCTGCAGAGCTTGAGATTCATGATGCAAAATAACTACATGTGGATGATATATGCAGGTAAGCAGGAAAAGGTGACTTCTGTGAAGGTAAAGGACTTCATTATTTGTACAGCACCTCATGCAGTGGACTCCTGGTCTGGGTTGAGGTCTGAGAGGTATTACCAATCATTCTGACACAAGTTAAGTGTTATGGTTGGTCTCTTATCCTTCCTGTTGTCTCATTAAAAAAAGGAAAAAAAGAAAGAAGTGACCCCCCTGCCAAGGCTTCCAGTAAAACAAACCCCAAAAGCTTGAAAACTGGTGCTTGGAGAATGGTTCTATTTGCAGTGACATGCCCTTTGTTTCTGCAGGATGCTTTCCTTGGAGCTGCTACCTCACAGTCTACTGCTATAAATTGCAATGTGACATGACTGGAACAGGAAACTGATCTGCATCAAACTTTCCTACGAACTGCTACAGCACAGGCTGTGTAATGTTTCCAATATCAAACTGTCTAAACATCTACCTACTCACATAGCAGGGAATTCTTTATTAGCTCCATAAACATTTATCAGAATAGTTTGTCTCAAGGAAGTCATTAAAGCACTATTTATACTTGAGCAGAAAAAAAAAATAATTAAAAGAACAAAGGACAGTTGGTGAAGGCAAGTTCTGTGGGGTTCTCTTGTTCCCTTTCTCACTAATATCCCAGATTATCACTATCAGTTGACTTTGCACATGCCTGCTCCTATTTTTATATGTCAGTGTGCATCCTCCTGGGGAAGGCTTCAGGGTGAACACTCACAGAAACTGCAGAACATTAATTCTTAGGAGGAAGAGGAAAGCAAAGTGAAGAGTTTAGGCTGAGTCAGATAGCTATGAGGTTCTGCATGTTGCTGGTGATGCTAGAGGTCTTTCTGCATCTCAGAGCCTTGAGAGCTGCTGTATTTCAGTAAGTAGTAAGATACTTCTAAGACAAAATCTTCATAGCAATTATGGTTTGAAAACCTTTGTGATATTCTCCTCTTTTTTTCTCTCCCCAGCTGCTCCCAAACCAAAGTTGCTTTTCCAGTTGATCATTGGGTCCAGGAAGAAATGCTCCATGGCTTTCCCAGGGCAAAGATATATGGTCTGTCCTCTGTGATTTGCTCTCCCATAAAGCCTGTGTGGTCACGATCATTAGAGATGCTTTTCAGAGAACTGTTATTGAAAGCTGGGAACAATGAGGTTTTATTTTACACGATAGATCTTTTGAATCTTTCTGGATAAGCAGCGAGACTGATCATTGTTAAATAGCTGTGCGTGTGGGAGAGAAGTTTCCCCAGTATCTGTGCTGTCAGTTGGACCTAGGTGGTGTGGGTGATGAGTCCCTCCGGGACAGCAGCCAGATTGCTAGAGCTTGAGTGCCTCTAGAACAGGACCTTTCCACTACTTTAGGGCTGCTTTACCGTGACTACTTTTACCTCTGTGTAGGTTTATTGTGAGCTTTTTCTTTTTTTAGTAATTCCTGTAGACTGGTGAAATACATCTGTATTTGTGCATATGACAGCTTGTGCATGTATTTGAACTGCAATAATTACCGCAGCTGTATGATGCTGCCTTTCTCTGATCAGATCTTTATTTTATATATATTGATTTTTTTTCCACTTCAAACTGTCTTCCAAGTAGCAGATAACTACAGGAGGAATACTTCTGATTTGATTCTTTCACAGTTTTAGTGAGCTCTGCATGGAGATTCTAAACTACTGGTTATTGGAAGATGATGGAGGAAGGACCATTTTAAGCTTGTCATATTTCTTATGCTCTTTCCCTATGGTTCTGGCTATCGGCCACTATGCAAGAAGATGCAGGGCAGGACCAGTCTTTGGTCTTGCCCAAAGCAATGGCTGCTTGAAAGATTAGAGCCAAAAAAAGAAAATATATGGAAATGTTAAAAAGAAGCAGGCAGGAAAATTCTGTTATTTATCCCAACCTATAATTCTAATTAAATCTCTAGAAAGCAGTGATCCTACTTTCTCCCTTGCACCCACTCCTCCTTATTCTGGCTCAGTCATTCATGAGACCATATGGTGAACTGCAGTAGGTCTGAAAAATAACCCTGGATGACAAATCTTGCTAGCAACTACAGAAGATATTTTACTTGTCAGAAGCCAGCAGCTGCGTTATTTCCTCTGCTTGCCATGTGGAGTCACACAGATGATTTGTTTCCTAGAAATCTTTGTAAAACACAGTCTTCCTGAAATGCCATACTTTGCAGTGCTTCTATCAGGGAAAAAGAAAAAAAATCCATCTGGAAATGAGGAATTAGGTCATGATAATTTCTCCCCACCCACAAGGTCTTTTGGAAGACAGGGAATTTAGACTCTTATATGCTTTGGGCCATTCTTCAAAACATCCTGCTTATCTTTCAAGTACCATTTGGTCCCTGGCTTCTTTTGTACACATCTTTATAGTATTGAGTGTTTTTTCATTGCAGCAGGCAGAAGCATCTGTTTTCTTCCAACCTACTTAGAAGTTTTGCTTTGCATCTCCCAGGCACACTGTTGTGAACTGTCTTGTAGGTGCATCCATGCATCTCCTCCTGTGTGTGTTGAAATGAATCAATGTTCAAACTACCCTCTGCTGTACTTACCACAGACAACTGTGCTAGGGACAGCTCTTTTTTCTAACTAGCCTTTTCTAAAATTCCAGTTGCGCACTTAGGATTCTGAGTCATCATACAGAATAAGAAAAGCACAAATCACTCATTAATCTGTTCTCAGCAATAGCTGTATTTTATCTTAAATGTTAATTTCATTGAAATCACAGACATGGCATAACTTCTCAAAAAAACCCCAAAAGAAGTAAACAAGAACCCCCATTTAAAAAGCTACAGCGAACCGAACAACAACAACAACTCCCCCCCCCCAAAAAAAAAACCCCAACAAAAAACCCAAACCAAACCCAACATTGTGTATATCTGTAGGCCAGGACTTAGTCATCACACTTACTATCCCTGACTTTTAGTTTACCTGACTTGCATTGAGATATATGAAAATAAGGAAATCTTGTTTCTGAGCGCAAGTAACTGCTTGGGGGTTTGGTAGGTGATCTCCTGAGGATTGCACTTCTCCACTAGACAGGGTCTTTAGCTTTCCTCCTGAAGCTTCTGTGGAAGGTGGTAGGATACTCGCCTGGGAGCATTGTTGTCTCACACATTATTGCATTTCATATGTGTAATAGTTAAGGATATATATGTATTGTGTTGTCCCTAAATATTAAGATTCTTTGCTTATGCTAGACTCTCACAGTTCTGTAGCACTCATTTTATCCCCAGGTTCCATTTGTATTTGTGCAAACAAATGCTTGGCGTGTTGGCTTTACTTAGATTTCTGTTAGGAATATGCTCAGTTGCTAAAGGATGTCAAAATGCACAGAAGTGAAAAGGCTTGATCTCCAGAGATGGAAATGTTACTAATGCTTAAATGATTCTATTCAAATCCCAGTTAATGCATCAGTTGTTATCAATGTTAGTGTTTTGGCTGGTGCAGTGCACTCTATGATACTGGGCTGGGATTTTCCCACAGGTATAAATGAGTTAATTTAATTAGAAACATAAGGGTTTGTGCCTGTAGGGATAAAGGAGCTGTGAACGATGAAATTGCAGTTGCTCACCCCATGCTTTAACTCTGTGCACAGTTCCACTGCTCTCAGTGGAGCCTTTTCTGTGAAAGGAGCCCTGTGTGCATTGGCAGCTGTGGGGTGAAGACATTTGATGGGTGTGGTTTTGGTGGTCTCTGCAATGTGGGGAGCTGTCCCTATAGCAAGAGGCTGGCTGACAAACACACCAGCTCCTCTCAGACACAACCACCGATTTTAAACTGGAAACATTTGTGCCCATAAGCACAAATTTACAATGCTGGATCACGTCCCAAAATTGACCTACATTGTTTTGTCCTATTTTCTCCTTTATAATCTCTTTTCACAGTCCATGTAATTTTTTGTGTGTTCTGCTTTGTTCTTCAAAGCATGGATTAAACCACACTTCTCTCCAAACAGATAAATTCCAGCAGTATTGGGTCCTACAGCAACCCTTCAATTTCCCAGACCAGAGAGCCACAAAAAGAAATAAAGATGGTTGAGCAGAGATTTCAGTCTTGAGTTTTTGCAAGGTCAGAATACCAACAATAACAAAAGTAGTTATGTTTGCACGAATTAGAGTTGTTGGAGAAAAATACTTTGTCAAAAGAAAAGAAAACCCTGAGCTTAGGACAGATTTTTGCAGTGAAAATGTGGGTTGGGAGGTCTAAACTTTTGATTTGTGAGTTTTATGGACAACAGAAACAAAGAAATCTCTTTTCTGATTGGCTTCTTTGAATTGGAGAGAAGATGCCATGTGCATGCACTCCTTTCCAACACAAGGGGATCCAGGCAGGAGGGCTTGTAAGCCCTTTTTGTCTGAATGGGGTTGGGCCATCCTGGTGCTGTGGATGTTCAGAGCCTCAGCTGTCATGTTCAGGGGCAGCAGCACCAGCTACAGATGTTCAATGCCCTGACACAAGGGTAGGAAGCTGAAAAGAATAGTAGGTGACACCTCAGTATCTCAAGGGATTTAAGCCCAAATGAATCAGTGAGGGTTGCCAGACAGGAGTTTCTGGTGGATGACAATTCCTTTCTCTCTCTCTCTCTCGCTTCTTGTCTTTCCCTCTGTCCCTTCTCACCCTTTGCAACAGCAGTACAAGCTTCAGAGTTGAAGTGCAAAGAACTTTCAGCCAGTGAAGCCAAACGCTGATTAGAAGAGGTGCCAGGGATGAGATAACATTCGGATTTGGTATGAGTAGTTCATCCTCCCCTGAGGCAGTCAGACTGAATATTTTGACTTGCTACAATAATTTCCTGTGGGCTGATAACCACTGATTCGATACAAATTGTAGTAACAGGCTCCATCAGGAGCTGTCCTGAAGGGCTGTTGATTCATTTAATCCCAAAATGAAGATTGAGTGAGCTATTATTTCGAAAGGCAAGTTGGATCCAGCATGTATTTGTATCAACACGCCAGAGATGACACAACCAGTGCCTCACCCAGACCAGCAAAGTGGGGTTTCACTAATGTTTTATTTGGTCTCCATGTTTGGCTGGGAGACAAGCAATGCTTTTTTGATGTGCTGTCTCTATGAACAGTAAACTAAAAACATTCTCTGTGACAGGGTGGCACTGCTGTGTTCTGCTCACTTGATTTCTGTGCACCTCCCTTCTGCATAAATTCCAGTGGGAGATACCACTGTGAGAATAAGGACCGAGGGCTTCCTGAGCTGCCACAGTGACTGGGACTGCCTGCCCACCAAATGCAGCTGGGAGCTCCTTACAGTTCCTGCCACATTTCAGAGGCAATGAGGAAAGCCTGTGAGAGGTCTCACTGAAGGAGTCCTGGTGATCCTGGTCAGACAATGTGCAGCAGCATGTGGACTCTTGGCAGGTTCCTCATGTCTGCTGTCCTTGGAGAGCCCCCAGGCAATCTTTCCAGGTATGAGGTTTAAATTTTTCCCTCTTTAGGTTTCAAGGAACATTTTTGACAATGTCAAAGTTGAAGAAACTGGAGCTTTCTTTGATCCAGGAGTGAAGTTGACTCAGCTCTGCTTTGCCTAGTTTTATTTAAAGACCATGACTACTACTAGTGAAATGTTACTCGTGAATGCTGTTATTGTATTATCTGCTTTTCCATCTGTTAGATGCCATGCCCCCAGCAGCACAAATACCTAACAGTAGCAGCTGTCAAAGTTCTATTTAGGTATCTTCAAAAAGTAGTAAAACCTGATACCACTAAATATAAGCCAAGTTTTGTTACAATGAAGTATTCTTTGGGTGTGATTTTAGAAATGTTACTATTTATAGCACCTCTGGAATTTTACTTTTGATAGGCGAGATGTTGTACTCATCTATCACTTTAAGTGCAATTATTTGCTGATTCCTGGTTTGAACAATGTTACGTTATTGTTTATAACCTATGTACAAATATATAACCCTCTGTTATATCTGTACTCAGCCTTCTGTTTGGTTGCTTCCCAACTCTGGGAGTTCACACAGGGTAAAAAATGGCTTGGGCCAAACCCAGGTCTCATCTTCTGGGTAACCCCCATGACTTCATGACAAATCAAAAGTCTAATTGTAAGCATAGCTCATGAAGCAGGAGATTCCCTGAGCCAAGTCCTGTGTATCACTGAGAAGTGTAAAATTACAATTCTGTAGTGAAGAGTGCATTTAAATATGAATGATAATCGGAACAACAAATCAAATGAAACCTTGTTTATATGAATTGAGTAGATCTGAAGACTCCTTGAAGACAGGTGTCCCATTAATGAGCATTGCCTAATGGACTGTAGTTCCTTCAGAAGCCTCGCAGCCCTGACTGTGCACAAGGAAACAACCAAAGAGCTCTGCCATGCCGTGGCTCCAATATGCTGCACACAGACAAGCTGAGTGTCTGCAGGAGGCCTGGGCACCCTGTCCCTGCTCCTGGCTGCTCTTGCACCCTGTCCCCACCCCCATCCACCACTCAGCACCTGCTGGTCCTTCAGCCAGCCTGAAAAATTGCAGGAGAGCACAGTTCTTCCAGTCACAGTGCAGCAGGGGCAGGGGCGAGGATGTAATGGCCACCAGCGGCTCTTGGGTTTAGGTCTGTCCCATGAGCAGTCACAGAGATGAGTGGTGCCCTAGGGCAGCTTCTGCTTCCCTGAGAGCTGAAAGACACGGCGGCAGCACCAGCAGCTTCCCCTGCATCTCCTGGGCATCTCCCTGCTCACCACTGCGGATGGCTAAAATGTGCATTGGAGAAATGCATGTTTTAGGGCTAAAACCAGAGATGGGAGGTGGTTGTGCTGGGGCTCAGGCCACAGGCTTCAATCTGTCAGGTAAGGTGTACTTTCGGTGTGGATGTTTCTTTCCCCGACAGTGCACCCTCGGTGCTGCCATGGGGCAGCCGGCCGGAACCACTCTGGGAGGTGGCACGGCACATTCCCTGCAAGGTACATGGCACTCCTGGTCCCCTCCTCCCCGTTGCCTGGAGTCTGCCGGGACGGCCCAGCACCTCGATGGCATCACCGTGTGGTGCCTGCTGGCCATGTGCCACCCAAGGGCTCCCTCACCACCCTGGGGACTTTGCACGCAGTGCTGATCCTGCACAGCCCTTGGAAGCCCCTCACCAGGGACTGGCCAGGGGGGTGATGGAGTGGTTTAGGGGGAGGGCAGGCAGAGGAGTGTAAAGATGTGGTTGTTGATAAGGCTCCAACCACCAAACCGGTCTGGAACCGTGTGATTTGGCACAGCGCAGGGAGCTGTAGCTAACAACACAAAAGATGAATAATTGCAGGTCACGGCATTCATTCTCCGAATTTAAAAATTATTAAGCTCTTGGTGAGGGCAGGCAGCTGCAGGTTCGGGCTGCCTTTGTCTCCCCAGCCATGGTTAACATGGCACTGACGTCTGGCTGGCAAGCAGGCAACCGTCCTCCTCCAGCCCTCCTCCCAGAGCAGGGCTGCTGCAGGGCCTCACTGTGCCCCTCCTGCCCTGCCTTCGGAGGGGATTGTGCACGGCATGAACACCAAAGGTTCCTCGCCTGCTGCTCAGTTCTCCACCTGAATCAGCAGAGGTGATGTAAAGCTGTGACATGGGGTAAGTCACAGCCACTGCACGTGCCTGTCTTGAGGAGCTGGAAATGAAAGGGGCAAGAAGGACAAACATTTGCTCCAAACAGGCACATCCAGCCTGGTGCTCTGCTCTGCTGCTGCCATAAGTCACGTCCCAGGCCACAGAGACAGAGCTTTAGAGGGGTTCATGGACCTGCCTAAATTGAGTTTAGTTCTGTATTTAAAAATAACGCACATGCTGAGTTACAGTGAAATAGTTAATGGCTGGGAGCAGGGAGGTTTTTATAATGTTGTTGAAGGGAAAGTAAAAATTAAACGGCTGGTATCCAATTAGAAAACTGTAACCTATATAAAACTACATCTTATCAGAATTGTCTTATCTAATTTTACATTCTCTCTCAGTGCTTGAGGGGTACCACATGTGCCTACAAGTGAATGTGTCCTTGGAAAAGAAACAGTAGCTACTGTTATTTCCTGCGGAGAGCTTGGAGTGAAATCCCGAGGATACTGCTAGTTAGTGTAAAAAAGTTCACTTTGGAACTGATGCTGTATGTTTTGAGCTAAGAATCTGTGTGAGTTTTGCTCTCTATACGCAGGTGCAATGCTTTGGTACAGTTAATGTGGCACTTCAAAGCCTGTGACTCCTGTGAGCAGGAGGCTCCTTTCAGAGTTGCGACATTGCTGACTCAGGAGAATTAATTTTTTTCTTTTGTCCTCCAATTCTTTTTCCCCATTTCACTCAGCAACTCTCTTACTGTGATTTTAATGTGCCTTTGCTGCAAAGCTTGCAGATGTTCTCCCCCCAGCTAATTCTCTACAACAACAAGGGATGGTGTACAGTCGTGGGGAAGAGGTTAAGTCTGGGATGGTGAGCAAGGCTTAAGATTGTTAAGTATGGGGGAGAAAATTATGCCTAATGGAGCAGCAGTTTCAAGTCAAGGGTGAAAGCAGACTTGCGTGAGAGCAGACTTCGAGAAGTCTGTAACTTGCTTAGTCTATGTGTGGGAGAAGGGGGGGATGCACCAAGTAACAGCCTCTGTACCCAGGCTGTCAAAGTGCATTTGACATTGCATAAAACTCATAAAAAAGCTTATTTAAGGTGCTCTGTGATGCACACAAGCCTTGAAGTAACTATGAGTTTCTCTTGAGTGTCCTTCAAGAGAGAACCCTTCCATATGAGATTATGGCCACAGCTTCCAAGCACTGCTGCTGTTGCAGATGTCTTTGGCTTCCCCTGGGGAAAGCTGACTGCAGTTGCATTTCAGTTTACAAAGAAAATAAAGCAAAAAGGAAAGAAAACACCCTAATGAACAAACAAACAAAAACCCAGAGAAAGAATCAAGTGCAAAATAGAAAGGACTGTTGCAAAAAGGAATCATTGAAACCTACTTGGTCACAAACTGAATATAAACCATTGGTGTTGGGGTGTTGCAAGTAGAGAAAAAAATGCAAGTTTTGCTCTGAGATCTGTTAATGGGATGATTGCACCAGCAGCATGGAGGCTTGACAGTGGCAGGTCACATCCAGGACACTGGGCTGAATGTTCTGGACAAATGGGGAGGTGCCCAGCAGAGAGCAACTAATCTGGCAGTTGTAGAAAATATGACCACTGGGGAAATCTGAAACAACTGAGCAGGGCACTAAGCCTTTCTCATTAGAGAGGATAAGCACCATTACTGAGACGAGTGTGCATGCTGGAGCCTCAGGTATGGTTAGGAGTGTCTTAGACAGAACAATCTTAGATTTCATCCAGTACTGTGTTCTGGGATCTTCCTGTGTTATTGCAGGTGCTGAACTGGGGCTATGAAATTTTCAGTCTTCTTGTTTTGTAGGATGAAATGGGAGGAAGGCAGACTAGCAGCCACAGCACAAGACCTCACAACCACTGCTTCCAGACCACAATTCTGGTTCCACTGCTGGTCCTGAGCAGCATTATCTGCAGGTAATAATCTTACAATTCCTGTCCTTCTTGAAAGGGTTAACAGCTAAACTCTTTCCTGAAACGGGCTGAGGTCTCTGTGTGAGTGGAACTAAAGATTTGCAAAGTAATATTATGATGCTGTTAAGGCGGCAGGAGGGATAAACTATCCTGGCTCATACATAAATATTTGCACTTACAAACAGGAGCAAGGGTAACTGGAGAAAAATGTGAAAGACTCATGTTGTTACTGTTGTTTTTTTGAAGTTTGCTGTCCTGCAATGAAATACCTTTTAAATAATTCTATGGCAACAACAGCATAACAAACTCCACATTGCCTTCCACTCAGTTACTTCGACCAGCAGCAAATTGCAGGTTGGTCACGGAATCTTGAAGGCTGCTGGTGCTTTAGCCAAAACACTAGTCTGCAGGAGCTGGGTCCTGCTTCTTTCTTTTCCCAGTTTAAGAAAATAAAAACCAAATAAAAGATCTTATATACCAGGCAGTTACAGAAGGGGAGATACAGAAATAACCTGTTTTATTACAAAAAGATAGCTCTGAGCATCCAAATGCTAGGCCACTCAGTAATTAAAAATCATCGTAGAACCATAAAGAAAGCTGTGCCCTACACACTCCCATTTCAGACAAAACAATTACAGAAAACAGCTTAAAACAGATACTAAAACCAGCAGACATTCGGTTAATAACCATAGGGTACATTAGGCACATTAGGGTACATTAGAAAATAAGAGATTTGCCTGTTTATTTGCTTTTATTTTGGTATAAAGAAATAACACAGTTCATAAGCCTCTCCTCTTCAGGGCTGAACATGCTGCTGGTGCAAGGCTAAGATGGGAAATCAGCAGAGGTTCATGACTGCCAGTAGCAAATCCTAGGAAAAAGCACAGGCAAAAGAACTCCAAAGGTTGTTCAGGGTCATCTTCTCAGAACCAGGGCTGGGAGGGGTGAACCTTGGAGCATCCTGCTCTTTTACCAGCACCTTGTAGGTGGATGAGGTGGGGTGCAATGGAATGAATGTACACAGAGCATCCTGGAAGGAGAGGGTGCTAGGGCAGGAAACCACTCCTGCACACCATGAGACTGTGGATGCTGTGGCTCGGGTGGTGCAGAGCTGTCTTTGTGCTGCTCTCCACAGTCATGGGTGAGGTGGGTCTGGTTTTGCCAGCCAAGGGGAATGCAACTGCTCTTGGAGATTAAAACATCTGGAGAGTGAATATGACCTATGAACCACCACCACCTCTGAGGCACAACTGCTCCTGGCAATATATTTCCAAGCATTTTATCAGATTTAGTTTTAAATGCCTCTCTCACTGTGATGTTCTCTGCTTCCTCCCAGGAGGTTTGGTTCATTAGGTCCATTAGCGTAATTAGGGATCCAACACAGCAGATCATTTGTAAAACATCGGTCCAAAGGGCATCTCATTGACAACTGATATGGCTTTTCTCTTATTCCACCAGAAAAGCTGCAGGAAAAAAGAAGGTCTGAGTGTGTCCTTTTCTGAGGTGGATGTTTATCATGAGCTGCATCCTACCATGGCTGCTCTTGGAGAGCAGGGGGCCTGGGAGTGAATCAGGGGTCAAGTTTCAGTCTCCCTTAAGCATCACTTTTCTTGTCTCACACCTAGAGGGGCACTGGTCAGGGTGTGGGGCAGTTCTGGCACCATTTTGACCAAGCTGGGAGCCAGAACTGAATTATTTCTTGCTTTGTGCATTTGGAAGAGGCACATTCTCCACGTTGTCCTGCTAGTAATCTGCTGAATCAGAGGACAGTCAGTGCAATGAGAGGAAAATCACTTGTCAGGGAAAGAGTGATGGCGTATGCTAAAGCTGTTAGGAGAATTTTGCCTGGCTTTGGACCATAAGTTTTTGTTTGATAATGTGGGAGATGATCAAGATCCGCTTTTAGATTTCAGTTTGGAATAATCTAAGACAGCAACTCTTGATGTCAGTGGGAAATGAGCCTATTTATGCTAGACAGAATTTGGGCATGGCAGACCAGAACAGCCATATGTTGCACAGTATTATGCCACCCTCCCATGTACTTTTCTAGTTTGTTGCTTACAATTCAATATGCTCAAAGTAGAAGCAGGCTGTGCTGTGTTTCGGGAACTTGTGCAAGCAGAAAATCCTGTTAGGAGAATAAAGCTGCCTAACCCACAGATTGCTTTTTGCATGCTCGGTGCCATCAATCACTGCCGTGCCATGGCAGCTGGGCAAGGTCAGAGGGTGCCAGAAGTGTTTTGGCAAAGGGCAATGCCATCAGGCCACAGTTCAGAGTGCTGGAGCTACAGCCCCTGGGTGACCACCTTGCCCCTGCCATGGATGAATGTTTTTCGGGGAGAGGTAGCTGAAGGGAATGTACAGCTCCCCTGAGCCACCACATTTTACAGCTTGGTGTGTTAAGCTAGAGCTTGGCAGGTTTCCTCTTGTGTTAATATGCAGGGCGGTCAGCTAGGGTAGCTGTTTGGCTTCCAGGAAGGGCAGGACATTCCCCTGTGTCTGGAATGGCTCCAAGGGCCACAGCTACATCCAGCTGCTGTTCAGCCTGCAAAGACTGTGTGCAGGGCATCAGAAGGCTGCACTCTTCCATTAACTAGGACACTTAAGAATCTTCCAGAGATTTGAGTATTTTTCTCATGCAAACTTTATATTAAATTGCATAAATTCTTCCTGTGACCATTTGTCACATCACATCCTCAATTTATTCAATCTACTGTCAGTCACCAGCTTATTCCAGTTTATAAACCTGGCCAAACATCTACCTCTTGCACTATGTATGCACAGTGTTACATGAGCTGTCATCCCATGCCAAAGGCTGTGGACAAGTCAGAGCTGAGGAGAAACTGAAAAAGCACTTAATTTAAAAAAACAAACAGAAAAACCAAAGAAAGAAAGAAATAAAGAAGAATCAGGTCAAGTTTCTACTGCAAAGGCTTGGGCTACAACTAAAATGCAGGTATTGGAACTTTCTAGATAATAAACACTCCTACAAAGACTTCTTTCATAAAATCTTTAAAAAGCTAAATTGTACAATAATACACAACCCCAGACAATTAATAGGATGTTTAGTTTTCTATTTCATTTGGTTAAAGCCTGCAGTGGAGACTCATTCCTACAGCTGTGTGGGTTGTCATCAGCCATGCTCTGCACAGGAGCCAAAAGTCACAGTCTTCTCACAACTTTTCAGATGGCTGCATCTCATGTTGCCATGGAAATGGACCTGAGCTCGCTGAAAGCTGGGTAATGGGCTCTAAAATCATCACTGCTTATACTGAAAAATTGCTGGGGTGACCTTAGGTAGATGCAGTAACACTAATAATGTCTAAGCTTGTGGAACATTGGTCTTTGTTGGTTTTATTTTGTAAAAGTGTTATGTTCATGTTTGTATTTGAATTATCTAGTCAAATATAACCCTTCCATTTGCATTGCACTGACTGACCACTGTGTTGCAGCACTCAGATACCGTTCAGACCCAGCAACAGGGAGAGCATCACTAAGAAAATGGAATTGAGGAGGAGGATTGTTTGCTTTAACTGATCAGGCATATGGACACAACTGACCTTTTCTTTTATCATGTCTGTCCTGTTGCACAACCATTTTCCATCAGTCCAGAAGCGTTTGCTTGATCTACTGCCATTACAATATATGATAAAGTTCAGTATTATTATGTTCCACATTAATGTCCTTTCACTTTGCTGTGTTCAGCAATCTTCAGCTTTGCCCTAGTTTCACGGTGTTCTTAATTGTACTGAAAATGTTTGCCTCTAGCATCATAGTAACATCTTGCTAATCAAACAATACTGGCAAGGAAAATTATGCTATGCTGATAAACTTGACCATGAGAATTTAAACTGTAAAAATGTTAAAGCTTTTAGGGAAAAAAAAGTGCCTGTAGTCACAGCATGAAATGCAGGGCTGCAAACAAAGAAAATAAGATTTGGAAGCCATCTCCTCCGTCTATGGTTTTGTGGGAAAACCTTTGACACTTAGCAAGAAAAAAGTGCTTATATGCTACTCTTTACCTTGAGATATTTTAATAGGTTTCTCTTGTTATTCACCTTCACTGAATTAGCAGAAGGGTAATTTTTTACTTTTATATTAGCTCTAGAGCAACAGTATTGTCCACCAGAAACTAGAATAGTTTTTTAAATTACTGTAGCATATCAAGATATGATCTTGAAATGCTTTTAATTCTGAGTCTTGAGCATATCAATATATTATAGGAAATTGAGGTATACTCTTTTTAATCCTGGAAAAATCTGACCCCCTTGGAAGATCTGCAAACATCATACATTGAAATATTGCTGAAAGTGGTAGTGTGTATGTACTCTCCACCTTAATATGTAATCTCATGGCATGCTTATTTTTATTTACTGATCAGCTAATCTGTGGGTAGATTCATGGCATTTCAGGCTATTTGCTTTCAACATGTCCTTTGCCAATTCTCTGTCAAACTAAGAAAAAATTCTGTAACCATTTCAATCCATTTCCTAAATCTGACTTGTCTCCTTATGGTGCCTAACAGCACTGCTCAGTAGTATTTCCAAGCCTGTGCAGAGCGTTCCTGTTGTATTCGTTTAAAAAGATGCCTGAAGTAGTTAGAAGAGCTCTGTGGCAGAGATGAGGTTTGCACATTCAGAGGGGAGACTGGTAATGAAGGTTGCTAACACTTCTGTAGAAAAAGTCATTAGGCATGCAGCCAAATTCAGATTTTGTAATCTTCCTCTAGGCCATGCTTGTGAGACTCAGGGTTGCTTTAATTATATTTTTTCTTTCAAATAGATTTTATAGGAAGAGGATTGCACTGTTTTCCTTCAGTGACTACTTTTTTTCAGAGGCTCAGGGGCCAAGGAAAAGATCTCTGGAGGTTAATTAATTTCTGCAGAACCTTCACACACCCATGCTTGCATGGGGTTCATATTTTAGAGCCAGGATTGTGACAGGGAGAGCCGAGCTGGTGCAGGCTGCCCCTTGCAGAAGAGGAAGTTCTCTGAGCTACTCTCCAACCAGCACAGTCACTTCAGCCACTACTGACAGCCACCACCAAACTGACGCATGGCCTCTTGATGCTCAGGGGACACTGAGTGCCTGTCCACTGAGGAATGGACAAGCCAAGGGTGATCTCCAGAAGAGACGCTCAGTGCAGAGTTCTAGCAAGGGTATTTCACAAAATTTGTCTTTCCTCAGCATGATCTGAAAAGTGAATCCCCTTTTCCTCATGTTAGCTCCCAGTTTCAGTGTGGATGAAGTCGAGGCAGATCTCCCACTGTCTTCAAAGCAGCAAAGTCTAGGCATTAAGAGGAAAATCAATATGAAGAATAATGATGCAATATAACACTTCTGTTATAAATGCATAATGTAAATAAGACTCTTTTAAAGCATTTATTTAAATCCCCAGGCACTGGTGGAAAATAGGTCTCGAAATAACCTAAATAGTTTGGCACATTAAACTTTCAGCCCTTACAAATATTGGTAGTGTTTCAAAGAATGCATTTTTAAGTGAGCAATAAAAAGCAATTAGGCATGTAATTGTTGTTTTAGAGATTTAATCCAATTCCCACTGCAGTCAGTGGGAGTCTGCAATCACTTCAATGGGGACTGAGTTGGGACCTTACATATTTGAAGGCATAGAAGGAAAAAGAAGGGGATAGGCAAACCTGATCAAAATCAGAATTGGGAATTTCATAAGCGTACATAAAATGCACAAAACATTTGAGATAGAAGCCATCTTTTTGTTGGGCAGAAAGCATCTACCAACCAAAACTGAACAAGGTTTTCCCCTGTCCCCTCCATACAATGCCCCTCCTGTCACTTGACAGCCATATAATTAATTTATAGGATAGTAAACTTTTCTGAACTTTTCAAAAAAGGTAACTCAGTTTCTCTGTCAGATGTTACACTACCTAATTATAATTAACTGTATTTCTTTATTTGTCAAGTAGCACAAATGTTAAAAGACAATGTATAAACCTGAAATGGGCTAAACACTATGGATCTTATATTTGACTTATAGTTAGGATAGACATGATTGCTATCAATACAGGCAGATGTAAAGCTTCAACATATTTTATGCTATTACTTTCACTGAAAGTAAAAACTGTATTTCATTTTTAAGGTGGAAATTGGAAAGATATACTGTTCAGAACATTCACAATTACTCGTGAGAATCATGGATGGTATATCAATATCTACACTGCAGAGCTCTGAATCCAGGTTGTTAAGTATTTTGTTTTCCCCTTGGCTGATGTGCAAATATATTTTGACTATGAAGTTACACAACCCAAAACCAAGTTCCCTATATGAATCTTTAAACTTTTTTCAGGATTATATCTGATGGCAAAAAATACTATGCTTGTTATAAGATGTTAGTGTAATTTTATTACCTTTTTTTCCCTAGGTATCATACGATCGAATTTACAGCTTTTTTTTTCCTGCAGAACTGAGACTGCAGCCAAATATTTTGTCATTATTAAGTCAGAGTTAGGTTCATTGGTTTGAGTGAAATCTAAATGGAGTAAAGAGAAGACAGATGTAAATGGGTTAGCTACTCAGAGTTCTGGTGGAGTGAACAGCCCCTCTCTTTTGGTGCAGGAACAGAGGCAATGGGCATTAAGATGATCAGCCTGGTATGAATGGAAGCTCTCCATCCACAATTTAAAGGTGAGACTCTAACACCAAATATGGTAAATCATATTATCTTAAAACTTGCTTTTAGTCTAGAAAAAATGATACAAAGCTAAACAACGAATTTTCCTAATATAAATGATGGCTAGTAAGGAGACATGATGCAACTGACTTCAGTGACACGGAAAAATAAGTTACCAAGGATTTACAACAACCTAAGTATTACTTCTGGTGATTTATAAAGCTGCACACAGATTTTCTTTTAGACAGTCAGAGGAACCAAACACAGAATATAGCTGCAATGATGTATGACTGTTTGTTTGACCTCGTTCGTCACAAGAACAGAGCCTTTAGATCAAATGTGTTCACACCAAGGCCAACTCTGCCCTCCCCACAGTTATTTGCCAACTGCAACGGGGCCTTGGAGAATTTACATTATAACGATTGGACTTTAGAAAATGTATTCTGCTCTTTCTACAGGAATGCAAGTGCACTCGATTTCCAAGGAAAAGTACTATCTACCACCACTCAAAAAAAAAAAGCAATCGACAGACTAAGAGGTGTATGAGCAGATCACACTCGCCTACTGAAACCCTGGAGAAGCAATGCTTTGAATTTGCTGACTGACCACTGGGTGCCACTATTGTTCCACTGAAACGAAGTGTAGCGTTATCTTCTGACTGGCTTACTACCCCAATGAGTTTAAATAGCACTGCTATGTACAATTTTCCACAGAAAATAAGCAATTAGAGTTGAAATTATTAATGCATTTTACTGTGTTCAGAAATTTGACTTTTCGCCCTGCTGAGAACCTCTTCCCTGCTGGAATCACAGCACCAATCTCTCCCTTTGAAGGCCCTGGCAGGCTACCTCCATGTTTCGACCAAAAAGAGGAGTAATTCCAAATCCACAGCCTCACCATGCAGAATATTTAGGCATTATTCAGGAAAAGAGGAAGAGATGAACACCCAAGTATTAGCCTCCAAAAATTCAGAGACCTGAACTGGGCAGATGGTGATGGTACCGTGGTCCCCAGCTGGCAGAGGCTGCAGGGATGCTCAGAGCCTCTGTCAGTAATAAACTCAGTGTTGGATTATACATTAGGTTTAGAAGACAACGATGTTAAAAAATAGTGCCATTTTCTCTACATGAGTGGGTCTGGGTTATCTTCCTTTTAAAATCTCTTTACTGTTTTTAACATTATAAACTGCATATATATATTTGAAGCCAGACCAGTTCTGCCTCTGTTTGCAGAATCACAGGACATGGACTGCTGTATTTCTCACCATCCTCAGGTCTCTGTGTGCAGCTCCTCAAGATCTGTGACCTCTGGAAGCCCACAGGGAAACCCTGCAGCTCTCAGGACATGGAGCAGCACTGAGGTTTTCCCTTGAATGCTCTGAAAGGCATTCATTTCCCCCTGAAAGGACTTCCCTTTTAGCCCTGAGATAAACACAGGGTGTAGCACTGCCCCAAGGACTCCACACACTTGCATCCTGCGACACTGGATCTCTGTAGTATCTCATGCTGATGTTTTCCATGATTAAATTCCCACTTGGATCTGGCACTGAGCCCTGTTCTACTAACACAAGGTGTGAGCAATGATGCTGCCTGAGAGCTTCTCTGCTCCCAGCTTTCCCTCAGTTGTTTTCCTGTGCAAGTTCCCCACACACCAACACCATTCATCCTTTGCTGTCTCTCCCATGCAGCCATATTGTGGTTTTTTCCATTTCCAGGAGACAACTCAGTCAGGAAGGAATAGACATTCTCCTCTTAACTGCTCTGCTTGATATTCCAGAGGCAGTCACCTCCATCAAGAGGTGAAGTACACAACTGCAGGTAGTAATGTCTTAAATCCTCTGCTCTGAAACTTTGCACTAAATCAAGGAATTATGTTACATGCTGGCACCTCACTGTACCACTAAAAAGAAGTTCCTCCCTTTCCTACAGATAGTATAAGAGGGAAATGAACATTTTTTTCCTTATGGAACCCACACACATTCCTTCTATTGGCAATTTCACACACACATACACGCAAAATACTGGATGTTTGAAATTAAAATCAAGATTGCTTTATTCTAGCTGAGGAATCCCTAATCTCAATTTGCAACTGCCTTTCAAAATCCAGCAAGTGTACTTTAGTCACCGGGGAAAGGTAACTGTCAGCTCTGTGGATATGAAGACAGAAATAACAGCATAATTTATGATTGAACCTAAAACAAATCACTTTGATTTTTTCTTTTACAGTTTTCAGCAGTTCAAGTGATTTCAATATGACAAGAACCCTTTCCCAGTATGCTTCATGATCATTTTTATTTGAAAAAATGCCCTTTTTATTTATTGTGGATTCTCTTTATGCTCCAATGCAGATGCTTAAAAAGATTTCTTTGGCTTCATTTCAAAAGGGCACTATTCAACTTTTTGTAAATCCATTTGTACAATGCAGAATACCAGTTTTCATTCAAAAGGAACCTGATATAATAATAATAACAACAACAATAATAATAATCGAAGTGCTCTAGAGCACATGTCACAGCCTGGACAATGACTGCGGAGGTGCATAAGAGAGATGTTACTATGCCCACAGCATACAAGATTAGACGTTGTTTCTGCAGATACTCAAAGTAATAACCTAAGCTTACGGAGTGGAATGTTCAGGTGTTTTCTGGAATGCAATTTCTGATAACAATTTTACAAAAATTATTTCACTTAAGGACATTTTTTAAGATCCATTTGTTGGCCTCAATCTGTTTTCTTTTAAGCAGTTCACTTTATTTCTTGAAATAACAGAAAACCATTCTTAAAATATTACCCTAGAGACATGTGAGAACAAGTTACTCATCATTGTCTTTCCAGTTCTGGACAGAAAGATATTGTACCAGCTGGACTTGTCTTTAAACTGTGAGTGCTGGTGAAAGAGAAGTTTCTTTGTGGAGGCTTCAGATTAAGAACTAAGGAGAAAACAACTCACATTACCAAGACTTTCTTATTATCTTTAAACATTTAGATTTTAAAATGTTTTCTTTCGTTTTGGTTTGGATTTTGCATTTCTTTTGCAGGCACAGTGTGCAAGAGGCAGGCCAGCTGTCTGCAGATACAGCATGTCTGGGCAGAGATATCTGAGAAATATTGCTCACTTCCATATTACTGTCCTTTAAATTTATTTTAAACCATAAGTATTTGATTATATTTTTAAGATATTACTTTGAATATTGCATTTTTGCTAAATAGTTACAGAGTTTCCTTTCAGCTGGTAATCTATCTTGAAATTTCCTTTTCTTTTCCTAATGCAGGTGAGGGCACTTGTGCACATGAAGTTTAAGATGTACATAGGCACTTGAGCATGAACACTCGCCAGACTGAAGGGCGATCGGCAATCACATACACAAATGTTTCCTGATTCTTTTGCTGAGCTTATCCTAAAAGAAAAAGGAAAGGATTTTGATTTAAGTGTCTTTAACTCACCCTAGCTCATACTGTACTCCAGCAGAGTGACATGAAGCACCTCTCTAGGAAGAGGCATTGTTCAAAACTAGTTGCAGCTGAGAATGCTTAAAAAATGGCCTATCAGCTGTGTTCTGTGTGGACAACTGTAGTTTAATGTCTCTGCAAGCTAATCAGAGATCAGCTAAAGAGACACAGGATTGGAATTATTACATTATGTTTCTTCTCTAACACTTAGTGTTGCTTTGTGGGCATCAGACTGAAAGGACTGCGTTGTGGTAAAATATGATTCTAGAAATTTTATTTTCCTAGATATTTCACTTGGTTGATAGTAGCACTGGGTGAAAGTTTTTAATTCTTCTTTTTACAGTCAATAAATTATGCTACAGTAAATTTTCCCATGGAAGGAGATTTGTATCTGCATGCAGTGTCACTCCTGGTAGCTCTGAGGCCTGTGCTGCTTCATAGGACTGAAAATTAATGGTAAACTCAGCTGAGACTGTCAGGGACATATTTCTATTGAAATGTAATGTTCTAATGATCTGAAACTGGAGCTAAGAAAATAAATTAGAGCCCTTAGTTACGGAATGGATTTCTTGAAAGATACACTCAATACTTTGGTGCCTCAGTTCCCACATGTTTAAAATTAACACCACTTCTGCTCCCTTTTCTCTGACAACCCTTCAGAGTTTGGGGTTCTGTGGTTTTGGGGTGCTGAACTGTGACACATTTGCTTATTTGCTGACAGTAAAAAAAAGTCTTGTCTTCATGACTGGTGAGAGATCAGATAAACTACACGCTGTTTCTGCAGACACCAAACTAACACACTTCATTCATTGCTTTCCCCTGAAATCCTATTTTGCTGCTTTTCACAAGCTGTGATTTCATTGCCCTGATGCTACCTTTGTCTCTTCCTTCTTTACAAACACACTACAACAATTTCAAACACTTTTGAGTGGTAGTGTTTGATAAGGGCATTTGCACAAGTACCTCAGCAGCTGCTCTAATGAAGGAGAGCAGTTAGATGCACAAGATTCAGTGACATTTTTCCCTGCCTATAATGTTATTTCAGAAGTGGGAGATGCTGAACAAATTTTTGTGAAGCTTTTTCAGATGGAGATTGAAGCAGACATGCAAAATATTGCACATATTCTCCAAAGATGGTGTATGTGTAGTACAGGACACAGTGGGAAGGAGAACAGCTGTTTCATGGCATGGGTTGCTATAGCTACTAATATCCAAATTTGTCATTAAGTATCTGCATCACTGAAACTCTTCAACACAGTTGAACTAATCTGCTACTCCTTGCATCATGGAAGGGGTCCCTTGAACTGCTAATAGTCTGGATGATTTCAGAAAGGAACCTGAGTTGCTGCAGGCATTGTAGCCATTTGATGTTTTATCTTCCTCCAAAGGTCTTTGGGGCAAATCCAATCAAAGCCTGCCTCCCAGAATGGAGGGAAAAACTGAGTGCCTATGGTACCCATATAATGTGTAGAGATAGTTAAATGAGGTAAATATCTGCTCCCATCTTTAATCAGAAAGGTTGCAGAGAGAGAAATGTGTGGGTGTAGCCCCCTGAAAGGGATTAGCATCTAATGCCTCATTGGCACTAAAATTGGGGAGTCCCCTCTGCCTGTTCTTTCTTTTCCCTCTCTTCTATCCTAGATTGTTTCGTACTTGCTCTAGCATATTTGGAACACTCTGTGAGCCAATTCTCTTGCTAAACTGCTGAATTCTAGCCTAACCAAAAAATTAAAACAAATAGAATTAATGAGCTGAACTGACTCAGATGAAAGTGCAGTAGAAACCAGGTCCTGTGCAAAAGCATAACTGTGCAGACAGTTTTGGGGAGGAGCAGTGAAAAAGTGGCAGTCCGTGTTTTAGTTGGCATCTTGTCACTCACCCTGAGGCAGTCTTGTTCAAAAGTTTTGGCTGTGGTTTCTTTTCTGTGGAGTCAGCATCCTCTTTGTGTTGCACCAACTTGCATCCCTGAAGCTTAGTTTGCTTTCCGTGGCTTTGGCTCGTCACAAAGACTTATTACTCTGACAGGTAACAACAACATCTAAACCGTGGATATTTTTGTGACTCTTGGTGTCCTTGGCCAAACCCCCGGGGAAAGACAGGCATCTCTTTCTCTGCTTTTTCTAACCTAACAGGGAAATCTCACTGCCCAAGTGCAAGAGCAGAGGAAACTTTCAGCCAGAAGATGAATGTCTTTTAAATACTGAGCCAAGTGATTCTCATGAAGTGGGACACCAGGGGAGAGGAGGGACTGGATAACACATGTGGGCTCAAGAATGTAAAGTCCTGTAACCTGCCACAGGTCTGCATCTTTGGAGCCTCCAATGGGCTCCAGAGACATCTACTAAGATCGCTGCATGACTGGAGTTTCTAATGTGTGAGCTGTAACTGAGAGCAGACCTTAAAGCGCTTACTAGTGCAGAGCACAACCCACAGACTGGCTTATGAGGTTATTTTTATGCATCTTCACAAAGAGACATGAAAGCCCTATGAGCTGAGCTTTGTCGAGACGCAGTTCTTATACCAAGAGACAATAAGGGAGTCACAGGCTGCCACTGGCCTATTGCATAACGGGATCAGACATTTTAATGAGCTTCTGCTAGTCCAGGGTTCGTCAGCCCTGCTGATTTGTAATCAAGCAGGACACTGCTATAGAAACCACTCCAGCAAACAGCATTTTTGAATGTACATAAGAAGATGAGTTTGAATTCAAATGCAAACAAACTGTGGATCAGTCCATCTCTTTCTGAATTGTAGGAGCCTGTTGTCCTACCGTTCATGTTACGGTTTCATCCAGCTTGAATTTAAGCTTTTAGAGGTATTTAGTATATTTCATTTCATCAAGCAGTTTCCTCTGGATCTTTAATATTTTTCCCATTATAATTCTTAATCCCACTTTTTAGCAAATAATTACAAAGAGGAAATGACAAACACATCTTCAAAATTTCTCTAATTTTTTCTGTAAAATATGTTTATAAAAGAAATTGAACTAAAATTAATTTTTAGGATAACAGTCTATATGACAGAGCAGAACAGCTATGAAATAACACAAGTTGTTTGATTATTTTTAAACTGAGTTATAAAGTAAAATAAAAGGAATCTCCAGGTAATTCAGTTGATTATATTCAAGCAAGCCCAAGTAAAGAAGGAAAAAAACTGTTTAAGGAGTTACTCTCTTAAAATCTGGGTTATTGTCAAAGACCTGACATCCACTACAGATTATTTATATTACTCAAGAGAGTAAAATAAATAGTTGATATTATCTTTTACCGTATCCCTTAGGACCCCAAACTTCCAAAGACACCACCCTTGCTCTATACCAAAATCCTCCTTATGTCACCGTGTTATGAATCACTTTAGAAAGCCGTGTTTTTCTTCTCACTGCCGTTTCCAAAGACTACGTTATACCAAACTGGTGCATTATCAGTGAAGGACTATGTTGGGCTACAGTTTGTCATAAGGTAAAATTTCCTCTGATACTTTTGCCTAAATGCACCCCACCAAGACTTTTCCTTTCCTGGCTAGCCTTTAAAAAAAACATAAGCCAAACCCGATCCATGGTGCACAGCAGAGTGCTTGGGGAGTTCTCCTTTGAATAGCATCAACTTCAGGAACAGCTGCTAAGATCAAATGGACAAAGGGAATTCAGCACCACCCACCCCTGTATTATGTTTTAAAGCTCCGGGAGCTTAATCCTTCCTGTGAACAAGGTCTGTTGTCCCATTTGCCATTATCACTAACATATTCTGTGTAAGTCTGCTTCCTCCTCAGGGTGCACCTGTGGCAAAGCTGCAGTATAAAGGTCCAAAGTCTTTGCGCTAACCTGAGTGATAAAATGAAAATTTTCTTCTGCACTGTGAGGAATGATTTCCTATGACCTAAATAACACTAAAAAAATTTAGTTAATAAAAATGTTTATTAGTGCTTTTGTAAAGGTACTAAAGGCCAAAGCAATAATCAGCATTTTTGCAAGCTGACAGAATGTCCTTCTGACAGCAAGAAATTATCAGTTTACGCACGCCATGTTCTTTTTCACCTGCCTGGAGAGGTAGTTATGGTCTGCTCATAAATGAGAGAAATAGCTTTATTTCCAATATCTATGACAGGAGTATATTTTGCCTCTGGAAGTTAAATTTTGTTAGCTTTTGAAAGACTGATTTTTTTTACCTTACTCAGCATTTTTCCATTCTCAAGCTGACCTTCGAAAACCAGAAATGCTGAATGAAAAAGAATATGGAAGCAGGGCAAGCAATGTGTGAGAGATGTAGGGAGATTTATCACGGCTGTGTTTGCGGCAGAAAAACCCACAAGGCTCATTTTCTTTCTCAATTCTATCCCTTGTTGCATACAGAGCATTGCTCTGTCTACTTGGTGACCCTAACAGTGAAAATTCTAATGTACTACTTGTGTCCTGTGTTACCACTTTCTTAAACTGAAAACACTCAGAAAATAAGCAAAATTGGCCATCTTGGGTGGAAAACTGAATTTAAGAAAGGATCTATAACTATAATCTATTAAAAATAAGTATTTTACATCCTAATTGCTGCTATTTCTCTGTGATGGTGTCTTTCCAGTCATAACAGTCATTCTGTCTACTGCATTCTGTCAGTAATTTATCTTTTTTAAAATTTCTTGGTCTGGTTTCTAACACCCTAACTTTTGCAGAAAAAATGGCAAGAATAATCATCAATCTCTTACTGTCACCGAACACCAGGAAATAAAGTTCTCCCAATGAATTTACTAGGTTAGAAAGATGACATTAGATTATTAGCAGTGCTGGATACATGGGGATTTCTCCTCAAAGTATTCATGAATAGCAACCTAACAGACAAGGTTACATCCATGGACTAATGCATATTCATCACATTTCTATTACATATTCATTACATTTCCTGAATACATGGGTGTATGCTAATTATTTCCATTAACTTATTTGAATATGAGGTCTATTGAGGGTCTTTGGTGGTTGTTTGTGAACATCTCATGCCTCAAAATTTCCCTTTTATGGTCCTGGATTTTCTGAGGAATCTCCTTTCCTTGAGATAATTTTGTTTAATGCTTGTGATTACTTGCACTGAAATCCTCCAACAAAGTACTCCCCTCAAAGCTAAATGTAAAGAGAATATCAAACCTGTTGTGGTGACCTCAAAAAAGTATATCACAAGAGATTAATGTTGATAATATTGGAAATTATTGTTTATTAAGCTGGAAATACATTAGGATGAATGTTTCAAATTTTGAAAGGCAACACGTCACATATTTAGTGGTGTGGTGTTGGAACGTTTAATTGATGTTCTCTGGGCAATAAAGCATGTGCCAGGCTGGGTATGTTGGTAATCCCCCAACCATCACTCCCAGCCACAGAAAAGGCTGTCAGTCTTCCTCAGGCAGGTATTTTTGTGACATGGGACTGGGAGAACCCATTGAGAGCAGCTGGGGAGAAGGACTTGGGGTTTCTCGTGGTTGAAAAGCTGGACATGAGCCAACAGTGTGTGCCCACAGCCCAGAAAGCCAATCCTCCCCTCCCAAAGAACCGTGGCCGGCAGGTTGAGGAAGGGGATTCTCCCTCTCTGCTCCCGTGAGAGCTCACGGGACCCACCCTGGCTCCTCAGCACGAGCACGGTGCTGTCCCGTGACAGCAGCTCCAGAGGAGACCACCAAGGGCCGGAGCACCTCTGCGATGAGGACAGGCTGGGAGAGTTGGGGCTGTTGAGCCTGGAAATGGCTCAGGGCAGTCCTCTTCGCACCTTCCCTTACTGGAGAGAGCTTATAAAAGAGAGAGTGACTTTTTACACAGGCAGAGAGCGATGGCCCAAGGGGGACGAGTTTTAACTGTCGGAGGAGCCGGGCCTGTGCCGC
>VZRM01004052.1:170080-267017 GCA_013397955.1 Grantiella picta
CCCCGGGCCGGAGGGCCCCGTGCGGGGGCAGCAGCCTCTGGCCCGGGCGGGGTTGCGGTGCTGACATGTGCTCCCTTCTCTCAGGCTCCGGCTGATCCGCGGGGACGAGCGAGAGCCACGGCGGGGCTGGGCTTAGCCGGCTCTCCCCCCGGCGCTCTGAGGCCCGGCGTTTGCTATCTCTGAAGCTACAAGCGGCAGATGCTCGGAGGTGAGAGCCGTAAAGCTTTCCACTGAGTCAGGGAATTTGTGGCTGCTCGGGCTGAGCTGGCGGCTCACGTGATGGGAGAGTACAGGTTCCGTAAGTGACTTGGGCATTTTTTTTAAGCGTGGTTTAGAATTTTATTTATTTGCAGCAAAGCTCCTTGCAAATTGAAGATCAAATCGTAGTGCGAGACCAGTTTGCAGTGTTATTGCATCCCCAGATTATGTAGAATGCTCTGCCGCTTGCTGTGCTGAGTGAAATAGTTAAGCAGGGCTCCATAAACTGCCAAGGTATGATAGGAATTTCAGGGCAATGACTTTAAATAACAGGCATTCGAAGTAAAATGTGAATGTATTAGGTAAGTTTTAATAATGAACTTAGAAAGGAGACCTAGAGAAATTATTTGATACAATGAATTGAGATTTAAGATTAAAAGTGTTTATGGGGGAAGGAGATTTTGTTTCTAGGGGTTTTTTGGGGGGATGAGGGGGGCAGACAGCTGAGGTACTAATATCAGTTATAATTTGGACTGGAAAGAGCATAGGAGACAGTAACACCCCACGGCTCGTGGGGTTCAATATCTTGGTTCTGAAGCTGGCAGCAGATGCCACGGAAAAGATGTTTAGTATAGTTTGGTTGTACAGCAATGCTTTTATCTGTGTATCCTCCCAAGATGCTGCGGTCTGGAGCTGAAGGATTTCTGAGCAGAGGCTGAATCTATCTTTTTAAATGTGATAGCTGCTCATGGATGCTTTTTGAAAAATTGGAGGCAGTTTATATATTTAGTATTCACAGCACCTCATGGTGATGCAAGTCCACAGTTGTGTTTTATATGGAAAAAATGCCCTTATTTTCCAGCTTTTGCATTGACTATTTCATTGCGTTCTTTTTCACTGCTGTGTTAAAAGAAGCAAACAGTATTTGATTTCGATATGTTGATCCTGTTTCTCCAGCTGTTTGCTCTTCTAGCTGAAAACCCACAGCTTATTAGTTTATTGTATGAAAGCATTGCTTGACTTTTCTTGTACCATATTCAGGTATATTCTGTCATTTTGTACAGGGAAGGTTGTACCTGCGTGTGATATTTAAGGTGGAGGAGCTTAGTGTTCAGAGAGAGACATTGTGATGGTCTCCTCTGTCCTCTGCTCCTGTGTTCTGCTAACTGCCTGGGAGCTGTTATTTCCAGAGGACTGATCATAGGGACCTGGAATCTCTTCCTGCATGAAAATGCCTAACTAGAGCCTGTTGGTTTAAGTACATAGCAAAGTTGTCTTTTTCATTGTGTTAGTTTGTGTTTATGAGCAAGGAATTTCAGCTGCTGTTTTTTATCATCCATTTGTTCAGTATGAGGACAACTTTCTGCAGTTTGTCATTAAGTCTGGGTTTATTTTTGTGACTAACTCTGTATAGTACACGAGTACATTACCTGTTCATCACCTTTTTTTAATTTACTGAACAACAGAGATGCCTGCACAGAGTCCTTTGGGACTCTATTTTTTGTCTCTTTCATACACTTTGACTTTCATACACTTTCCTCACTCTTCTGTAACTTGTTCCTACACTTTACTCTTCCGTGTTTATAATTGGTGATTAACAAATTCCTTCACATCTTAGTTTAAGAGCTTTTGGAGGGAACATTGTGAAAAGCTTTTTGAAGATCCAGGTATGCAGTCTTGCCCAGGTGTGTTGGAATATTCCCTCATCCAGAGCACTGTGGCAGACTTGTTAGTGTTTGTTCCTTCCACAGAAGGTGTGCTGACATTTCACCAGTCCTATTTGTTTGCAGTTGCCAAGTCTGTTCTGTAACATGTTTTGATTAAAAGAAGCTTAGAATTTACATGAGAATTATTCCTTGAATTCCTGGGTAATCTCTAGAGAAAGGATGTAGTTATCTTCTTGCATTCCATGCCTTTAACTTGCAGGTTAAATGCTACTGACACTTGTAAGTTTCCTATTTTCTGATATCTGGAATACTAGTTCTGGCTTTGCCCTGTAAATATCTTACCAACTTTAGGAGCTAATAATATAGTGGGTTTTTTTTCATTTGAAAAGTTGTCTGCTATAAAGTTTGGTAAAAGTTGACCTCAGGAAGAAGGGGACAACATGCAGAAGATAGTTCCTGAGGTTTTCCTCTTGTCTGTGACATAGGGAGATTTGGTTACAGAATGTTCTGCTCCAGCTACATATAGTAAGTGGTTTGTGAATGCAAAGAGAGAAATGCAGTTTTGAAGATTAACAGTAGAGTTACTGTTTAGTGATAGGAAAATGCTAATGTGAAATCCATCATGTTAGTTCAAAATGGGGTAGGAATTTGGGAGGCAGATAAAATGTTTCCATGTGTTTCAAATTTTTCAGTGATTGAGTTAACAGAATTTCAGTCATCTGTGTACATAAAATTTGGTGTTGAATCTTGAGGTTGTACATCAGATTATATTCCTTATAACCTGAGTGTTTGAGACAAAGACCATGACAGCACAATCATTGAACAGAGACTTCATATCTACAGGCTGGGTGGTTTGACTTACTTTTTTCATGTTTCTTTTGACAATATTGGGAAGTTCAGCTGGAAATCTGATATTACTTCATGTTCCCATGGAATGTGGATAAGTGGAGGGTTTCCTTCACCCTCATTTTGAAGCTAATAGATTAGTGATTAAGTTGCCACAATTTTGTAAGCATGGGAAGCAAAATCTGGGCTCAGCTTTTGTTGTAAGACCCTTCATTAAAATTACAATATTAAGTGAAGGTTGCAAAAACTGTAATAGATTTTTAGAGGAAGGAATTATTTTTACTATACGATTATTGCTGGATATAATATACAAACTAGTGCTAGTTTTAAACGTATTAAAAGTCTGGAGAGACAATAAATGTCAGAACTTTATGGAGAAAATGCAGGGACTTTCATGGTGATTACATGAATTAAAGCAAGTATATGTCATGACATTACCAGGGATGTATTTGTAAACCTGCAGTGTCATGACTGGAGGGTACCCTAAATTTACCTAGACTTTTCTGTCTTTGTGTCTATCCGGATAAAAGTCATCTGTGTGACGTCTGTGGATTACTAGACAAATGTAAAAGCTTTAAACAGCTTCACAGCTCCCTTTGGGTATTATTTTAGTAGAAAAGAATCACGTTGGTCTTTAAGTAAATGCTAAGTACATACCCCCCGCAATTTCACAAGTTGAAACACATGCATATCACGAGTTGTAGTATTTGAAATATATACAGAAGGACTGTTAGACAATTTCTGGTTGATGCTGACTCTTCAGACTTTATTGAGACATGGCACCTCTCCAGAGGTTCCTTTCCATATCCTCCCCACCTTGGGGAAGGTAAAAGTTTTCTGGGTTAGCAGATACGTTTCCCACTTGTCATACCCTGTGTAGGTTAGGGGTAACCAGATGGTGCAATCTGATCACAACACTGTGCTGTGACAATTCAGTGCTAAATGAGTGACTTTTACAAACCCTGTTACAACTGCTCCTTTTCAAGTTTCAACCATGATACTTAGAAATTTTAAGTATGCTGCGTTAAATTTACAGTTCTACTTCTTGCTGATTATGATTTTCAAGTTTTTATATCACCTGAACTTGGGCTTACTTAATCAGATTTCTGTCTTAAATCTTGGCACAATTATTGTCAATTCCTCTCCTGTCCCCCAAAACACAAACCAGTAATTTTATGAACAGCTTCTTTCAGCTCTTTGGCCTTATGAAATATGCTATTTTTGAATTTAAATCTTGTTCTTGAAAAGAAAGATGTATTCATTAGTGAATTATCTAGAAGTTTCTGGAAATATTTCTGTAGGTTTTCTGTCCAAAATTCCCACGGTGGCTTTCAAAGAAGTTCTGGTATATTATTACCATGACAGTTCTTTGGGGTTTTTGTACTTCAGTTGTTCCAACTAACACTTGAATGCCTTGGTTTTAATACTGCTTCCTTGGTATTAATCAAGCTCTCTGTGATTTTGGTGGGATGTATGTTAGGGATTTTTGTTCAATATAAGATTTCTTTTTGCAGTGAGATGGCTCTGCTCTTATATTCACACTTCTGAAGTTGGGTCCCAGAGGCTCACTTTCGGACAATCTATCTATGCCTTGGCCTGTCCAGAAATTTCTTGCTTCAGAGAGGAAGTGACTGCCAATTGGGGCAATTATATCTAGAAAGCACTGGGTGGTTACAGGTTTTTGGGCAAGTCATTGAACCTTTTAGAGAAGTAACTATAACAAATCCCTGTGTACAGGGAATGGGCATGGAAGGAAAATCATTAAGTGGTTACAGCTGTTTTGGCTCTTCAGTGATTCTTTTTTCTCACCTGCACTCGGATTTCTGGCATTAGAATGAGGTGCTGGGAGACAGCAAAATTAGATTTTTGCTTCCTGTTGCATACTTTCCATATCAGGGCTGCGGGGAAGGAACAAAGATAGACACAAAACTTTCTTGCAACTTTGTTTGGTTAAAGCCTTTTCTGTTAACTATGATAGCCTACAGAAGTCCTTAAAATACATTTCAATCTTATGTGCTGTTTTATTATTCCTCCATAATTACATGAGATACTGCTTCAGAGTTGTGTATTTTCATCCTCTACGTGAATATTGCCTGGTATATTAAGGTGGTTAAAGAGAGCATTGTAGTGTACAAAAGGTGAAGGGTCCCTTCTGAATACACTGTATTTAAATTTAATTTCACATCTACTCTGTATTCATTGGGAATGTTCATCTTTTGTTCTTGCATACACTTCAG
Source organism: Grantiella picta (assembly GCA_013397955.1). Classification (NCBI taxonomy): domain Eukaryota; kingdom Metazoa; phylum Chordata; class Aves; order Passeriformes; family Meliphagidae; genus Grantiella; species Grantiella picta. Next base: position 175,029 of record VZRM01004052.1, read on the forward strand.
AGAAGCTTTATTGAGATACCTTGTTCCAGAGAAACTACCTGCACTGGAAAGGAAATGCATCTCATGGATATTAATCACTAGATAGCTTTAGAGGTCACTGCTGAGGTGTTGAACTGGCAGTAGAAGCCATGTGGAACTTATGAGATGATCTTAGCATGAGGCTAAAGGCTTGTAGCATTCTCTTTTGCAGTTGACATGGGATTGTATTGTTATTCACATCTGAATTTAATTCAAAATACAGTAAATAAAGATAAATCAAGTACAAAATGCTGACCACTTCCTGAAATTATTACTTCTTCAAACCTACTGCGCTCGTCTGATGACACATAATGATTCAAGATACTTTGGGTTGGTGGTCTAGCAGGTGAAGGAAGTTTTTGAGTTGGGTGCTTCTCAGATCTTGAAATTGCTGAGGATGGCTTTCAGTCTGTTGTATTTAACTGTGCAGTGGGCTTCTCAAGACAAAAGGCTTTAGAGCTTTGAAGGTTGAGAGGAGAGTATGGTTTTATTACCTGGACCTTATTATACTTACGTATTTTTGTTTTCTCTGTCTTCACTAGGCGTCCCTCTGAGCCTGAGTTTGTGTGTCCATTTTCTATGTGCGCTATTGTTAAGTGTGTCACTACAGAGTTGTCTTGCTAAACCATTTGCACTGAATGAATCTGCATGTGACTTGCAGGGTGCAAATTTAGAGAATCATTGGATTCCTATACCTGGATTAGTTCTGCTTCCAGTCAGACATTGTTTAGGGTGATAGATGCAGTGTCAGAATAGTATTGTCAGAGTAGAGAGACCGGTGGGTTGATAATACTGTACATTCAGTGAATGTGGGTGATAAGACCTCGTGGTGAGGATGCAGTCTCTTAAAGACTAAAAGCCAGTTTTTTTCGGAAGTGGCAGCATATCTGAAAGGAAATTAGTATTTTTGTGGGTTTTCCAGCAGCCATTGATGGGAATTGTGTCTTGAGGTTCTTAATAGTTTGAAATACCTTATTAGAGTGCAGGACTGCAATGTCAGTAATGAGAACACACTTGTACCTTAGTTTGCTGCCTTTTCCCCTTATGTTTGTGCATTTATCTATCTGATGGATTCAGCAGAAATTAAAGTAGCATGTAGGAAGTGTGTCCTCTTAATACTTACTGACTTTGAATTCCATTTTAAAAGCACTTTTTTAGTTAATTTGTGGACATCTTGGTTTTACAGGGGAAAAAAAAAAAGAAAAATATGCATAAATTAATAAGTGTAGAGAGAAAACAGAAAAAAACCATTTCTTAAACAAGAGCAGCAACTAGATTGTTACATTGACTGTTCTTTTGCTGCCTTATGTGTACTTTCTGATATGAAAGTTTTCCAAAACTGCTAAATTACAACACATGAAAAATAACATTTACCTTTTTTCCCATGAACATTTATGAACCTGGAGAAATGTTTATCCAGCTGGATACTTATTTAGACTTTTTTAGTGCTGAGCATTCTGTGACATGACTGTGCACCAGTATGATGTCTTAAAAACTTGGTGTTACTTTGGGCACTCTATTTTGTTCTTTGTCATGTTGATAAGGATTTTTACTGTCTCTGTGTTCTCAAGAGGCCTTAGGGACAACAAAACATTTCCCCTCCTTTCCCCCCCCTGTGATATTTTTTTTCCACAGTGATAAAAATACAAGGTTTTGGTGTCACAAATTTAGATGTTGCTTATCTAGAGTGTGTTTATTGGAGCGTTAACAAGGGGTTAGGGAAGAACAACACTGTGCTCTAAAAGTCTACTGAATCCATCTAAAGCAGACTTTAGACTTTGTTCCAAAGTGTTGGTTGAAACAAAGGGGCCTTCTTTTCTGTCAGGTGGAAAGTTTGTTTCCCTGAAGTATCATTGTTCCCATAACAGCTGATGGGTTGTGCTGTCCAAATCTTAAGCATCCAAGCTGGATTTAAAGTTTCCAGCAGAGAGATAACTAATGCTATTATGTGCCTTCTTACTGAGGGGTGGAGGTGGGGTGAGGGGACAATCAGTTTGTTCTTTCTTACGAGTGGGTGGCTTCCCTTTGGTTTCCAGAGGGACAGTGCTGTACTGAGGGGCTGTGCCGACAGGGTAAGGCTTCTCCTGTTTGTTTCCTTTGATAATTCTGGAGTTTCTGCAAAGAATCAGGTGACTTGCTAGGAAAAGGCAATATAACTAAATGTACAATAAATTTAAATGGTTAAATATTTAATAAAACTTGCTTTGCCAATATATCCTCTCTAGAGCCTTTGTAATACATCTCTTTAACAATCCCATTTAGACAGACATATGTTAAAACTTAATGTAAGTTTGCTGTTATAAAATTGCTTCCTGGTTATATGGCAGGAAAAAACTTAATATTAGGCTTGCTGTGTTTTCTGATGTATATCACCAGAAGCAACTGAGTTCTCTACAGTGTGGGTCTTTATTTTCATGTGTTCATGGCATTTTGGCTCTAGTTAATGGTTTACAAGACAGTTAAGCCTAAATATAGATAAATGCATCATTTTTACAGTGTACTATTTGCTGTGCTTACTGTGCTCCAAACTCAGTGTAAAGAAGTAGAAGTTTTTGATGTGGTTCAAATTCAGTAGTCACTCTCTCCTGTGCCTAGTTGAACCTTCTAGCTGTATTAGCTGCTTTTGTTAATCTAAAATGCTCTTGCTATTTTAGGAGATGCCTACGTAACACACGTTGCCAGCAATTGTACTAAATACTTCACTGCTGAACCAGTTGCTCAGGTACCCAGCCTGTCTCTGTTGCTATGGGAGATTGGAAGGCTATTGCTGTGCCGGTGCTGTCATCAGGTAAACTGCTAATGTTCTGAATTTAGTCAATTTGCTGGTTTTTATCAGTGATGTTATAGCTGCTAAAGAGAGAGACTGAAGGTTTTGCATGACATATTTGAGTAGTTAAACAGCATGGTAAATAATATAGTGCAAACAGTGCTTTGTCTCAGATTGGGTCCTTACAGAAATGCTACTGTAAAATACTGTACTTGCACATATATGGGAAGGTTTTAAGAACTTTCAGTCACATTTTATTTCTTATAATCACACCTACCAATGTATCTTGTGTTCTCAAAGGTTTCTTTACTTGTTTTATTCTTTTTTTTTTGCCTCATTGGTTACAAATTTCTTAAAGGAGGAAATATTTTCTTGCCTATTTCTGCCTAATGGAAGAGTAAATGACAGCATACACTTAATAAGAATAATGATGCCATGCATTCTATAAGAATTTTACTGAATGCACATCTCTTACTGCTGTGTTGTAGTGACAATAAGAAGGAAGTGTGGTCAGTTTTTTCTTGATGGATGAGTAAAATTTCAAAGATACAATACTTTAAAATGTTATTGGGTCTAATTCTTCAGTGGAAGTTTATAATCATTTTTATCGATTGTGAATTATTTAATGTAATTCTAGGTGAAATTCTGAGCTCTAGAATCTAAATTTTTGTAAATAATAACTTGAGTACATAAGGATTTGATTTTATGTGATGTGTTGATAGCTCTGATTTCTTTCTTAATGTTTTAGATAGCAAAAATATATTTCCATATACCTCAGAAAGAAGGAGATCTCCTACAAGCATGAACTCCCAAGTGCTACACTTGCCACTGCCTTTGTCCAAAAACATGCACAGCTTTTACAGTGCCTTCTGCACAGAAGAGAATATTGAACAGAGTATATCCTATATTGATAGGGTAAGCCAAATATTTTTGTTTGTTGGAGGTTGTGTGCAGGTGACAATCAATTTTTGTGATAAAAAAGATTGCCTGCATTATAAGAAGGTTTCTTCCTCAGTGCTCAGAAGTGGAAGTTGGTGGGAAGTTGGATTCAGGGTTTTCCCCCTCATACTGGATTTCACCTGATATTGTTTCTGTCTTTTGCAGAACTGTGGGAGATTTGTATAATTATTGATCTCTTTTTGCCCCCCACCCCCCTTGTCTTTTGCCAGGAATTAACAACATTGGGGTTTCCTTCTATTTATGCGGAGTCCAAAGGAAAAGAATTAAATTTAGTATCTATCATAAATTGTATGAATGAATTGCTTGTACTGCAGCACAAGAACCTTCGAGCTCAGGAAGAAGTAGAAATGCAGCATCTGAAACTGGGAAGTGATATGGATCACTTACAGAACTGCTATGCTAAGTTAAAGGTAGAAAACAAGATAATTCCATTAGTATTATGCAGCTCTCTACATTCTTAACAGCAAGTCCTTTCTTGGTTTTTTTTTTCCTTCCCAGTACTAATTTGGAGTTGTGTTTTCACATATATTTTGGGACTTTTTGAAGTTGTTTTTTCCAGATGAAAATGCCTTAAAGCCAATGGAATGAGTTAATAAGAAGTTCTAATTACTCAGAATTTTAGCCTCCTTAATCAAGGAAGAGGGCAGCCTGTTTGAATTGGAAGTGTTTACGTAAACTTTGGGTTAAAATGTTAAACACTTGAGTTCCTATCATTTAGTGTTGCTTAAAAGGGTATGCCCAGCTCTAAAAGATAAATTCCCAATGTATTTGTAATAAGTAAAAGCATAGATGACTCTTCTAGTGCATTACAGGGTTTTTATAAGTCTGTTTCCATATTGTTAGCTTTTTCCATTTTTTTTTTGGTGTTGAATTCTTTGAACATCCAACTACAAAGTCTTTCTTTTGAAAGAATTGCTCAGAAGCTGTTGTCAAACCAGAAGTTACTAAGCTGCATTTTATCTCAGGATAAACACATGCTCAAGGCCAGTCACTGTGGAGTAGCTGATATATTGGAAGTTCGTGGGTGCACTTGTATGTGCAGTCATATTAGAGAAGACTTGACTTTCTCTTAATTCTATCAAGAAAATAAAATATAAAAAAAGAGAAAATATTTCAGTGCTTTTTTAGGCTTGCTTTTCACTTGGGCTGGTTGGTGCAATCTCCCTGAGAAATATTTCTGTAGATTTTCAAAATCATAGTATTCCTTCTGCTGAGATTGGTCATCCATGTAGAAGGATATTGATGACATTAAATTATTTTTATTTTTATACACTGATTTTTATACAAACACTATAAAATATTAAGTTCTAGTACATTCCAGTTGCTTTCCATAGGTGAATAGCTTTCAGGGGAGAGAGGGAAAACTTTTCAGTATTACATTAATCCCAGGGCATTTAATTTGGCTGTCAGCTTGTGAGGTTTCTCATGTAGGTTCTTTTAGATAGCATACAGCAATCCTCTTGACTTCTACTATGTTACCTGTATTTTACTGTGGTTTGTTTAGAAGTTCTTGTTGCCTAAATATATCTACACATTTGTACCTTACTATGCATATGAAGGAAAAACTTTATATATAGTATTTGGCTGTCATTTAAGTGGCCAGTTTCAGGTCTGAGTCTCATTTGTGGACAAAACTTTCTAAAATGCTAGTTTTGCCTTGTCTGTTATAATGAGATCATCTGTCTAGCTCTCTCTGTATATGTGAAATGTTCCATTTGCATTGTTATGGTCACAGTCTGTATATCTGTGTTAATTGTACCCCTGATTATTCAACAGAAATGTTCCAGTAAAACTGTAGTTCCAAATTCATACCGGTTACTCAGTATCTACCTCACTCTCACAATACAGATATGCTTACAGAATCCTGACTTAATGAAAAAGTCCTAATGGTAAAATATAATATCTGTTAAATACCAAACCAAATCATAAGTGAGGTGGTTTGGCAGTTTGGTTTACATGACTTGTTTGTTTTGGTTGGTTGGGTTTTTAAAAAATCTTTTGCTATTAATTCTTATTGATACTGAACTATCAACACTTTTTCTAGGAACAGTTGGAATTATCTAAAAGGGAAATAGTTGGGCTTCAGGAAAGAGACAGACAACTGCAAAGCAAGAACAGAAATTTGCACCAGTTACTTAAAAATGAAAAGGATGAAGTGAGTTGTTTTGTACATTAACACAAGTCATTACATAGATATTGAAGAATTGTTTTTTGCATGGAGTCTTGTAATTGCTCATTTTGAATGTGGTTTCTTATTGTTGGTAAATGTTGTCATTCAAGGTGATTGGCATGTTGCATATGGATAAATAGGTTCTGTAAGGGATAGGTCTAAGTTACAACAATAGTAGAGAGTACTGCAGAAATGCAGATGTGCAGTTTTCTGAGACTTCCTGTGCAGATTTATCTTAGAATGCTCAGAAATTTTAAAAAGTAGGAGGGGCAACAGGATTCATTCACTCAAAGATTTGTGTATAGAGGCTTTTCTTTTTTTTGTTTGGGTTTTTTTTTTTCAATATTGTAGAGGAGAGCAAAAGACCAATAAGGGAGGTGGGGGGAAACCCAGCTTAAAACCAAAGTGTCATTGAACTTAAATATCTTGAAACAATCAAGATCAGAAAACACTTTGATACCTATGACACTGCTTAGTTTGGGATTTGTTTCCTGTGTGCTCCTTCCCTAGCATTGTACTTCACATGGCTCCCATGTTTTTGTGAATGTGGCTCCTAAGTTTCTGTGAATGTTCTGTGTTCATAAATGTATTCATACAGTTGGGAATCATAGCACTAAATGTATATCGTGAACTTCCTAAAGTTCCAGCTTAATATATTGAGTGTGTGGTATGTGTGTAAGGTTAAATCTGAAAACTTAAACTCCAAAACAGTGCAACCCTAGGAATTGATAGTACATGTCAAAAATTTGTTTAATATTTTAATATCCTTTTAAACCAAATGGAATAGTCTGTCTTTCAATGTCCTGCTGCCCCAAGGAAGAGGAGTTAATTTTTTTAGTGTAAGCCTAACAAGTATGCATTAGAATGGGAGTAAAACTAGATCCTGAACATGTATTACTGAAAGTAAAGATATATCTTTCTCTGCTCTGTTCAATAAAGATACTAAAGAAGGTTATGTGACTTATCAGAACATGAATGCAGTTGTACTTCAGGGGAATTATAGTATTATCTGTTGTTTATGATGGATAATCTGGTGTTTGAGGTGTGTTTCTGCTGAAAAGAAACTACCTGTCCTGAAATAAGTCTGAAATCAGAATCTGTGGGTTGGGAGGGCTCTTCTAATTCTTTTTGTCACTTCCTTTCACCAGAAGTACAGTTTAATAGAAGTGTTGTTTTGCCTCATGCGTTCTGTTTTTCTGAAGAAATTTGTGTTTATACTTTATTTTAGTTGAAGAAACACCTTTTTGTGGCATTACTTTTAGGTTCAGAAGTTACAGAACATAATTTCAAGTAGAGCTACACAATACAATCACGATATGAAGAGGAAAGAGAGAGAATATAACAAATTAAAGGAACGCTTACATCAGTTAGTCATGAATAAAAAAGACAAAAAGCTAGGTAAGTAGCTCTTTGAATTTTACCACAGCAAAATTAGCATATTCTGTATGTTAACCAGAGCCAATTTTAAGCATTTTTATCATTAAAGGCAATGTGGCCCTCTTGCAAATTTTTATTTGGATCTTAGAATGTTAAAGAAAAGATGTTATATTTCATGTTAACTGTGTAAGACTTTTCTACATTGTGTTCCATGAGATCACTTACCAAGCACAAACCAAATGCTGATCTTCACAAAATGAGGTGGGGGGATTTTTTGGTTTTTTTCCCTTACAAAGGGAATTTATTTGAAATCAATTCCTATGCTAGAGCCATTTCTCTTCTATTTTCTTGCAATTGTTGCCATTATAGAATTTTGGATAATGTCAATATCCAATACCCTATATTGTTCCAAGGAGTTGCCTTCAGGAAGGCACACTGCATGAGCTTTTTAATCTGGAGATAGTACACTCTGCTTGTGGTTAGCACAAGTAATGAGCGGTTTTAGAGAGGAAGTAACACAAGGCAGGTGTACCATCCAGTACTAGTGAAATGAGGAGAAGCCAGATCTCCTTTATCATATGAGTACTTGTATGTTGTACTGCCCAAAAATTGTATTCAATACATTCATCAGTGCTGTTTACCATAAGTACAGTTTTCTGTGAAAAATGGCTGAAAATGGATATTGTTATATATATTTTTAAAAACAGTACCTTTTGGTTCATATATCTGGCCTTAAAGTATTTTATCTCCAGTGGAAGGGAAGTCCTGCTCTTTTCAACCTGCCACCCCCAAACTCAGCAGTCTGCCAGCTGTAGTGCATGTTTCAGTAAGCTGATTTAGTTCACTAAACCAGAAGAAAACTATTCATGTTGTTGTCGAGATGGTTCTCTGCTGATTTTAGTTTTCTGAAAGTCCTTGTGGGTAAGCCAAACCAGGTTAGGACACAGTAGGTGGAACACCTATTTTGGCTACAGAAGGTCTTTAGCTATCAGTTCAATATGCTCTAGAAACTTCACCCTGAGGTCAGCAAAACTTAAATATGCTTGGCATCAGTTGGCTAGTACTAGTCAGGGAGGTGAAAATAGCAGGGTTTTAAAACTAGTTACTGTTTGCTTCGTAGCTAAGTAGCTTGGACCACTAATCTGTAGTCATACATTGGGTTTGAGGTTTTGTTGTTGGTGGGTTTGGGGGTTTTTTGATTTTACTTTATTTTTATTCAAATGTGGACAGAGAAGCTTTTGTTTTGAGGAATACCTTATACAGTATTAGTAAGTTCCTTCTCCTAAAGAGGAGATAAAACTGTCATTACTGGCAGAATAAACATAGAGTTGATACATTGATATAAGGGTTGAAATAGGGTGAAGATGTCATTAAAAATGCATTAAAAAGATAAGACAGGATGAGAATATATCCTTCTGAGTTTCCAAACTCAAAAATTATATTTTTTTCTTTGACTATGATATTTTTGCTTTAAACAGGGCAGTGTGGTTTCATATGGGTCTGAAGATTGAGGGGGATATTTGAGTAATGTGGTCTCTATAATAACTACATGTAAATGCAATGTCATCTAAATATATATTTGCTTATTGTTTCACATTTTGAAATATCCTTTTCATTTGTAGCTATGGAAGTTCTAAATTATGTTGGTAGAGCTGATGGGAAGAGAGGTGCATGGAGGACTGATAAGACAGAAGCCAGGTAGTTGTCTTAGAACAACATTAATTGAAGCATGTATTAGGGCTGTTATGTTGTTACTGTAAGATTATTTTTTCCAGAAATGAAGAAGAAATGTACAAAGTTCTGTTAAATGATTATGAGCAACGCCAAAAACAGCTTTTACTGGAAAATGCTGAGCTAAAGAAAGTTCTTCAGCAAATGAAGAAAGATATTATTTCACTTCTTCCGCCACAGAAACAGAAACCTAAAGAAAGATCTGAAGATGGGCTGGTGAGTATTCTTCGGTTAAAATTAAATGGCCATAGTAGTTTGGTATAGTGCTGGAGTAATTTGATAGTTATTAAAAAAAAGTAAACCTCTTATGAGGCTTTCAGTGAATTGCACATCATGTGCTTTGCTTGAAATCCATCCATATGTAAAAGTTCTGCTCTCTGCAGTATTATATGTAATTCTGTATTGCAATGTATATTTGATTTTGCCTGAATGGGTTTTTTTGTTTGTTTGTTTCCAGACTTTAAGTATTTCTTTACACAAGATATTTTTGTAGAATAGTTCACTGCCATGGCTGTGTAGAAAAGCACTAGATTCTCTCTGTCTACTTCTTTGTAAGGTGTGAATAAACTCTTCTTAACTTGACTGAATGACTTGGCCCCATGCTGGGGCAGCTACTGCTTAAGTTTGACAGCAGAACTCAGCACTTGTCTAGCTTGAAGAGGTGAGAGTGAGTGAGCCTTGCTGGCTGACCCACTGTCTCTGTGGTGGGGTTCTGGGCACTGCCTGGTCACTTGTCTCCTCAGCATTGTGCTGTCAGGGAGGTGAACTCCCTAAGAGTCAAATTTCCCTGGATGGAAAAACCTTTCCTTTATGTAAGGGTTTTCACTTCAGTAAATTGAATCTGTGCACGTACTTAGACAAATACAGACATTTGGAGTGGTGAAGTGGTTTGCAGCTTCTTATTTCTGCTTCTACAGGTGCTGTCAGATCAGGAGGAAGATATTGGAGAGTTAAATAAAGAGAATATGTGGGAATTATCTTGTGAAACTGTGCGAGAACAGCTTACCAACAGCATTAGGAAACAGTGGCGAATGTTGAAAAATCACGTTGAAAAGCTGGATAACCAAGGTTGATGTTTAACTGCATTACGTGTACATATGAAATACATTTTAAAGAAAGTAATGCAGATGTGGTACTTTGAAATAATTGGATGCAAAATATGTAATTCCCTCTCAAGAGTCTTGTCTTGCCTCTGAGACTTGTGGCATTCTAAAGCAAACTGACTGATGGTGTGATGCTGGACTCTCCTCATTTCCAGCTGTTGAACAGCATTAAGGCAGCTAAAAATACAGAAAATTCTTTCCTAGTATTATTTTCCCATGCAAGTAAATGCAGCCACTACCACAGGGATGTTTGCTGTCAAGAGCAAGAAGGCCATACATGCAATTGCAAATAAAAGAGCAGATGGCCTTTGAGAGTATGTTTATACCCTGGAAAGGATTTCGGGAATGCTTGCAATACTTTTTGTTGGAATAACTCATTGAATAATAAGCATAGGAAAAATGCTACAATTATTTTCTCTTTTCTTGGAGTCATCTTCTACGTTTTTTGAGTTTATAGGGATGGCCATAGTATAGCCCTTTAGGATTCTATTAATGTTCAAATACTAGCATCAGGGGATCAAAACTAGACTCATTACAATGATTGTGATTTAGTTATGCATTAAATTAAGTAGAATAGTATGTAGTTGTAATTGTACAAAAGACAACTATTCCTATAATTCATTCCCTTACTGGAATGAAAACATGCATCCACTGTTTGTTAGATCCATTTCTCTTTCATGGGACTTGCAGGAAAAGGCTTTCTTTTTATAACTGTGATAAATATAGTTACTGTCATATTTTTATGAACACATAAGCCCTTCAAAAATGGGCTCAGAAGAATAGGCTAACAGCACATCAGTGAAAAAAATCTATAGTTGTCTTGAGTTTTCTTTTAAGTGACTGCTGAAATAAATGAGGATTTTGTGTAACATTTGTGTAACAGTGTAGATGGTTGGTTTAGCTTGGGGAATGTGAAACAGCCATGTTTTCATTGCTTGTTTTTTTGTTTGAACTGGATTTGATGGGTAATTACATGTGTAGCCCCAACTTTGGATCTCTTGTCTCTGATAGAAATGCTTTTGACTACACTGTGTATTTGTCTTTCAGGATGAAACAAATAGTCTAAAACCTTTTGTTATTCCTAAGAGTCTCTGATATGAGATGTTTGAGTTTTTTAAATTTGTTTTTAAGATGCATTTTTCCCCCCCTTAGTGTCACGTGGACATTCAGGAGCTCTGAATGAAAAAGATGTCATTTCAAGAGAGGACCATGAGCTAGAAACTGAAAAGCTAGAGTTAGAGATTCAGCAGTGTAAAGAAATGATTAAAACTCAGCAACAACTCTTACAGGTAGTAGGCTTTAATTTTTCTTGGTTTTCTTGATTCAATCCAAGTGTGTTTTATTTAACATGCCACTTTTCTTGCCTCTGAGCTCTTCTCCATTCTTTGATACTGCTTTTAAAATAAAATAACTTAGTAGGTTGTCTGAGTATAGGTGTGCTAGTGGCTTGGGTAATAATTTAATGATTTTTTAAATCCTGATAGAAATAATTTTGGGAGCTAAATAAAGGTGAGGGTGCCTGAACAGAGACATTTTGATTGCTATCTGAGATTTGCATTGTTTCCATATTAAACTTCAACCATTTTTCTGATAAAACTGAACCTGTGGAAATGCTGTGCCTCCTAAGTCACTCCCAAATTAACATTTGTCATTTGTTGCTTTATATCTACAGCAACAACTTACATGTGATGATGACACCACTCTGTTACTACAAGACTGCTATTTGTTGGAAGAAAGAGAGCGTCTTCAGGAAGAATGGAGATTATTTCGAGAACAGAAAAAGAATTTTGAGAAGGAACGAAAAAGTTTTACAGAAGCTGCTATTAGATTAGGACTTGAGGTATTAGAACCATTTTTGTTTCAGTTTTTGAGAAATCTTAAGTACTTCCAAGCTAGTAATTTATTGACTAAATCCCTTAGATACTGCCTAAGTTTGGCTTCCTACAAAAGTAAGGCCTATGCAAATTTCAGTCAAATCTGGCTGCAGGGTTGAGTCGCAAAGGTACTTGATTGCTAAACTTCTGTGAAAACCAGTGACTTCTGCAAAACCACCAAGTAATTGCTATGTTTCCCTTAATAGGGTCATTGTCTGCTCTGGTGTTGTAGTTAATCTTGCCAGTTAGCCCAGATAGTGGCAGTCAGGGTAGATGTGTCTGTGAATGAGCTCCAGCACATGTGTCCGTTGGTCTAGCCCTAGTTAGGGTCAAAAATGTGAAGGGGCTTACCAGTTTGGCAGGGAAAGGTCACAATGATTTGATCATGAAACTAGGATGGTACAGATATGACAGGAAAAAAGCCATTGAAGGAAAAGAGGAATTGACGTTATTGCTTACGGAACTGCTTGTTTTGATGTGCAGAGCAGAAATCTGGAGTAGGATGTGATTAAAACTTATAAAGCTGTGGGTTCAGTTTGAGCAGACGAAAGCACTACTGTTGTTCACCAAATCCCTCAAGATTTAGACTTGAGGGAACTTGTAATTTTGAAATTAAGTCAAAAACATACCCAAAAAGGTACTTTTTAAAATATATATTGGGTAGTGGACTTTTTTTCTTTTTTCCAAAGGAAATTGTAAAGGCAATGAATACCATCAAGCTCAAAAAGCAGCTGCCTGAGCTTATGGGAAACACACAGATAATAAAAGCAGGGCCCAAGAGGGTGCCTTTCAGCATCTCTAATCAAATGGCTTTTGGGACTGGAAACCTGTGAGGGAACACACTGCAGAAAGTGGCCATGCTCATAAATACCGTATTTTGGAGCTAATGCTGCAGACAGAATACAGTGCTAATTGGAAAACCTCTCTGACCCAGAATATAAAATACTTTAGATTTTACTTAAGATACTGGGATGGCAGTAGTTCACGTGATAACAAATACTGACTATGACTAAGTTATTTGCATTTTAGTGAGTTGGTTAATTTCATGTTGCACCTTGAACTCAGCTTTAAAAGTTGTGAATGATAATCAACTATAGTTGTTTGTCTAGAAATGTTTAGGACTACATTGCAGCCTAAGTGTAACTGCTGATGTTTCAGCTTGTCAAAATGCTGAAGTATGAAATGAGAAGCAATGCTGTAAGCTTTGTAGGTGTTTGTGAAAGTTTGCATTGGAGTTCAGCTTCCTCTCTTTTTCTACTGACATAGAATAGGAGCATTCTGTTTTACTGATGGTTTTGGGGACGAAATAGCTTGTTGCTTGATTCCAGAGCCATTGGATCTCTTGGAGCTTGCCTATTAGGCATTATTTTCCTTTACTGTGCTCAGAGGGGCTGGAAAGTGAAACAAACCTTTTTTTTTTTTTTTTTTTTTTTTTTCCCTCCTGTTTTAGACAGAGGCAATGAGTGCTATTTTCAGTGTAATTTTTTCCCTGTTTAGAAGGTTTATGCAGTAATCTTTCCTGGCACCTGCCTTGGATGAGGGCTGCCTCCAGAGGTAGTGCTGCACTGAGGGGGAAGGGGAGCACAGGAGAGATGGTGTCACTGGAGCGTAGAGCAGTAAGGTGAAAGGATTGTTCAAACCTCTGTGGAACAAACCATGGGACTTGGCTTGTAAGTGCCTCCTCAGCCAATCCTTATTGGGCTCAAAAGCTTGCTCATAGTCACTATTTGTGTGTTAAGCTGCTGGCATTCCTTAGTGACATGGGAATGTTACAACTTTGGCTTTCTGAAATAAGAGTAGCATCAGTTTCATGTGGGCTAGGCTTGTTCCTGTGATTGTAAGTGTAACCTGTCATTTCTTTTCCTAGAGAAAGGCATTTGAAGAAGACAGAGGAACATGGCTGAAGCAACAGTTCTTAAGTATGACTGCTGATTGCAAGCAGTCTGAAAATGTGACAACTCCAAGTGCCTTCTTAAGAAGCAAGTATTTGGTTCAAATTATGTTCTTGCACAGTGTTTCTTTTTCTTCCTTTCAACTAGAAGATGCAACTATGAAAAAAGCTATTAAAAAAACAAAATGTCTCAAACATTTTACCGTGTATCTGTATGCCTCCACACGTCAGGGCAACTGATGGTTCAAAATTTCCTTTAAAAAGGAAATTTCAACTCCCTTACTGATAATTGCTTATGTACTGAATTTATATTTGTGAAACAATCTGGTGAATGTCAAATACCTGATAGCACAGCAGGTGACTTTCAGGTGCTTTCATAAATACTGCAAAATATATAATCATTCTATTTTTCCACTTCATATGAAAGCTTTGAAATTGAAATGTGAGAAGGGGTTGATCTGACCCTGTTAAGTTTTTTGTGTCTTTCCATTGACTTGAGTGATGGTTAAGTTCACGTAAATGGTAAGACATCTAACTTACTGCATTTTAATTTTCTTTTTTATATTCCAACAAGTTTGCAGGTTTTCATGTTGGTGTTAATTACTGTCTGTGCATGCTGGAGAAGTCTTTACTTAAGGAATAAAAAGGCTTTATCCATTGTAAAGTGAGAAAGTACAACATTTGAGTGACTTCATGTGGCTACTTGCAGTGGTGGCTGTGTATGCAAATGCTGCGTTTTCAAACTTAGAGTTCTAATTTTAACACAACTTCATTCAATAGCATTACATATAAAATTATATAGCATTACTTTCAAATTATCCTAGGTCAATAACAATAAGATGTATTATTACAGCTATGCCTTAAGGTATTTGTGTATTTTTTTTATTTTAAAGCAGAAGACACAAACATTTGAAAGACTTGCTTGTTTCCAGTGAACTGTAGTTTAACTGATGATGTGTATCTCTCTTAGGTTCTGACCCAGACATTCGATTAGTGAAGTCTGCATCTCGGCAAAGAAAACCTCCCTATGTATTGAGTGCTTCTGCTTCAGCAGAATCTTACCAGACATCTCAGTATATTGCACAAAACAGGTTTGTGAAACAATGTTGTAGATGGTTTTCAGAGTGCTGAACTCTATGCAGGTCACAGGCTGAAAGTGTAATCAAAAGCTTATGGTTGGTTCATAACAAAGGATACTAAACATCATATCATAAAAACAGTACTCTGTTTCTCAAAAACAGTTTGAAAATGTTTCCATTCATTTTATTTGCATTGTAATTTTTTTTCCTCCATTTCCAGTGTTGCATCAGAAAAGCCTGCTGCAGATAACATGCCAAATCTGTGGGTGGAAAGTGATGACAAAGAAGAAAGTGAAGAATGCACAAAGTCATGGGAAGACTCTGGAGTTGGCACTCTGCTATGTAGAAACTTGCACATGGAACAGCTGCCTTAGACTTCCTAGGGTTGCGTGCTGGGTTCTCGTTAGAGACTTGTCCATAAACTTATCATTCTAAATGAAACAGAATGCTGTGAGTTTGATCATTCTTCTAGAGGATTATGTGGTGATCTGAGTTGTGGTGTGTTTCTATGTGTGTGCACATGGCTTTCATTTTTTAGACCATTTTTTGCCTCTTTCTTGCAACTCTTGAAAGAAGATAATTTAAAAATATATAAAAGCTTTGATATTTTTCTAGTAACAGAAGCTCTAATTCTGTGAATAAAGCAATGGTCTGAAACTGACTGTAATGAAATACTGGATCCTAAGGTTACCTTTCATCGCAGACAGAGATAGCACTTTTAGAAATTGTTTAATTATTGGAAACATTCATTAATGTCTCAAGTGTAACTGGCATTAAGTTCTCTTTTGCCTCAACTTGAATGTACAGTATACTGTAGATTTTTAACAAGACAGGTTCTATATTTATTGTGATTTGAAAATACCTCTTTGATATCTCAATGATTTAAAGTGCAAAATCTTTATATATTTGTAAATAGAAGAAGTGGTTATGCAGAGAAACCATGATATTAAACACGTGCATACATATATATTATTTTACATGGCATTTTAAATTGTTTTATAGTGATACTCAGTTTACAGATCCATTAGGACTTTCAATGGTTCAGTCAGGAACCAAAGTATTTCAAATGTGAACAATAAACGTGTAATTCTATTCTAAAAAACCCTGGTTCTATGATTTGTGTGCACTAAACTTTTAAGCTACCATGGTTATAGGGCTTTATACAATGTCTATAAATCTGGTGCTGCTTTTGTATTTTGTTAGGTTTTTTGTTGTAATTGACTCCAGAATTTTATCTTTTGTGTAGCCTTTGGGAAGTCTCTTTTGTTAATAATGTAATAAAAATAGCCAAGTAGAGGTAAGATGTTTCAAGGTCTCCTTCACCTTAGTCATGTAATTTCTCTTGCCCAGGGCAAATCCATCTTCTCTTGTTGGGTTTTTGTGCCTATGTGATCATTTATAGCTCTGCATATGTAGTCACATGTATAGCTCTGGTTCTTGTGTAATTGGCATTTTGGAAGATGTCTAAGAAACTGCCTTTTTTGGGGACATGGGCAACAAATTAAGTCACGCTTAGAGTCCTTCACTGAACATTGCTGCTCTGCCCATTTTCTTCAGAATTGGATGGAGGGTAGTGATTGGACTACCTGGAAAAAGAGCAGTAGGGTAATATAGGGAAGAGAAGAAACTGCAGTTCCCCAAGAAGCTGCAGTTCCTGGTGATGAATTCAGTACACTGCAGTACACTGCAGCTTGAGACATATAGCCAATGTAAACTTCAAAGGATACTCGTGTGGTTTTCATATAGCACCCTTAAGGAAGCAGAAGTGGTTATTATAACACTACTAATATCTTGGTTGGCTTTTTGCTGCATGGGTAGCCATGTTGGAAAGACATCATATTTCTGTTTCTCCTGTTCTTCCCCAATAAATGGGTGTTCAGTCATGTAATTTGCTGCAGCTCTTTAGCAGTGTACAGTTCCTGTTGGGTTTCACCTTTCTCAGCTGTTGGGCAGCTCTTGCTTGTATTTTAGTTATGGAGGAATAAAAACACATTCATAAAACTGAGGTAAGTAAAGTGAAAAGTTTAATATATTAAAGTGAGAGAACAAAACTCTGCCCTTAGGATTATTTTCAAGCAAGTAATGACTGCAGAGCTCCGTGGCTGAGGCAGGATCTGGATGCCACCAGGGGCTGCTGCTGCTCCAGTGTGTGCTCGTGGGTGCCCTACTGGGACTGGTTCATCTGTTTGCTTTACTTGGGCCCTCCTTCTTCAGCCAGGTTTTCTTCATAAATGTCACTTTTAGGATAATAATGCCTTGAAGAACAAAATAACTTACATATTTAAACTCTTGAGTCGAGTGATTAGCAATTAATAAACATTTTGTTCTAATTTTTCTCTTAAGAGTTCTGTAATCCATTGTACAGAGGTGGAAATGTTTGAATGCCTCCATGGAAAAGCTAACTGTGCTAGAAGAGTGTATGCAGTTGAGTCTTGAGGTGCCTCAGACCTGCTCTGGAAGTCTGGAGTACAGAGTCAGTCCTGTCCCTGTAAAGTACAACATACTGAGAGTGTTTGGATTGCTCTATATACAGTGACCAGCAGATTTTAAATCTGAAGCTACTGCTAGTAATGGTTGAATTCTGCAGAGGGTGACAGTGTGGTACTTAGAGCTGTTGGGAACAACTCCAGGATCTTTCTGACTCAAAGACTGTTGAAGGGGAAAGGGGGAGGCTTCTTGCAGGAGCATGAGACAGGTGTGTAGCTTCTCCTAGGTGTATACTTGCAACAGTATGGTGAGTGCTCTTCTCAAGGAACAAAAAGTAGAGACGACCAGCAAGTGCTTACAGTACAGCTATTGCTAGCTACCCATGCATGATATTAAAAAGATGAGTTGTTCTCTTAAACTGTGGTGCTTCATTTCACAAAAATCTTTAAATACAATATTCATTAATATTCATTGTTTCTTTTTCAGTCTGGTGAGAGTGCTTTTACCATAAATATCAGTATAGGTATTAGGTATGTGTATTTACTTTCCAGGATTATGCTAGACGTGTTCCTTTTTTTCCTTCTCATTCCTAGTGGCTGAGGCTGATACAATATAGTTCTGCAGCACAGACTGTATAGCAAAAAAAACTAATAAATAGAAATTTTTCATAAGAGAACTTTCTCCCCACAAAACAGCAGTCTTCCTAATTTGAAAAAGTGATTCCACCAGCTTCTGCAGATGTGGTGCAGTTACTTCAGTTGCAGCAGGACAAAAAAAGAGAATCAGACCATATTCTAGCCTTTTTTTCTAGGGCTTATTCTATGTCCAGCTACATTTAAACCAGGTCAAGGTAACTGATAGATCTAGATAATATCAATACAAACAGGTTATTCTTGAAAGGAAAATGGAAGGACATGCAGGATAATGGCAATGCTGTGCATATTGAATTAGCTTAGTTATTACATGTGCAGCTATTTTTTAATTTACAGTTATCACAAAGCTTTTTGTCTGTGAAGACCTGTGAGACATCTTGGTTTTATTTTTTTCTGATTTGCAAGAGAAGTTGATGAGAAGATATAAAAAGTTGACATAGTTGTATCAAAAAACCTCAAAACAGTTGTTCAGGTTCTCTGATGATTTATTCATTGCTTTCAGACAATCTGATATCTAATAGTCACTATGCCCTACAAAACTCCACTGTAATGAAAACCTAAACTCTCATGGTGTATATTTTGTTTTCGCACTGACAGTGTTAATATTTTCAGTGTTCATATATTCAAGTTTTGAGTTGCACAAGTTGTACAACTAACTGGAATGCACAGCAGGAAAGTTTGATTGAAAAAGTTTACCAATAAAAAAATTATTTACAACTGTTTGAAAGAGCTTGTCCTCTGAGGCACAGAACATGTGTGTTCCCTCGAACACTATAGTTAGATAATAACGAAAAAGGAGATATTTCTTGCAGGTGTCCACCCTTCACCCCTCAAATGTCTTTTGCAGTGAGCTGGGGGGCAGGTCCCAAACTAGAGTTTGCACAACCCAAGGTGGATTTACAGTCCACACGGAACCTGTTTGGACAAGTCAAGACTTTTCAACTGACAATCTAGGAACAGCAGTTGCTAATGGAAGACTGTAGAAACTGCTGAAATAGAAAATAAATGTTCATTTGTGGGTGCTAAAATAGCATTTGCCTCAGGGCATGCTCCTGTGGTTAATCATATAACTAGGAATTGTGGGAGTAGAAATAAAGTGTCTGATTAACTGGTGTGTCATAGATGTTGAATTTGAATGGGATTCATGGTTTTTGTGTGATTTAAAGCCTACAGTTTATAGTGTTGCCTGAAATTGCTCCTCCAGAAACATCCTCCAACTCAGAAGCCCCTGTGCATTTTCTTGCCTTTTGTTGTTGATCCAGATGCCACCCAGCTTCCTTTCGAAGACTGTGTAGCTTGTTTGGGAGGAAAGAGTATGGTCAATGCCCCAATCTCTTACCATATTCCAACAGGCCAAGCGTGTTTTTGTGCATCTCTCTCCACTGCCTCCATGGCCCAGAGGTTTCTAGAAGAGAATACTTGTGTGAATGTGTTCCTGGGCTCTCACTGTAAATCTGTGGTGAAGCTGGCTGCAAGCCTGCATCTGTTCAGGTAACTCAGCTGCCTTTGGTGTTTGACTCCTTAGGAAATGCAAAAGTTCTAGCTGACCTGCACTCCCATTCCCCCTGCTTTGCTGGGAGGAGTCTCTGTGGCTTTTAATTGTGCAGATTTGGCTGTCATTTACCTTGAAAGAGAAAATATTTACTGATGGCTTATGAAATCTTTGTTCATTTAAAAAAATATTCCTGGTCAGAGTGACCAGAGCTGAAAGTACACGCCGATCCTCTCATTTATTTGAATAAATATACATATTCCATATATACAGGTTAAATATACTCTGGACATAGGAATATAATAGCAAGGGGATATCTGTCCTTGTCTGCTGTCCCCAGGGGCAGCTGTTAGCAGTGCTGAGGGAAGGGAAAGAGCCCTGTCAATGTGTGTGGTACTGACTCTGTTAATTGGGTTGCTACCAGCTAGATAACAGCTTGGGTCAGGTGCCAGGTCAGCATAACCTGGGCTAAATCTACCTAATCTATGGCAGGACCAAATAGCAGCAGCCAGCTGTGACACAACATGGGAAATGAAGTCATGTGTTTATTGTAAATTTATTGTAAATTATCTAGTAAAACTTACTAGGGTAAGTAGAAACTTTTAAATAATTCAGCAAAGGCTAGTGAGATAATCAGTGAGATGCCAAGGTATGATTTGATTTCCAATATTCCATCTGAAGAGAAAGTATGATTGCAAAAAGGGAAGTGTTTACATAAACTGATAAAAAACTTGAGACTTCAGCAGAACACAGCCACGTGTTCCTGAGCTTTCTTCCATAAAAGTCTCACCATGTCTGGCAGAGCCCCATTCACCTTCACTATGAGGGGAATCATACTTGCATTAGTGCTCACCCTTGTAGGTAAGGCTACATATCCCTCATCCACCTTTCTTTCCCAAAATTTTCTTAAGTTCAGTGGCAGTGATTGGATCTAGATTCAACATTACTTATCTGGTTCTCCATCTCTTTTTGCAGGTAGTCAGAAATTTGACATTGGTAAGTAAATTTCCTTCTACAACCTTTTTTTCAGTGACTTTGTTGTTATTTCTATTCATTAGAACATGCTTGCAAGTATTGTGAAAATGGCTATTATTTCCCACAGACCCTGGATTCAGTAGCAGAAAAAGCTATTTGTACAGTTATGAAGGCTGGGTGTTGAATGGGCTTCAAGAAAAGAATTTAGGCAAAGCCGGCGTGCGCCTGAGCAGCAAACTAGAGATCAGTGGGCTGTTGGAGAACATCTACCTCCTCAAGGTACTGTGTCTCCTAAACGTGCACCAGTAAGCGAAAATCACAGTTGTAATTGCATCTGGCTGATCTGTAATTGCATCTGGTGTAGGAAAGCTGCAGGGAACACGACTGGGGACTTATCACTGTAGATGTCAGAGAATGATCTGCAAGCTACAGTTCCACAGAGGATGACTCCCTGGAGTGCTTGTTGTGGAAGTTTTTGTGTAGCAGGTGCTCCTCAAGACTTTGTATCAGAAATTCAGCTGCCAGGGGTTCTGTTAGAAAATGGCAAATTAAATCAAGACATTTAAACCTGCTCTAAGATTTTGTTCTAGTCTTAGCACACATTTTCAACTGCTGTGGGAAGCCAGGATTTGGGTGTGTAAAATCATTGTCGTGAAGTCAACTGATAAACACAGACTTAAAAAGTGGTAAGAACTAAAAAGTGATACATGATAAAGGTAAGATTTAAAAGCCAAAATCATCAAAAAGGAGCATGTAGTAATGTTTAGTGTTTGAGTAATGCAGTAAAAGATCTGTATGTGTGAAATCATGCCTCTGCTGACCTCAGCAGTGATAGGACTTGACTCATTCAAAATAAACCTGCTCCAGAAAAATACTTTTGTCTGTTTAATTCAGTTACAAATCAGAGGTTTTTTGGAATACTGAATTCAGTGACAGCTCTCATTGTCTGTATTGAACCGTAGACCTTTCAAAATTAGGGGCTGGGGATTGCATTTCATGCTACAGTCTTTGTCCTGAAATTCTTATATGGTGCACCAGCCTGTGCTCTGAGGCACATAAGCTGACAGTAACTTTGCCAAAGTTTTATAACTATATAAAGTTTTAGTTTATAAATATGTTGTTAATTGTTAAAATTTTTCAGTTTATTTAAACAATTCACAAATACAAAGCAAATATATAGTAACTAGTTTAGTAAAATAAAAAGGTATAGGAACAAGTCAAAATGAAACATTCTAAAACTGCATGTTTTTCTTTTTACATTTAGAATGATATAAGCTTTTTAAATGCTAAATTTCATCTAAAGCAGAATATTTATTTTAAGGCTGACAAAAAGGGAGACTTTGATATGTTAACTAGTTAACTGCTTCTGTAAGATAAAATAGTACTGAGCTGACAGGGTTTGCACTGATTTTACAATGGTGCAAGCACGAGACAGAAGAATAAACTGCTGTCTGACTTTCTAAGCCTACATTTGGAAGGAAAGAGTATCTAACTAGTGTTATGTTCTTTTCCTCCAATCTGTTTGCATATTTTGCACCAAGGTGATTTTATTCACCTAAGTATCTTTTCTTACTTCCCCCCCAGATCCGCTCCCCGCAATTCGAGGAATACAATGGCATCTGGCCCAGGGATCCATTCACACGATCTTCCAAAATCACCCAGATGGTTTCCTCGTGCCTTACCCGGCCCTTCAAGTTTGAATACAGCAGTGGACGGGTTGGAAACATTTATGGCCCAGAAGACTGCCCTGATACTTGCATTAACATAGTGAGAGGAATACTGAACATGATTCAGTTAACCATTAAAAAGTCACAGAATGTGTACGAATTGCAAGAGGTGTGTTTCTTTCCATTCCAATACTATTTTGCTGAAAGGATGTGTTTATTCTCTTTAGTTGCTCTTCCTTTGAGTTTCTGTTTATTTTCATCTACTTTTGAATGTTTGTTGTAAGAAAAAGGTGGTTTTCATTCACATAGAAGAAAATGTGTGCATGTATGTTAAACAAATTATCTGGGCTGAATTTGTTCTAAGACATCTGTCTTGAAGTCTTAACGTGCAGATTTTTGGAGAAAAAAAAATTAGCTATGAATTTATTTGTTGTATGGCTTCCATAATACAGCTACTTGGTCTATTTTATTTGCTAATTGTTGATATTAATTAATTGGTTACTTTTTATTTTTAAACTCTATCCCCCGACTGAATATTGTTCACATGCCTATTTTTTAGTTCAGCAGGAATAATTGTATGGAATAATAACCGGTCCATTGAGAATCTTCATTAAGTAAAACTTCTCACAGTGAAATCCTGGTATAATTGGGAAATCTTGTTATCTGTGTTCATGTACCAGGCTGGAATTGGAGGTGTTTGCCATACAAGGTACATCATCCAGGAAGACAAGAAGAACAGCCGAGTCTCTGTTACCAAAACTGTAGACCAAAACAATTGCCAGGAAAAAGTGGTGAAGAGTCTTGGAATGGCTTACATCTACCCCTGCCCTGTTGATGCGATGGTACGTGAGATGTGAAAAATCTTCCTAATTGCAAGCGTGGCCATTGTGCTCCCATTCACTCTTCAGGTGTCTCTGTCCTTCTACAGAAAGAAAGGCTCATCAAAGGGACTGCGGCTTTCTCCTACAAGCTGAAGCAGTCAGACAGTGGCACCCTGATCACAGAGGTGGTGGCTCAGCAGGTGTATCAGATCTCACCACTCAGTGAACCCACTGGAGTTGCTGTCACGGAAGCAAAGTAGGTGGGACGTGGGTGTGCTTCACAAAGTGAGAATAATTACAGGTTCTATCAGTCCTCTTCACCCCCAGTTGAAGTGAAATGAGAATTGAGCTCTACAGCAGTTAGATAGAAATGTGTAATCACAGTTAGGGTTTCCACAGTCCTAAAAGTTCAGCAAACCATTCTTTATTTGTACCCTGGTCAAACTGACACTACAGTTAGATTGAAGAAAAGGAGAAAAGCTGTTTTGCTCACTTATACTGTAAGAATGCAACTTTACTGCTCTGTTTGTCCTAAAAAGAGGCTAATTTATAGTGTCAGGAGGAAGATGGTGCACACAGAAATAAGATCATTCATTACACTGATTCAGTAGCTCTCATTCAGCAGACAGCAATTTTGCTTCTACTCGAAAGCAATTTCATTGTAGATAACCCCAATAGCATTTTGCTTCAGATAGAAGGCTTTATTCATTAGGAAATGAATTTTTCTTTTGATAAGAAAAATCACTGAAGAGTTAAAGTGATACCGCCACAGTATCACTGACCCAACAAACAGCCAAGGTGTGTGGGTGAAGAGAGGTAATGCCTTTCTCCTGTGACACTTGTCTCTTGACAGACAACAGCTCACCTTGCTTGAAGTGAGGAGTGATCGGGGGAGCTCCCCAGACATCTCCATGCAGAGCTATGGAAACCTTCGTTACCAGTTCCCAGCAGTGCTGCCACAGATGTCAGTGCAGCTCGTCAAGACAAAAAACCCTGAGCAACGGGTAGAGTACTTTTAGGTCTTCTAATTGCTTTCCTAATAAACAAAAAAAGCAAAAAAACAAAGAGTAATGATCATAAATTCCAAAGAATGTAATTATGTATGCCCTCTCTCTTGTGTTTTGCAATAGATAATCGAAACACTGCAACACATAGTCCTGAATAACCAACAGGATTTCCATGATGATCTTCCCTACCGTTTCCTGGAGCTCGTCCAGCTCTGCCGGGCAGTCTCCGCTGACACCCTGGAGTCCATCTGGAGACAATGTTCAGATAGACCCCGCTACAGGTATGTCATTGTATCAAGCTATGGGAAACCTTTCTGGTTTTGTGAGAACTGGGAGCTAAAATGAAGGATTTTTATAAAATCTGCTTGCAGGCGATGGCTGCTGAGTGCGGTTTCTGCGACAGGCACCACAGAAGCACTCAAGTTCATCAAGAGCAGAATCCGCAGTGATGACCTTAGCTACCTTCAGGCTCTTCTAAGTGTTCCCCTTGCTCTCCATTTAACAAAAGCTGATGAACACACTGTTCCAATAGCAGCAGTGAGTAAAGCCATGTGAATCTTTCCTGTCTTACAACAAAAGGAATGATAATCAACAACAGCCTTTGATTAAGTACATTAGAGACTGAATTCTCCTCTTGTGTATACTAATTTTGTGCCAACATTGACCTATAAATTTCTTTTGGCATAGCATTTATGAGAGGACAGTTCTGTGCCTTCATTTCTCTGTATTGATATAAAGCTCTTCTCTTACAAGACCTTCTGGGAATAATTCCCATTTTAGTTTGCTGGGATCATAGGCATGCCTTCTACAGACAAAACTTTGTCCCCTTTAATCTCTTACTTCTGAAACAAATGATGGTTGGTGTGTTACATCACTTGAACAGCTCTTTTAATGGCAATTTAGTCCATGAACTGGACAGTGCTGCAGGAAAACTATTAATGCAAACATCAAGTATGTTGACACAATAATGAATCATTTATTCTGAACAGGAGTTTTGACCTCTCTAGACAATATTATTCTTCTTCTTAAACAGGAAAAGAGGATATGATGTGAAAATGCATGATTAATATAATTGAGTTGCACATTTCTCTAGGGATATTCTATTTATACATTGATGTTTAATCCATAATCTTAATGTTTTCAGTGTTATGTTCACTCGAGGAAAATCAAAATGTAATTATGTAAGCTTATATATGTATAAACTAGTGGGGAATTGAGCTCCTAAGTGAAGCTTCCAAACACAATGTCCACAGCCTACTTTAATTTGTTTGGATGAGAAAAGTAATCATTCTGAAATTGATCCCTTCAAATAAGATCTGATGATATTCCTGCTCTGAAAGCCTTTGTAAAGCACTGTATTAAATAACAAATTAATTTTTTTCTTCTTCACAGGACTTAGTGACAAGTTCTCAAATCCAGAAAAATCCCATACTTCAACAACTTGCCAGCTTGGCATACAGTTCTGTGGTGAATAGATACTGTTCTCAGACCTCAATTTGTCCTAAAGAAGCTCTCCAGGTGGGCATGTTTTTGCCACACTTTTTTTTAATAGCTTAGTAATGTTCATTATATTAGCTTAATTCTTTTAAGATATAGTATAAAAATGGTGATTGGAAATACAAATACACATTTCATAGGTTTTCTTCAGAACAAAGGCATCAAATAATTTTATCAATGTAGTTGTTTGCTTCATCATTGAAAACAGAGTTTTCACATTGCACGGGTAAAATCCTGAGAGAAACCACCATTGAGTGATTTTGTTAAAACCAGTTTATTTATTGCAATAGGCTCTTCAGTGGGTAAGGGGGACACTGTGGACAGTCTATACATTAGGATGAGAGGATTGAACTGTGCTTTGCCTACAGCCCATCCATGACCTGGCAGATGAAGCAATCAGCAGAGGCCGTGAGGACAAAATGAAATTAGCTCTGAAGTGCATTGGCAACATGGGAGAACCAAGCAGCATCAAGCGCATCCTGAAGTTCCTTCCCATGTTTTCATCCAGTGCTTCTGATATCCCCGTCCACATTCAGATTGATGCCATAATGGCCTTGAGAAAAATTGCTTGGAAGGACCGCAAAACAGTAAGTAGGATCTGGTAGATGTTCATTACTTAGTGAATTAGAATATATACCATAAAATAATGATTTTAATGGTTTCATGTGTGTGGATTCAGCATGGTTTTCTTTTTTAAAGATTATTTTTAAGAACAATACCATACAGTTTTACATTCAGCTGGTGTTTCCTGCTAAGCTGTCATGTTAATTAGTCAGTGGGAAGCTTCCAGAAGGATATCAGCAGCATTGCTTTTATCCTCTGCTGTAACCAGCTAAGTCCTGTGCTATTTATGTATAGTGGACTCTTAGCCACCTGCAAGTCAGACATATAATTTAAATTGCCTCCGTAGTCAGGAGGAGAGACGTTTTCTGTTGAAATTCTAGGCCAAATGTCGGCATTGCTCTGCCTCTTTTAGACCCTTCCCTTGAGGTTGGATGAGTCACCACAGAGCCCTCACTGAGGTGGCTGTCACAGATACTGTGGGCAAGTTTCCTGCCTGTCAGATGATTTAGGTATAGGACCTATATGAGAAACCATTCACTCAGACTGTCTTTGGTGAGCTGCTGAACCCTTTTAAACCTGGCCAAAAATAGTGAAGCATGCTCACCGAGTCAGTGGAGTTACATCAAAGAATGAATCTGTTTTATTATCTACATTTTTTTCTTTCAAATGTATTTACTGATACTTGAATGTCAGTAATGCACAAAGCAGTGCTGATACCTTTTTGATTGTCATGGGTTGAATCAACACATCAGTAGATGGACCTTTATTTCAGGTTTAGTGCCTCCACGGGGCTGTTCCACCATAGCCCCTTCAGTTATATTGATAAAGTTATGTGGAACCCTGCAGTAAAAAGATCAGGAAGCATTTCTGTAGGGATAATGATTCCCTCTCCCAAGTTTCCTGTGGGTTACGTGTGGATCCCGTTTGCAAAATGGTTTCAGTTATTGGTAATTCCAGACACTGTTTTCTCTCTGCAGGTGCAGGGATATCTCATCCAGATCCTTGCTGACGAGTCACTTCCCTCCGAAGTGAGGATGATGGCTTGTGCTGTTATCTTTGAGACAAGGCCTGCCCTTCCCTTAATAACAACCATTGCCAATGTGGCCATGAAGGAGAGCAATTTGCAAGTGGCCAGTTTTGTGTATTCCCACATGAAGGCTTTGTCCAAGAGCAGCTTGCCATACACGTACAACATGTGAGTAGATACAGGAACAAAGCCAGTGCTCTTCTGCAAATAATGATCTTCTGCATGTGCTGACAACTGAAGTCAGTTTATTTACTGACACGGTGCAGCTTATTTCTGAATATTATTACCTTTCTCATTTTGTTCAGATCTTCAGCTTGCAATATTGCCCTTAAGCTGCTGGCCCCCAAATTGGACAAGCTGAGCTATCGCTACAGCAAGGTCATACGTATTGGTGGTTACTTTGGTGAGTAAGTGTTTCAGTGATCAGGAAACTTTCACTTCAGAAATCCACTCTTAAAATATTAAGTTCTCTCAAGAAATACGGCGTTCTTCATTTCAGTGAGAAATTAAATGTGACACTCATGTTTAGAGTAACCATTTAATAATTTTTGCCTAAACAGTTAGAGTTTATGTAATGATATATCTTGAAGTTGGCAGTGGGAAAAGCTGCAGAAATATGATCTTGAATGGTAAGCAGAATGGTTAGAAAAAAGATGTCTCTTGTTTACTTCTGCCATAGATAACTATAAAGTTGGTGCTGCTGGAGATGTCTTTGTTATGAACAGCCCAGGAACGATGTTCCCATCAGCAATAATTTCCAAACTGATGGCATATTCTGCAGGGTCGGTGGCTGATTTGGTGGAGGTAAATATTTACCTAAGTCAGTAATAGATCAAATTAAAACTAAAACTGCTCACAAAGTTTCCTCTCTGTAAGCATATTTCAGACTGCTCCTTCTCGTGCTGTTTTGGTAGGCTGGTGTCCGAGTGGAGGGCCTGACAGATGTCATCGTGAAACGAAACATCCCGTTTGCTGAATATTCCACATACAAAAAGATAAAAGAGATTGGAAAAGCTGTAGGTATTTTCAGTAATACAATGTAGGGGTTATGAGAAAGAACATTTAGTGATGATTCTCACTCTATTTAAGCCCTGTGTCAGAAGGTAAACTACTCTCCTAGGGCTCAGCCCAAGAATTGCTGTGAAGGAGAGATGTGCAGTTGGACTGCAGGAGATATCTGCCATGGCTGCAGCAGCTTCTGCCAGTTGTTGCTCTGGCTCTTCCTCCTCCCCACCTCAGAGATGGCTGCAGGAGCAGCACAGGAGGCAAAGAGAGTGGCAGGCATTGCGGCCTGATGTGTCACATGCCTGGCAGGCTTCCTACTCCCTCCCTTCATCTACCTCACTTACTTTACAAGACTATGCCTTTGTCTTCAAGAGAAGA
The DNA here is from genome assembly GCA_013397955.1 of Grantiella picta. Lineage (NCBI taxonomy): Eukaryota > Metazoa > Chordata > Aves > Passeriformes > Meliphagidae > Grantiella > Grantiella picta. The sequence continues at coordinate 203,512 of VZRM01004052.1, forward strand.
TTACTTTTTCGCTGTGCTTTCGGGCTGGGTTTAATGGTACTAATGCCACAGACCCTCTATGTAAATGTTATTGCATCAGAATACCAAACACTGAACTGGAGGCTATTCATCAGCATCTCAATGGTGGAGAAAGTCTGAACCTGTGCCATCATGCTCTTTACAATTGGAAATTTTACTAAGAAAAAGGGCAGCTTGGCTAGTGATGGGTTTAGTCACCTGGATGATGTCATGATTGTCATTTGTGAAGTGTTGCATTAAGAAACTTTGCTTGTTTTTTATCTTCTCCCCAGCTGCTGGGATGGAAGGAGCTGCCAACAGAAACCCCCTTGATATCAGCCTACTTTAAACTCTTTGGCCAAGAGCTGGCCTACATCAACATCAATAAGGAAGTGCTACAACAGGCTGTGAAGGTACGAGGGATCTCTACTATTCTTTGCAATATTAGGCAGAGTTGAACTTTCATATGCCAACCTCTTGGATCTCTGTTTTATTGCAGTCTGTTCTGGAACCTGCTGACAGGAGCACAGCACTGAAGAAACTCGCTGGCCAGCTGCGCAGTGGCCTAGCAGGACAGTGGACACAGCCGGTGTGGCTGGGAGAGCTGCGGTACATCGTTCCCACCTGCACCGGTCTGCCCCTGGAATACAGCTCCTCCCTCACTGCGCTGGCCAGGGCTGCAGTCAGCGGTCAGTTGGGGGCTGGCAGATCAGCTGTGCATGCTCTGAGCAGGGCATGAGAGTGACAGGGGCTGAGGGAGGCTGGAGAAAGAAATGGAGAGCCAGGAAGTTAGAAAAGGAACTAGTTTTTGTATTGGAAAGTGTGGCAGTGAAGATGTTTGAAGAGAAGCTGGGTGCACTGATTTGTGCATTGTCTTTGAATGGATTGATGACAGAAAAGGTGAGATGAGAACCTGGGAAACCAGAGAGAGAGATCACACACTTGTGGCTGCATCTGGAGTACAATGTGCCGTTTTGGGTCCATAGTACAAGAAAGATGTTCACACTTGATGTGAAGAAAGATTGGAGAGCAGGGGTTGTTTAGCCTTGTTCCCTTCATTCACTCTGTCTTCTGACTCCCCATGTTTCTGAAATTTTAATGTTACACTAGTTATCAAACTTTCAGTTTAGATCAGCTCTTCTTTTTCTTAGTATTATTTTATTTCCATTTTCAATATGTTGCATCAGAATCATTGCCTACAGAACAAGCTTCCCGTATATTTTCAGTGTTCTTCAGACTCATAAAAGGTCTCATATAACCCAAAGTCTGTCTTGTTTTCCAGCCATATTTGTTGTATCAACAAAAGTACTACCTCCTACTAAAATCTGTGTTTGCTTATGTTTGACTCCTTTCTTTAATTTTTACCAAATTTAAATGTTGTTCTTGAATTTTTCAGTTGATGGAAAGATAGCTCCCCCTTTAACTGGAGATTTTAAACCTTCGCAGTTGCTTGAATCCACTGTGCAGATTCGTTCTGACATAAACCCCAGGTATGGCAGGTTTCTAAGGCTTCACGTATGAAGGAGGCTTTTAAGACAAGTCAGAACCACATGTGTGAAAAGAGCACCTTTCTTACACCTGACTGCTGCACTCTATTTCAGCTTATACATACAGAAATTTGCGACAATGGGTGTCAACACAGAATACTTCCAACAAGCTGTGGAAATTCAAGGCAAGGTCCTGGCAAGACTGCCAATGAAGTTTGATGCCAAGATAGACATGAAGCAGAAAAATATTAAGATTGAAACAAATCCATGCCATGAGGAAACTGAGATAGTGGTCGGAAGGTATGGTAGCATTATTTCAGAATATTTCATGTAGCTGAAAACTGACAAGGTTCACTGTTGACTGACCTCCCACAGAGGTTTGTAGATAGGCAGAGTTACACCAGCATGTAGCTGAACCTTTGGGATAAAGCACAAGGAAGATAAATACAATAGCTACAAATCAAAAGATACCTACATTATTTGGCAGTGTAATTTTTATATTGAATTGTTTAGTATTTTGTGTTCTTAGTATTTTTTTATTATTTTATTGTCTTTTAAGGATTTTGATTTTTATGTTTGAATTAGTGTTTTTAATGTTTTGGAAATATGTCTCAATTTATCCAGATTTTCATAACTTCCTGTGATATAAGACAATTATTTTTGCCATGACCTCTTATTTGTTTTCAATAATATTTATATTTCTAAAATATTATACAATCCCTGTGTTCAAATAACATATCTCTCTGCTGTCACATAATACTGACAGGGATGTATTTAATTTAATCCAAAGACAAAGGTTCAGAATAATTCACCATTTTTTGCACATATCTCAACAGGCATAAGGCTTTTGCTGTATCAAGAAATTTAGGAGAATTAGGTGTTGAAAAGAGAACCTCAATTCTCCCAGGAGATGCTTCATCAAATATTGTGGAAGAACCTTTCAAACCATCAGATAAAGCTTCCGGTGAAGATTTCACAAAGGTAACCTAATTTTTTTTGCTTATATAGTAATGATTACCATCTCTGTAGTGGATATCTGTAGTTTTACTCTTGCCTATGACACACTCCCAGTGGCATTCACATACTCATCTCTAATGCAGCAAGAAGCTGACAGCACGTCAAGGAAACATGCCTATAGCTCTCAAGAGGATCTTCGCCACGTCACGGGAAGGAAAACTCATAAGCGAGACATTTGCGTCAAACTGCATCATCTTGGGTGTCAGCTCTGCTTTTCCAGGAGGTCACGAGATGCCAGTTTCCTAAAAAATACGTATTTGCACAGATTAATTGGAGAACATGAAGCTAAAATAGCCCTGATCCCAGGTAAAATACTGAGCATCTTAGGCTTGTCAGTGCTATTTGAAGCAGTATGACCTTCTAATGTGTGCCATTGGTGTGTAGTTGAAACAGATGCTGATATTGACAAAATTCAGCTGGAGATTCAGGCAGGATCCAGAGCAGCGTCCAAAATAATTCATGAAGTAAACTCGGAGTCTGAGGAAGAGGGTGAATCATCTCTGTATGAGGACATTCAAGCTAAACTGAAGAAGATTCTAGGCATTGAAAATGTGTTCAAGGCAAGTGACTTTGAGCATGGCAGTGGGGAATATTTTCCCCTAAATGAAGGCAAGAATTTGAAGTTCCATGTGGAAAACTGGCATGGCAAAGGAAGGATGAGGCTAGTTTGAAAGGTGGCAGTGCCCCGTGCCGAGGGATCGCCCCTATGGGGTGCATCAAGCAAGGTGCTCTGTGCTGGGCTAGATTTCAGCTGGGCATAGTGGATCTGAGAGAATTCTGCAGCTTCTGCAGTGAGTGAGGCAGGGAGGTGGTTTTACCTTGAAAGGCTGGTGTGAGAACCCAGCCTTGTCTGACATGCACAGTTTTACTTTGTAAAAACAGGACCAGATGTATTCTCTCTTTTGCACCTCTTGGACTGTTTTTGCAGGTTGCAAATAAAACACGACACCAGAAGAAGAAACCTTCAAAGAAAGAAAACACTGTGCTAACAGAGCTTGGGGCAGACCCCAATACAAAACATCCCTCCAGCTCATCCTCTGCCTCCTCAGCTGTTTCCTCTTCCTCATCATCTGCTGATTTTCCTCGTGGTAAAAAGGCTGAAGATGAGACTGATCAAGAAAAGCAAGCGAGAAACAAAGATGCAAGCAGCAAGAGCAGCAGCGTCAGAAGCAGTAAGAGCAGCAAGAGTAGCAACAGCAAGAGCAGTAGCAGCAAGAGTAGCAGTAGCAGCAGCAATAGTGACAAAAGTAGCAAGAGTAGCAGTAGCAGCAGCAATAGTGACAAAAGTAGCAAGAGCAGCAGCAGCAGTGACAAAAGTAGCAAGAGTAGCAGTAGTGGCAGAGGTAGCAAGAGCAGTAGCAGCAGTAGCAGTGGCAAAAGTAGCAAGAGCAGTAGCAGCAGTGACAGAAGTAGCAAGAGCAGTAGCAGCAGTAGCAGTGGCAAAAGTAGCAAGAGCAGTAGCAGCAGTGACAGAAGTAGCAAGAGCAGTAGCAGCAGTGACAGAAGTAGCAAGAGCAGTAGCAACAGTAGCAGTGGCAGAAGCAGCAGGAGTAGTAGCAAGAGTAGTAGCAGCAGCAGCAGTAGGAGCAGCAGCAGCAGTAGGAGCAGTAGCAGTAGGAGCAGCAGCAGAAAGTCATCGAGTCATCATAGCCATGGGCATCACTCAAAGTATGTGAATGGCAGCAGCAGCAGGTCTCTGAGCCACCATAGCCATGAACATCATTCAGGTGGCAGCAGCAGCAGCAGCAGTGCATATTCCAAAATATGGGTAATTTTTCAGTAAATTGACACTGCTAATATTTGTGAATCACGTTCCTGATGGTGGCTGGCTTTGCATGACAAATCAGGACATCATGAGTTGACCAGTAAATTTTAGCAATAAAAAATTGCAAAATTTATTCTACAAACCCACCTGCAATCATTGGCACAGATGTCTGCATCAAAGCATCTCAGAAGTTTCTACGAGTTTGTTGAAACTTTTATTACAGGCAGTAAATGTGTTTATTTGACAATTTACTGTCCATATACATTGCATATTTCTGTCTTAATTTTGTGGTAGAAACATTATGCTTTATATAAACTACTTCATCTTGCATTATGTGCTTGTGACTAAGCATGCAGAACTATGTATGAATGATAATTAGAAAATTTCTTATTTAATTCCCAGTACTTCGATTTCCATATAGTTGCAGCATTTCTTTTCATCTGAGACTTCTAATCTTCTTGTTTTTATCATTTTCAAAGGAAGCCCATGAGATTTATCAGTACCGCTTTAAATCAGCACATAGACAAGAGGTGAGTTTTTCTTTCCTCAGTAAAAGAAGTATGGAATCTGTTAAGAGTCAAATGGAGACTTTAAAAGCAACTTCTTATCTTTGTTGAGGAAAATTACAGTACTGATAACATTAGAACTGCGGGGGTTCTTCTGAGATGTGTAAAGACAGAGAGCTGTGTTCCCTTTTGTGCTGTGCACATGGAGCCACTTGTGGCTCTGCAAAGGAGATGCAAATCCTCTACCAAAGCAATGAAAAATACTGGAGCTTCACATTTTGGAGGAACCATCAGAAGCTTGGTTTATTTGACTGGCTTTGATCACTTGGTTTCTTGGGCTGGAATCACTGCTGGTATACACAAGGATGGTGATGTGGACGAAGTTGGGAGGATACCTTATTTTATAGTATTTTGGTTTAGCAGATTCTTACTAGGACATGAGCCAACCAGAGCAGTGTACTTGATATTAGAGTTTCTCAAAAAAGAACATTTCAGCAGGGTGTATCCATTCAGATGGTCCTTTCCGTTCAGTTGGTCCATTCAGTTTGTCTTCCAGTTGAACAGGCCCACATAGAATTTCTGGTCTTTCATACTGAAGTGAGAAGCTGATTTAATTTGACTTGCTCTGGTCCACTGTTTTTTTCATACAGGAAATTATCATCTAGACATGGTCCTTATGGACCATGAGGAGTCAAATATGTTTGGGCCAATGTGATTTTTCAGAGTTAGATCCTATGTATTAAGCAGGACGACGCCTCTTCCCAGTCATTGAGCTGCTCGGGGTTGGAGCTCAAGCTTACCAACACCAGGTGCCATGAGAGAGAGTATTGCTCAGCACTGCTCTATGCAATTTCTTCAAGGATGTTTTAAAGTTACCCACTTGAGCATGTCGTGGTTTGTTTTTGGTTTTGTTGCAGTTCCCAAAAAGAAAACTTCTGGATGACAAAATCAGCAGCTCGCATTCCTCTGCCAGATCCAGTCATGCCTCCTCTCGAGCTGCTTCATGGGTTAGTTGCATCATTTTTTGGGGATTTTGACAGCTTGGAATGATGGCAGAGTGGCTGCCCACTCACAGTAATTGTATATTTAGGATAATGGGAAGGGAGAGTCTCAGGTATCAGTCAGGACATGCACCATCGTTCCCACATGCACTTTCCTCTGCAGTGAGGATCCTTCTTGCTTGCATCACAACTGTTCCCTCATGGGAATCCCACCCAACAGATGCCTGCAGAGACTGACTTTGTGACCTCTGCAACCTGGAGGGAGGCTGAGGTTCTGCAGTGCCAGTGTGAGGACATTGGTGGTGGTAGCCGAGGCTCAGAGCAGCCTCAGCAAAAGGCATGTTCCAGAGGGGACATGGAGCACCTGGGCTCCTCACCACTACCAGTCAGGCGTGGGCAGGCTTGAGAATGATGGAGTGAACATATTGAAGGTCATAGTGCACTCAAGGCTATGCTCCAAGGGAAGAGGTTCTTGATGTTGAAGGAAATGTTCTGGATTTTATTCTGTCCTGGGTTGCTGTGCAAACACAAAACCTGAGTGCCCCACAGAACTCCCAGCCAAAGCATGAGGAGAAAGCCAGCACAACACCCAGACGGATAAACAAGAGGAGACGAGCTGGGGGATGTTATTGCTGTGGGAATGAGTGACGCATACAACTGACAGCTGATGTAGTTCACACTGAGCCACTTTCTTTTATTCACAGGCTGGATACTAACAATGAAGCCCAAATCACATAGTCATTACTGTATTTTAATTATATGAGTATTTCCATGGTATCAGCTGTAGCTCAGGAAATGGCACAAATTTTGACTCATATAAACACAGTGATAAAATCCATCTGGCATGCAGAGGCACGTGCACATTAAAGACATATGCATGAGGTTTTATAGGCATGTATATATGTGTGACACATATGCTGGTATATATTTGTGGTTCAGTTGTTTATTTTTCATTTATCCATCTCGATCTTGCATCTAAAATATTCCATGGTAACTCTTCTATAATTATACGCTTTGCATACTTTTTCCCCCTTCTTCTCAGCCAAAGTTTTTGGGAGATGTTAAAACACCAGTGTTAGCTGTTTTTCTGCATGGCATCCGTGATGATAAGAAGATAGGAGGCCTCCAGCTCGTGGTATATGCTGATATTGACTCCATCAGGCCCCGGATGCAGGTATTTGTGTCAAACCTCACAGATTCAAGCAAGTGGAAGCTCTGTGCTGATGCTTCAGTCCTCAATGCTCACAAGGCAGCGGTAAGGCTCAAACCCAGCTATACACAGCTGTATATGCATCACAGGAAAGCTGTTCTCCAGGCATTAATAAATGGACCATTTGTCCCTCCTTTACAGGCTTACCTGAAATGGGGACGGAATTGCCAGGACTACAAGGTCTCGTCTGAGCTGGTAACTGGGCGGTTTGCTGCCCACCCTGCTGTACAAGTGAAACTGGAGTGGCCTAAAGTTCCTTCCAGTGTCAGATCCATAGCAGAATGGTGAGGATTTCATCTTTACTGACACTTGTTCACAATATCGATCAACTGGGAGAAATCAGCATCTGCACACCAGGTTCAAGTGACTTAAGTACTGGCTGGTGTTTTTTTCTCTGATCTGTCCAAGTACTGCCCTTGGACATAAAAGCTGAGTGGAATTGCATTCTATTTTAATGTACAGTAGTTCTTCATACTGGACATAATTACCAAAAACTGAGGAACAGATCCTTCCTTTTGCTGAACACTTGAACAGTATAGCAGAGAGGGGGTGTGAGGACATAACCAGGGACCCTGAAGACTATTATGCTACTTACACACAGGTGTGAGACCATCTGGTTGGGATGTGTGCAGCCTTTTGTTTCTTCAACTCACCAAATCTTTCTGATTTGAACTTTTGAAGGTTTTACAAGTTTGTCCCCGGGGCTGCGTTTATGCTGGGGTTCTCTGAAAAAGCAGACAAGAATCCTTCTCGACAAGCCAGGGTGATCATGGCTCTAACTTCTCCAAGGACATGTGATGTTGTTATCAAGCTTCCTGATGTAATTATGAAATATTTTTATCACTCTTCTGTTTTTTCCTAGTAGAAAAGTGATACTGTTTAATTACAGTGGGTCAATTTTGAGAATGAAAAATTAAGTTAGGATTAGTTTGAGTAAAAATGATGAAAACTGCTTCTATTTATTTCCAACCTTTTAATATTCCATCAAAGGATGTTCATATAGTGATTTTGTTCATAGAGAGAGAGATGGGTGCTCATAATGATATGAGTTTCCTTCTGTAGAATCTCCATAAGTGTTCACCTCATCACCTTTGAAAGGGAGTAATTAATTCTTTCCCCAATAATACCTGAATGATTTCTCTCACACCATGAGAGAAAACTGAGCAAAACCAAAAACCTCATGGACAATGAGTCAGATGAGTTGTGTTCACATAAAGTCTTTGCAATGAAAGTAGAAGAAATAGGGAAAAAATCGTAGCTGTTTCCTGGCACAGGTGCATTTTGAATGTGCTTTTGAATTCCTTTTCAGATTACCCTCTATGAAAAAGCCATGAGGCTTCCCCTGTCACTTCCTGTAGGTCCAAAGATACCAGCTTCAGAGCTGCAACCTCCCATCTGGAATGTCTTTGCTGAAGCCCCTTCTGCAGTGCTTGAGAATTTGAAAGGTCAGAGTCTAATTGAGTTCAGAAGCATGACAACTTCAGTTCACAATTTATTAGAGCACCTTCTGAATTTTGCTGGCATTATCTCCAGTTAATTAGGAAATGTTCTGTAATAATGCCAAGATGGTTCAACTGTGAGAAAATATTGTGCATATAGCACAGAAATCATCAGCATTTCAGGGATCAAGATACCAATTATCTCAATTGATAACATTTAAATTTTCAGGCAATTATTTTTTGTTAGATAGACAAACATATTTTATATGTCTTTTAAGAATTTATGGGTGCTTAGTAGCCAAAAGTCCCTGTAAACCATATGAAAATAGAACGTCGTGGAAAAAAATACAAATCTAAAATAATATGGCACTAAAAATAAAACACAGCATTTAATGGCTTTCTCTCATGGAAAAGCAAATACTTACTGGCATTTTTTTTAACCAGCTCAGTGCTCAGTTTCCTACAACAAGATCACAACATTTAATGAAGTTCAGTTTAACTACACAATGCCAGCAAACTGCTACCACATCTTGGCTCAGGACTGCAGCTCTGACCTTAAGTTCCTGGTGATGATGAAGAATGCAGAAGAAGCTGTGAACCTGAAAGCAATCAACATCAAGCTTGGCAATCAGTAAGTAACTTCTGCCGGGTGCTGGGAGCATGTGGGACCTCATTGTCCATTTTAGCATGGGAGGAACTCCAATCTGAGCTTTACTGCAATGGTTAGTAGCCCACAGGGTTTCAGCACTCCCCTTATTTATTTTGCATGCATATTGAATGTGATGCTGATGCTCTTATCCTGCATCTCAGGTGACAAGAATACCCCTAATGTAATTTAAGCATTTGAAATGAGCTTGTGCTCTGACTAGTGATATTGGAAGGGAGCAGGAAAATGCCCCTGTCCCTGTATGTGTGCGAATGTGGCACAGCCAGGGTGTGACCCCTCTTGTCCTTGACAGTGAAGTCGATATGCGCCCTGCAAATGGACAGGTGAAGCTGCTGGTGGATGGGGCTGAGAGCCCAACAAATGTTTCATACACATCTGCTGGTGAGTGATGCAGCATATGTTGTTAAACTTTCACATATGTTTTAGGAGAAAGAAGGAAAGAGAAGGAATCTGTGAAGGAGATTTGATCTATTTGTATTCAATAAGTGTTTCTTTGGTTTTAAGGTAATATTTGAGAATATGTATTTTACTCACCTGCACAGGAACATTTAGAAAGATTGATTAGAGTGTGGAGCTCTTGAAGAAGCCTAAATAAGCAAGATGAAATTAACATGAAGATCCCTCCTTTTTGTACATCACTGCAGGTCCTGCTGTAGTTCCAAATTTGAGAAGTGTTTGGTTTATGTTATCAAATTTTGCTTGATTAAAACTTTTTGAAGTAGAGCTTTTCTAAAATTCACTGTACATGACTTGTATATCAAAGTTTTTCCCAATTCGATTTGTAGGTATACATTTGTTTTGCATTCTGCCAGGGATAGGTATGGATAACTGATGAAACAACCTGCTTGATCCTCTCAAAACAGGAATAGTTTGTTTCTGTGAAAGGTACAGGAAGACCTTGTTTCCTCCTGTGCTGTGTAGTCAGGGTCTCTATACAGTGAGGGTATTCTGACTGAAAGGCTGCAACATATGAATTGGGAGAAATCTTGCTGAAATTGGGTTACCATGTATTAGTGCTGAGCTCTATCCTATTTGCAATGTACTTGTAAAGGGATAATTGTGCTGGAAATGGCTCCAGTGACAGTCATGGTGTTCTTTGTATTTCTATATTCCAGTATAGTGTGCTCAGAGTGTTTTTTATCTGCACAACTGCACAGATACCAGAGACAGCTCAGTAATAATTTCTAGACATAAGTATGAATATGTTAATAATCTAAAGAAAAATGAATAAATCTGTGATCATTAACATTGTCTTCCAACCTTCTGCAATCACGTATTTTCTACGTATGCACATTTCTAGGTTGCTTTGTTCTATGTTTTGTTTCTTGAATAGAGCAACTGAGGAATTTTAAAGAAAAGAATGTATTAGATACGTGACAGTTGCTTTTTTTTTCTCCCTTAAAGAAGCTAGGTTTGGTCTGGTTTTGTTTTGCTTTGCTTTTTTCTTCTAGGTGCTTCTCTGTGGATCCACAGTGAAAATCAAGGGCTTGTACTCCTCGCCCCAGCCTATGGCATTGATAAATTGTACTTTGATGGATACACATTCAGGGTACCATTCTTCCTCTTCATAAGATTGGGTGTTAAGAAATTTCCATAGGATTCCCTTAAGACTTGGTGTATGAGTGCAAGAGGGTACAGTGCAAAGGCAAGTGTGTGCAGGGCCCAAGAAACCCCAAAGGGAAGATGCTGCTACAGGATTGCACAGCCCTGCTCTTTATTTCTGAGTGTGAGAAATGAGAGTCTTTGACCATCAAAAGTACTCTGTTCTTGCAGTACAGGTGTGTGTTGGGAAGTTGGTCTGTGAGTGTTCATACACTGAGTCAGCAGTGCCTTTGCAAGAAAAATGAGTTTTCAGCTCTTGATCACTGTTCTTACAGCTATATAATTCTTCAAAACACCAAAAATGCTGCCATTTTTTTAGACAAACGAGTGGCTTAAAGTCTGCACTAAAATAAATATGAAGCTGGAATGTAAGAAGTCGATAAACTGCAGCATGTGTGTATCCTATGCTATCAAAACAACCATAAGACAAAAGCTTCAGCATATTAATAGTCTAGAGCATTAATAATTTCCTAGACTGGCACAGTAGGTTATAAAGACTCTAGCAGTTATAGATGCTGCAGCCCCACAGGAGTTTGGCATCTGACTGTCAGACCCTTTTGAATTCTTATCAAAGAGATTTTAAATGTTTCTGCATTACCTTACACTGCAAGGGATCTGCATAACAAAAACCTGCTCCATAGGTGTTACTTTTTTTAACTTGAAATACTTCTCACTTTTTTTTCCTCAAAGATTCAAGTTGCTTTATGGATGGCAGGAAAAATGTGTGGACTATGTGGAAAATATGATGCAGAATGTGAACAGGAATTCCGGATGCCCAACGGATATGTAGCTAAAAATGCAGTGAGCTTTGGCCATTCTTGGATTTTGGAAGAGAGGCCTTGTAGAGGAGGTAAGCAAGCTCTAATAAATTTAATTTGATATTACTGCAGTTGTTCAGAAAATGTAGAATCTGTTAAGAAAAATTTAAATCTTTATATATTTTGGAAATAAAAAGCATATTAGAAGATTCAATATTAAGTTAATATATTAAGTATTAAAATTACTTGCAAGTTGAGAAAGAAATAAGAAATCACAGGTTAAATAAGCCAAAATATACAACTTAGTTGAAATTCAAAAACCAAGATGAATCAAAATCATTATTTCAGTTCTGAATTATTTTAGAAGAAGATCAAAAAGAGGATAAAATTCACACGGAATGCTTTAATTTAAGCACAACAGCATTTTCCAGACATCAATTTTCAGCAATTGGCCCATCAAAAAATCAGATGGGGATTAGTAGTTTTTACCATGGCTGACCACCTGGTTTTTGAACCAGTGCAACCTGTCAAACAAAGCATTCAAGTACATGAGCAGTTCCAGGGACTTAATTACACGGTTGAAATAAAAAAGCTGCGTTTTAAGTCTTTCAGTAGATTAGGATCTTAGGTGTGCTGCTGAGGTTATGATGCAACATCACACCACCATGCTCGAGGAGAATGGACATGTTGCATGTGCAGAGACTTGTCCTGTGGGGAGGACAAACTCAGTCCCTGGAGTTGGCCTGTGCATGTTTAGCTCTGCATTAGCTGCTGTTCTTCCATGTTTTTGTCATAAATTGCTTTAGATGGGTATGGAGTTCACATGCACATACACAATAATATTCCTGTGGTTGGCTGTGACCACATTCTGTGTTTCCATTTAGCATACAGTATAAATTGCTGAAATTTGAGGACATAAAACTTATAGTTAGGAGTAAATAGTGGTCTGTTTAGCTTCTCATTTGTAACTGCTTGTCCTGGGAATCCAAAATGAGATTGATATTACTTGCTGACAAAAATGACTGTTGCTCTCTCTCTGCACCAATTCTGTGTCTGAACTACAGTGGTAATAATGCAATTCTTTAGTGATTAATTTTATTTGGTTACAAAACTCTCCTTTAATTCCACTGCTGAATATTCAACATTTTAAAATGCAGTTTGACAGCAATTCAGTAATCCAATTTACTTTGAAAAATGTTTATTAGAAAGTACATCAGACTATGTTTCTACATCCTGATCTAGAAATAGACCAGTTGCATTTGAAATGAGCTTTCCAGGACTCCATATCTAACAAGCTGATTTGAAAGGTTTACCAGCCAGTAAAGCTGCTTCGTTTATGATCAAAACACAGTTTTCACAGAGGGAAGTTGTTTGCAAATTGGCAGGGCTGGCAGATGGGTTCTCCTGGGGAGATCTGGAGCTTTAGAGTGTAAGCACATGAGCTGTCCCCACTGATTTGTTGCAGCCTGCAAGCTGCGGCGCTCCTCTGTGAAGCTCGAGAAGACAGTTCAGCTCGCCGGGGTCGAGTCCAAGTGCTATTCCACAGAGCCTGTGCTGCGCTGCACGAAGGGATGCTCTGCCACCAAGACTACTCCAGTCACTGTTGGCTTCCACTGCCTCCCTGCTGGTAAGCCAACAGAAATCCCACTGAGTGGGAGCTGAGCAGAAGTATCGATGGATTATGACTTGACTCAGTTATTCCACTTGAAAAATATTAATTATATGACATAGCCATAGGTAGGCGTGGACTTATTGCCCTGTTGACTGAAGTCCATTCCTGGTTTTATTAATGTGTAAACGCTCCTTCAGTGAGAGAGATGATTGTCTATTGTACAGTTATTTGTTTTCATTGTACTGGAATTTAAAATCCAAACTGAACTTGCCTTCATGGTGCTTAGGGCTAAAGGTAAGGGCAAGATAACAGCACAGTCAACACTGTGATTCAGCTGAAGAGCTGTGTGCTGCAGTCTGTGGAGACTGAGCCATACATGACCATGTGTAGCACCCTGAAATGGTAATGGGGATTCTTGCCTTACAGTTTTTATATATTGCTGCCTTTAGATGTGATCCTGTTTCACTGAGCTGATTTAGGCACTAGAAGGGCAGATGTGGACAGGATTCTTGCACACAGGCACAGTGATACAAGAGGATTTATCTTCTATAGGTATATTGTAGATTGTAAAAGATTAGATAAAGTAGATATAGATTATATACAGCACAGAATTGTATCTGCTTTCCAAGTTTTTTTCTTAAAGATCATAATACCCTTTCCTAAATGTACCGTTAATAAAATTCTACATGGAAGTAGTAGCTTTCAAGGTAGAACTGGCTTATCAATGAAGTGGGTTTCTTGGAACATCTCTGTGTGACTTAGACAAATATAAATATATCAATCAGTGAGGAACAGCCAAGCTTGCTCTAATTAATGACTAGTGCATGGTAAATGCTGTACCTTGCAGAACTACTTGTGAAGTAAACTGTTTAATTTTCATTTCCTCTTCCCCATCAGATTCAGCTACCAGCCTGACAGACAAGCAGATGAAGTTTGACCAGAAGTCAGAGGATATGCAGGACACTGTTGATGCACACACAGCATGTTCCTGTGAGAATGAAGACTGCAGTGCATGAAGCTGTACATTTGCAGCATAGGAGAAAACAGAAATAGTTTCATGTTTTTATTGTGTAAAAAACCCTTGTCTTAAGGAATAATAGAGATACTAAATTAAGTACTTCAGGATGTCTGGAATCTTCCCCAGTAATTTAAAGTATTAAACTTTATTATTGTAGAAACTGTTATGATTACCAATAAATATCTGATTTCTTAATAAATCCATGCATGGAAAAAATTGTGAAGGTTTCCTCATTTTGCTGGTGATGGAAAGAGGAGGTCTGCCTAGGTTCTCCTTATTCCCTATTTCATAGACTTCTTGAGTTTGTGACCATCTTCTGTGCACCATGGCCACACTGGGAATTGGATTGGGTAGCTGTGGTACTACTACTCTTGCTTATTCCTCCAGTGCTCCCTTCCCTGGTGCTGGGACCCTGTGCACCTGGAGCAGGGGCTGATGGCCTCTGTGTGATCCCTCAGCCTCTGCAGCAGCCATGCAGCTGTGGTGCTTGCCAATAGCTCTGGGCTGGGCCAGTGCTGCTGTGGGAGCAGCAGGCTCAGGGAGTGAGCCTGAATCTCGTGTCCCTGGGCAAGGCTGCTCCAAGGGAGCCAAGAACACCTTAAGAACATGTTTTTGGTGCACCACATGCAGCAACTAAGGTGAGTTGGGGTCTTGGAGCAGGATGGGGTGGGCTTACGAAAGCACAGCACCTGCCAAGGAGTCTGAAGCAGAGCCAGACCTCTGTACTGCGGGTGGGATGAGGTGGCATGAGTCCTTGCTGCAGCCATCAACAGGTGAGATCTGCCTCCTGCCCCCCACCACAGCTCTGTGTGGGCACAGTTGTCTGCCCTGAGCTCTGGAGCCCAAAGGATTCAGCAGATCTGGCAGGTGTTTTCTGCTTGCCCTTAAGGCTGTGTTTGCAGGATGAGTATGCACGCTGGGTGAATGTGATTTTGAAAACACTTGAGAACATTCTGTAAAAATTGGGTTTTTTCCCTGTGTTGTTTTGCTTTCCCCAGCAGCTTTTGCACCTTCAGTGGATGCACATACATGAGTTTTATTGTTTGGATATCAGTTTTATAGTTTAGAAAGGTAAAGGCCTTAGTACCAAAAGAAATATGTTTGAAAGGTCTAAATACACCCTTCTATGCAGTTTAAATGCTGCCATGGCAACCTGCACTGCAAAGTGATGGGGAGCTGGCATCAGCACTAAAGCCATGAGCTGGTGGGTTTGCTCCCCGCCTGAAAGTTACATGGAGCAGTGATGGAAAGCACAGACTTTTCAGGTAACCTCAGTCTGAATCCAGCAGAGTCAAGGGCTTCTTGTGACCCCCAGAGCCTGGCTCCACGGGCAATGCTGGCATAAACTCCCAGCTCTGGGGTGAGCAGACCGTGGTGCTCTTCTCTTCCCAAAGTGCCAAGGCTGGAGCACGGTTTTGGGGGCAGTGTTGTCTTCTGGCATCAGCATTCAGGTGTGATGAGCCCAGCAGTACCACCCTGGCAGGAGACCCCTGGGTGAGCATCACCCAGCCACTGAGGCAGCCAGAGCACCTGTGGGATTGCAGGGGGATGTGGGCTGTAGGTGTCCACCCCATGAAGGCCTGTGGAGAGCCTCCATCAGCCTCTGCTCCTCTCCCCCGCAGCCATTGTGGGGGGAGTTGAGCACAGCTTGAGGGAAATGCTTTCCAGGGCAGGTCCTGGGCTCAGGAAAATTGTAATCCTCGCAATTTTCTCAGGTTTTGGGTTTTTTCCTCTCTTTTAAATTCAGGTTGTGTCCTTCTGAGTAACACTAGTGTAAATGGTTGTAAGTATATGGGGGTAAAGGCTGGGAGTTGAGATTTTTCCTGGGGTACTGAAGAAATTACCTAGAAAATGAGAGGTTTCAGTTTTACAAAGAAATCACTGAAGACAAAGCCCTTGACAGCAGTTTTAGGTGACCCTTGAAGCAGAAGAACAGATGGCTCTGCCCTGTGGCAGCAGCATGGCTGGGGTGAATGGGGATGCAGCATCTGCTGCCCAAAGCGAGGGATGAGGTGGGATGGGGACAAGATTCTGCAGCCCCAGGCTGCAGGGCTGGAGGTTTTCGGAAACCCTGTCCTTGCAGCTGTGCACAGCCTGTACAGCTCCCAGCAAGGACCCTTATTTTGAGGAGTCACTCTTATAACGTGGTGTTTCAGTGTTATGATGTTGAGACTACAAGCGTTGTGTCATTTAATATTGCCATCACAGCAGCTCTCTGCTTGTACTGCCACTGACCTCAAGTCCTCACTGCCTGCAAGCTGGGTTTTTTTTCAAAAAAAAAAAACAAAACCTGAACCTCTGCAGCTGCATATAATTATGCCATAATATATAAGCTTTTGAGCCTCGAGTACCAGTGGCCAGTAGCTGTATACTCAAATCCTTTAAGAACATTTGCTAAATCTCCAGACATGACAATACTCTCTAGCAAATAGCTTGGTTTTTAATCATGTGCTACCAGTTTTACAAGGGAAGGGGTTAAAAAAAACAGTATCTGAATACAGTGCCAGTATGCCAGTAAAAATATGGTGAAGGTTTTGTCATGCTTCAATTTTTTTTTTTTTTTTGGTTTTTTTTTGGCCTTACAGATGCAATCTTTGATCTAGGAACCAAATCCATTGTTTGTCAGACATTATAAATTGTATCCCAACTGCTAATTATAAACACCCATCAGCTAAACAGCATTACAAAAACTAAGATACTTGTTGATGAGAAACTGAATTCAGCCCCCTTCCCACAGTGAGCTGGGCAGCAGCAATTTGGTTCCCCAAGCACAGAGAAGGTTTGCAGGCAAACAGTGGCCACCCAGTGCCAGTGTGAACCCCTCAGTCCTGTTGCTGCCTTAGCCCCCCTTGTTTGAGTTCCTGATGGAGCAGCTTCATGACCTGACTGGAGGGAACAGGTGGACTCGGAAGCAAGGCCAATCCCTGGAGCCAAGAGCAGCCTGAGAGACCTGTGGGGTTGCCTCCAAAGAGACAGGGAAAATGCCCACTGATGAGAAAAGGGGGCTCCACCATGGGAGTGAAGATGCCACCCCTTGTTGTGTGACATGAAAAGGATGTGGGTGACTTGCATGCTGTCCACCTTTGTTAAACCAAGAAGTTTGTGTTGTAACACCTGTCAGCCTCATCCCTTCCCCCTTGCCAGGCAACCCCCACCAGCACCCCTCTGTGGCTAAATACATCAGCAAAAGGGGCTGGCACATCAGCCCTGGAAGAGAAGGCAGCTGAGGGAAGCATGGACGTCAGCGGCAT
The DNA here is from genome assembly GCA_013397955.1 of Grantiella picta. Taxonomy (NCBI): domain Eukaryota; kingdom Metazoa; phylum Chordata; class Aves; order Passeriformes; family Meliphagidae; genus Grantiella; species Grantiella picta. The sequence goes on from VZRM01004052.1 coordinate 220,842, forward strand.
TCACCCATGGCCTTCATGACAGTGCTGGGAGGTTTGTGTCACTGGGTGAAGTCCCTGTCCCCAGAGAGCAGCGCTGTCCTGGCAGCCTGTCCCACTCCCAGCACGGCAGGGGTGGGCACGGTGTTACAGGAGGGCTGCCCGGGGCTTTGCACAATCCTGCTGGGTCGCTATCAGTTAGATAAGCTGTGTGTCTTATGGTCAGGTCAGGATAACCTGGACAAAGTTAGCACAGACTGCAATAGCACCAGGTGAATTCAGGGAGTAAGGATAATTAGTAGTTTTTATTACACAATAATAAATTTTGGCTTTAACTATGTATAAATACTTTTAAATACTTGTTTCTAAAGGTACTTTCAAGGCATTCAGTTGATGAAGTGAGAACAATAGTACTTGCGATGGTTTTGGTTCAGCAAAAATATCCATAGCCCTGACTCCAACCCCGTCTCCCTCAAAGGGTTTGCTGGGTGGTTGATAAGGAGTTAGCTCAAGATAAGATAACTCAACAAAATTCACTGTGCCTGTTAATAATTCTTCTATAAAAGCCACAGATTTTCCCCTGTGGACTGCAGTCACTTTTAGCATGAAGGGACTCATCCTGGCCCTGGTGTTCACCCTCGGGGGTAAGTTGAAACTTTACTAGCATTGCCGAGCTGTGACAGCCACTGTGATCCTGAGCAAATTGCATCTCCTTGGGGCTTTTCAGGGATATTTACAGCTTCATTTGCTGAAGCCCTTTTATAGCTGCAGCTGTAAACTATCAGATTTCTGTGCTAAGCTCAGCAGCAGGAGAAAAGCCAAGCAAGCAGCAGCTAGTGAGTAGGGCTGGCATGGGCTTGGTGTCCTGGGGGTGTGGGGGGACCCCCATTAGTGGGGTTTGCCAACCATCAGCACATTGACTAAATGAATAATGCATGAAAGGATGTGCAGAGATGGGTTTTTTCATGAACAATTCTCTTTCCTTTCTCACAGGGGCCCAGAAGCAGGACCTCGGTAAGTGACTCCCCTGCCAGCCAGCAGCTCCCTCGCTGCCTTCTCTTACAGCCTTGCCTTGCCCACTGCTTGCACCTGTTTTTTGGCAGTGGCAGCTTCACCTTTCTTGGCTGGACTAGTCCAAGTAACATCACAACAGTCATAGCCACGGAGGTGTTTCTATTTTTTTCCTGACAGAGCCTGTTTTTCATATGGGCAAGACCTATCTGTATAGCTATGAGAGTATCATTATGCATGGGCTCCCTGACAGAAGCCTGGCCATGGCAGGGGTGAGGCTGGCCAGCAAGGTAGAGATCAGCCGTGTGTCCGACAGCGACCACCTTCTGCAGGTAAATCACCGTGGGTGTGGGAACAGACCCATATAATGCAGTTAAAGATGCTCTGTTCATACCTTCAGGCTGGCAAAATCAGTGACAAAAAGGTTTCAACTTAGGTTCACCTGCATGAAAAATATGGCAGGCAGCTGCATTAAAGAAATTTCCTTAAAATAGTTTTACTAAGGTAACACTGAGCTTGACTATGAAAATGAGCATTCTAGCAAGAAATATCCATGTTTTTTAACCTGATTCATAGGCTGAGAAAAGCTCAGCACTGGAATTCAGACGTCACATAAGAAAGGCCCAACTGCCTCCATTATTCCCCTTTTGATATTCTTCACATACGCACTAATTCAAATATGAAGAATTATAATGGTAATGCCCATCTTTAGCATAATAATATCAGATCTGGAAGCACTGTTACTCGTGAAAAAGATTAAACCAAACAGCTTAAAATACTGGCATGGCACAAAAGACCACAGAAAAGGGATTGAGAAGACAGCACGTGGGGGAAAAGCTTTAAGAGGTGCCCTTAGCACTCGCCCTAGGAGTTTCCTCAGTCTGTAATCCTGCACATATATTAGGGAAACAGTGTGAAGGAATACATATTGTCAAACTTTACACACTGCTGCAATTGCAGGCTCTGTGTAACCTCGCTGGAGTTGCTAGCAGTTGCAGTTGCAGACAGCAGTCTTGAGTAGGCTTTAATTGGAGCAAATGTGACAGGAGGCAAGCCACCCTTGCAGCACTGATTATAAATGCCTAAAATAAAATAGAGCACTGAGCCCACACCATTTCCCTCTATGCAGGAACATGTACTTTCATGCAGGAGGGTGGGAAGTGTGTGTGTAAGTATGGGACTTGATAGGTCTGTGATGCAGGCACACACTTCCCACTAGGTAGCAGCCAAGGACTTGTGCATAAGCTTTACAGCCTGAGGAGCTTGGAGGAACCTCTGCTGCTTCCAAAGGTGTGAGCTTCTGCAGTCACCTCTGCTCCCCCACCAGTAGTGACATGGCTTTGGTGCTTGGGGACATGCTGGAGCAGCAGAAAGAATAGTCCTTGTGTGTTTAGGGAGGCAGCTTGGGCAATAATGGCTTGGCTGCCTTGCAGACTGAAGGGAGATCTCATTTGTCATCTGTGGGAAAGGGGTGAGGATCCTGTCGGTATTGATGGCTGGTAGCTGACATTTCACTTACCCTACAAACTTCACCAAACTTGCTTAACTTTTGAATCCTGCTCACACAATCTTATTTTTCTCATAGAAATCCTTCATGGAAGTTTGCATTTGTCAAGGATGCTTCCTAGGCTGAGCACAGTAGTCCAAGTTGGAAACTGTTTCCTGCAATTTTGGACAAGTGGCTTTTTTTCTGGCCATGGATAGGAAGCGAGCAGTTTCCTTATTATAGCACTATTTCAAACTGATGGTAAACATTATGATGGTTTTCCTATTTTTGTTCATAGATTCGATCACCAAAGCTGGAGGAGCGCAATGGCTTCTGGCCCACTGACCCCTTCACTCCATCTTCGAGGCTCTCAGAAACCATTGCTGAATGCCTCAGCCAGACCTTTAAGTTTGAATACACTGAAGGAAGGGTTGGAAGTATTTTTGCCCCTGAGGACTGTCCCATTCTGTGCACTAACCTAGTGAGAGGGATTCTGAACATGATGCAGATAACCATCAAAAAGTCACAAAATGTGTATGAGCTACAGGAGGTTTGTTTTTTCTATTCTGATTTTCCCTTTATTCTCATTTTACCATTGAAGAGTAAGTTCTACTTCCCAGACCATTTTCTTCGACCTTTTTATCGCTGTTTCAAGTTGGAAGAAGCTCATTGTGTTTAACCAATACTTGCAGGCTGGGATTGAAGGCATCTGCCAAACCAGATACATTATCCAGGACGACAGCAAGAATAACCGTGCCACCATTTCCAAAAGCAAGGACCTGACGGACTGCCAGGAGAAAGCAGTGAAGAACCTGGGAATGGCATACATCCGGCCCTGCCCCACCTGTCCCCTGGTATGAGCAGCATGGGGCCACCACTGCCACTGCCCAACACTCACATGGCACTGGTGCTCGGAGGGGGTTTGGCTGGGCTGGGCTCACCAGCCCCTTCCTGTTTCTGAGTGGGTCTCTTTGCACTTCTAGAAAGCCAGAAACGTTAAGGGCACGGTGTCGTTCACTTACAAGATGAAGTATGACGACAGTGGGGCATCGTTGACGTTGGCCATGTCGGACCAGGTGTACCAGATCTCTCCTTTCAATGAACCCAACGGGGCAGCAGTCATGGAGGCAAGGTAGGCATGGTGCATGTCCTTACATTGTCAAAGCCAGGAGGAGATGCCTAAAACATATTTAGTGTTGATTTGTGAGGCAACGAGAAGCATGTTGCCTGTGGCTGCCAAGGGCCAAAATACCGTACAGCCCTTGGGATGCCCAGCCCAGGATGACCAGGGTGTTTCAGGTGGCCTGTGCCCTGCTGTTTGGGCCACCTGAAACATCTGTCCAACCTCTCTGAGACTTTAGCAAACTCTCACAAAGGGTTTTGCAGCCATATGACTTTTCCAGATCATCCTGAGCAGTGAATAGACAGAGAAGTGCACGATCCATTTGCAGTTCTGCTCCAATGCTGTACAAGTCCTCCATGCACAGAGTGTGGTTACAGGCTACTGATGCATTTCCCTCTTTCCCTTGAAGACAAGAGCTGTCTTTGGTTGGTGTTAAAAGGCCTCCTATCAGTGCACCAACATCTCAGCTGCAAAACCAGGGGAGTCTTCGTTATCATTTCTCGGGAGAACTACTCCAGATGCCAATTCCTCTAATAAGGATTAAAAATCCAGATTTACAGGTATTAGAGGCTTACTTTCAACACTTTCATTATTTATATGGGTAACAGATCATCACATAATTACTTTAGGCATGGATCCTTCCAACTGTATGTTTTTCCCACAGTTAACAGAAACACTGCGGCAATTAGTTCAGAATAATGAGAAAGGAGCCACTAAAGAAGCTTCAGCCAAGTTTTTGCAAATAGTCCAGCTTTTTCGTGTAGCCACACTTGATCAAATCGAGTCTTTGTGGCTGCAGTTTGTCAATGAACTCCCCTACAGGTAAGTGTAGCCTTCAGCCAGGGTTTCTGATCAGAGGCACATTGGGCAAGGGGGATAATGAATCCTCCTTTCCCTGGCAGGCCCTGGTTCCTGAGCGCCATCTGTGCTGCTGGAGCTACTGACACATTCAGATTCCTGAAGCAAAAAATCCATGACAAGAAGCTGAACATCTGGGAAGCAGCTGTGACTCTCCCTCTCGCCTTCCATTTTGTTACACCAAACAAACAAACCCTGGATATTGCCTCAGTGAGTACAGATCCTTCTTCCTTCTATTTGCCTCTCACTCCTTTTTATAAGGGAATTAATAGGATTATAAGTGAATGATACAACATATTTCCATCTAAATTTGTAAAATGCAAGGTATTAACGAAAATGGGGAATGCTTCAGAAAATATTTCCAAACATTTGTTGCCAGAAGTTTGTAATTATATTTCATGTTAAACCCCACAAATTATTAGAAAACTGCTGTTCATTGTTTTTGCCAAATCAGAAGTTAAAAAAAAGACAAACTCAATATATAACCAATGTCTAAAGTGCATAGAGCATAATTGGTCAAGTCTATTTAATTTTCTTGTAGCTGAATGCCTAGAATTTGATTTAATTTCTGAAATTATTTAGAAAAAGCACAGATCAATTTTATCTATTTCTCAAATGCATTTATTGCTAAATACCAGTTCTAATTACTACAAACAGTAAATAATGATACTTCTTCCTTCTACAGGCTTTTCTGACCTGTCCTCAAATCCAGAAAGTACTGATGCATAGGATAATTGTTTACCTAGGATATGGTAGCATGGTGAATAAATACTGTGCTCAGGCTTTACTATGTCCAAATGAACTTCTTCAGGTAAGTGACTTTCACTTCTTATAAAAGGCGAAGAAATTTTTAAAATGCCTTTAATTTAGCTCTCACAATGCTGGCAGTTAGGTAACTCACTGTTTGCACACCTCACTCTTACAGATGCAAAGACAGAATGAAACACTGAGCTAATGCCTTTGAATGATCAGGTTGTAGCAGTTCAGCATTTCAAATGTAGTGCCAGAAGCCCATGGGGATAATGGATCCTATAACAAGCCTGAAACTGGGTTTAGGTGTGACAAAATTTGGATTAAAGCAAAATAATTATGATTCTATGACTCTATTTTACATTAGGTAGTGTGTACTTAAAAGATGTATTAAAAAGGCAGTAAAATGTGAATATAAGCAAAGTTCTGGATATGTCAGGTTAGGGCTTCCAAGGAGGCCCTGCTACACAATTGAATTTCACTGTCAGAAATATTCAGGACATTGTCCTTGAACTATGCAGTTCCAGCTCCTTGCCCAGCAGGACCACAGCACTGGGAAGGCCTTGCTGGTGTTTGACATGTGTTCAAAGCTTCCAAAAGAGAGTGAAATAATGCCAAGCCACCAGGATGGCAATTCTGCTTCTCAGAACAGCCAAACTGTTCAAGTAAACTTGCAATTGCAGTAGGAAATGAAAAAAAAAGCAAGTGCAGTTTGGCAGGGCTGGCAGAGGTGCCCCAGGGAATGACTGAACCTGGCATCAGCTCAGCACTGCCTTTGAACATGCAACAGCCTCTCTGGTGCAGGCAGCCACCTGGGATTGTCTCCAATAGTCAGGCTCAGGCACAATTGAAAATCAATTATAACACTGTGCCAGAAGAAAACCAAGTTTATTTGTATGATCCATGTTTGGCATCCTGATAATGATGGTGAGATTTTTCCTGGGAGAAAATCCTGAACAGCTCTCTTCTGGGATTTGAAGCAGTAGTTGTTTGGCTTGCTATGGCAATGCATATTTTTATGCATTATTACGAGATCATTACCGGGTATGATTAACATGGTCTGCTCTATTTTCAGCCACTCCATGACCTTGCTACTGAAGCCATGAGCAAAGGTGATGCCAAAGACATGTCCTTGGCCCTGAAAGCCATTGGCAATGCAGGAGAGCCAGCCAGTATCAAACGCATCCTGAAGTTTTTGCCAACATTTTCCTTAGCTGCAGCTTCATTACCAAACAGAATTCATGCTGATGCTGTGTTGGCCTTAAGGAAAATTGCAAGAAAAGACCCTGCAAAAGTAACTGAAATTACTATTTAAACAAATGTCTTTAAGGGTGTGGATTGGGTTTGCTTAGTGATTCAGGAGTAGTAAAACCATCAGGTAATGTTAGCCCTTCCCGCAGGTTTCTCAGTTATTGTTCATCCTCTTGCCCACACTGCAAACTCCTATGTCACCCCATCCTTACTGATATCCTGGGAAACAATTTGCTCTAGTCCCTCTAATACTGGGCCCATTCCTTATGGCTGTTTCTCCCAGTCCTGTTCACTGGGCACCCAGCAATACCTTCATTTTCAGAGACAGGTCCCATGCTCAAGTCTCTGTCTGGGGTTCTCTTCTCCATTCACTGCAGAGCACTCCCGCACTGTTCTGGAAACACTGATCACTGGCAATTTATGGGATGCTCAGAGGTTGTACCTTCCTCCTGTAGGTAAGGGAGACCACCCTCCAGGTCTTTATGGACAGCACGCTTGCTCCAAATGTCCGAATGGTGGCCTGTGTTGTCCTCTTCGAAACCAAGCCTGCTCTTCCAACAGTAGCAGCTCTGGCCAGCTCGCTGCTGACGGAGCCCAGCCTGCAAGTAGCCAGTTTTGCATATTCACACATGAAGGCTTTGGCAGCAGGCAGAATCCCACAGCTCTATAAACTGTAAGTAGGGGAAGAAGTACATTTTTAGTAGCAAATGGAGATGTTTTTCTCGCAGTTTTCTAAGAATTTGGTCACAGTCGACTCTCTTCATATGATTTTAACTCTGTTACTCAGATCAGCTGCTTGCAACCTTGCCATTAAACTCCTGGGTCCCAGACTTGACAGGCTGAGCTATCGTTACAGCAAGGTCATTCAGATCGGTGACTATTCCTGTGAGTACCAGCTGCCCTGTGCACTTCCTCAGCTTAGGTAGCCAAATGCCTCTATTGTGTTCTGTGATTTTCGTCCAAAATCCAACCATGAGCTGTGAGTTTAGTGCACTCTTAAAATGGAAAAAGTAGAAGAGCCTCCTAAAATGCAAAATTCCCCAAGGCTGTTCCACAAATCTCTGGTATCTGCTGGGGAAAGTGGTATTGCACATGGATTTAGGCCTCCTCCTTCAGTCCCAGGGGTTGTGTTGACTCTGCCCTAGAAAAAAGTCCTCCTCTTGAGTTTGCAAACTTGAGGAGCTGTGGGATTGAACCCCGACAGAACCCCTTGAGATCTACTATAGCACATACCTGAGGTGGCTTAAGTGCACCAGACACCTCGGAGACCCTTATTTCTGCTGCTCTTTATTCCTGTGACAGCTCAATATCAGGCTGGTGCCATTTGGAGGGTCTATCTAATGAACAGTCCGAGCACCATGTTTCCATCTGATATAATCACAAAAGTAAGAGGATATTATGCAAACACTGCAACGGATATTATCGAGGTAAGTAAGTGTTGCATTAAGGCAGCCAGCTTTTGGACTGTGATGTACTGTTTAATTCCATCTCTGGCTGTGAGGGTGGATGTGGAAGGGAAAATTTAGATAATGATTATGATTTTACTTAGGCTTCTTCTTTTATTTGGGCTTCTTGACACATAAATTCATCAATGAACACATCCAGTACAGGCATGTAAATCTAGGAGCAGAGGAAAGCTTATGCAGCAGAACATCCATCTGCCCACCTAAAGTCACATGGGATCCAGGGTATTTTGCATAAGTACAGGGAAATAGCAGCTGAAATTAAATGTCAGCCAGCAGTACAGCCAGAGCAGCACAAAGCTCCATGTAACAGCATGCAGGAATTTACACAGCTTCTTGGGCAAGCTTTGCAGCCTGGGCTGAGCTCTGCACTACCCTAAAATTATCCCTGTTGACTAATTCAAGGCTGGCTGGCTCAGCACGTCCTCAGCATCTGCAGCCATAGCCTGCAGCCATCCGCCAGGTAGACATGTCCTTATAACTCAATGGCTCCATGAAACAAGTATTTAGTGAGGCCTCAGTGAGTTTCATACCAGGCACGAGGGTTTTCCTGAGCTCTCTCGTGCTTGGGCTGTGACTCCTGGCTCTGTTTCCTACAGGTGGCTTTCCGGTCACAAAGCCTAACCAAGCTTATCAGGAAGCAGAACATTCCCTTTGCTGAGTATGACACATACAAGACCCTGAAGGAGATGGGCAAATCGGTACGTCTGGGCACCCTTCTGGCTTGTGTGCAACAGGCAGCTCCTGACAGCATCAGAGTTGCATCACCCACCCACTGAGCCATCCCTTTGATGTTTCTGGAAGAAAGGAGTCAGTCATCCTCTTCGGTCATGGAAAGCTGTACTTACATTATACTTACAGTCTCAACAGATGCCACCTTTTCACTCAACATGTGTCAGCTCTTAAAGTATAGTACAAAAGATGTGGATGCTGCTGGGAGCCAAAATGTTTTACCTGTATGTTCAAACACACTGAGTGGTTGTTCTTCTCTTTCAAAATGATTCTCGAATATGGGATTTTTTATGAATCCTTGGGTGTCACCTACTACTTATCACAGCAGAAATTACCAAGTGCTTACCTCATCCTTCCATGAAGAGACTCTCTCTGAACTCACCTATGCAATGTGAGAAAGGCCATATTGGTTCAGACCTGTAAGATGTCTAGTAGGCTTTTGGCTAAGGAACCATTGTTTTCATCCTTCAGATGGGATCTACTTTTTCTAATACATTATTCCATTTTAAGTGACATTTTCTGCATCTTTCCTTTCTCCCCATCTCTCCTTGACACCACAGCTTCTAGGATGGAAAGAACTGCCACCTGAAGACCCCCTGGTATCTGCTTACATCAAAGTATTGGGTCAAGAGATCGCTTTTGTTGACATTGACAAAGATGCCATTCAACAGATGATGATGGTACTGACAAGGCTGTTGATATTTTTTGTCTGCAATGCTGAATAATTTCCCTTCCGCATCTCCTCTTACCTACTTACCTATTTCTATATTTCCAGAGTCTAACTGGATCATCAAACTGGCAGCCAGTGGTGAAAAAATTGGTGGAAGAGGTCCAGAGAGGCATTTCAGACCGATGGACTGTGCCTGTGGTGGTGGGTGAGATGCGGCATGTCGTCCCCACCATTGCTGGCCTGCCGCTGGAGCTTGGGCTGTGTGGGGCCGTGGTGGCCCAGGCTGCGGTTGATGGTGAGCTTGGGATGCCAAACTGAGCAGCTTCCCCACAATAACTGTGGCTCCAATCCCTCTGCTGAAATTAAATCTTTCTATAATCTTGAAAAATGCCCTGGTAATGATGAAACATTAGTGTTCAGCTACCTCCAAACGGTTAGAGAATTAATTAGCATATTTCACCTGGGACACATTTGTATAACTCTGGTTTGGATTAGCAACCTTTAAACAACCATGTAAAGTATTTCAAAACGTAAAAACACGGCCTTTGCATTAACTACTATTCTTATCGAAAGCATTGTATCCCCAGAATTTATTGTTTCGCTGTTCATGTAATTTCTGTTTGTCTTTTTCAGTGGATGTACAGGTATCACCACCAGTATCTGACAATTTTAAACCTTCACAGTTGTGGGAAACCAAGATGGATATTCATGCTGACATCAGGCCTAAGTAAAAATTGCATGTATTTTCACATACACACAAAAGCAGTTATAGTTGTTATATTTGACATAGATATGTGGTGGCATGAAGCTATATAGGGGTTTAGTTGTCCCAGATTTGGGACAAATATGCTAGTCAAGAGCAGCAAAATTATGAAAAAGCCACACAATCCCCTGCTGCTTTACCCTGCAAATGCAGCAATGTGCATGGTATCCCACAGGATGCTGTGCTGCTTTGCCATTGATAAAAATGCTCACATTTGTACCTGTTCAATGACTAAAGATACTAAGACAGGAAAATGTATTTTCTTAGGTATTAAGTTCTCTATAGTTTCAGCATAGAATTGCATCTTGAACTGGCATGAGCCAGGAGGATTTCAGGGGAAAAAAGGGAAATGCTTCTGGATCTGCAAAAGCAACAGTACTAATAAAGATAATAGTAACAATGATAATAATAGTAGTGATAATATTAATAAAATAGGCACGATCTGAAGCGACAAGATTCTGGAGTTAGCTTGTCCTCAAGTGACAATGCAGTCAGAGAGTCCATGCTAGCTTTGTCTTTCAGACAAATCACCTTTTCCAGTGGCATTTCAGCTATTTTTTTACCCTGCTGTGATAAATCTCTTAATCCATCAGTAGTGGGTCTTACAATAAACAGAACAGTATGAAAATGTAATTTTGCATTTCAAAGTTAAATTTCTGCATATTAATATGTAATTATGCCTGGTTTTATTTCCACTCTTTCAGAGCATATTTTCATATGATTGCAATGATGGGGATTAATACACAGTACTTGCAGAGTGGTCTTGAATTTCATGCAGAGTTCAGTGCCAACACTACAATGAAATTTGATGCCAGGATAGATATGAAAGAGAAAAATTTGAAGATTGAAAGCCTTCCCTGTCGTCAGGAGGCTGAGCTTGCAGCTGTGAGGTACAGAAGAGGTTTTTGCATTTCGCTTGCTTGTGAGTTCCCTGTTATAAAATCGCAAGTATACACCTACTTGTTAAGGTCTGCCCTACCTTGGCAGCCACATAAAGCTTGGCACTGTCTGTTTTGCACCAGCAAAGGTGGGTAGAGTGAAATCAGAAGGTGTTACTTATGTGCCATTTCTCACCTGAACAGGAGTGAAATTTATGCTATTTCAAGGAACATGGAAGAAGTAGATTCTGAAAAGAAATCCCAGATTTTCCCCCAAGGAGAAACACCAAGTGTCTCTGAGCAGCTATTTCAGTTAACAGAAAGATCTTCAAGACCTGGTAGCTGGAAGGTAAGGAAGCCTCTCCCCACCTGTACTGCAGACAGCTCCTCAGAAGGGCTGGGCACCCCTGACTCAAGAGATGGCTAACCAGACTACAAACACAGCAATGGTGAGATTCAACTGGATATTTCCCAAAAAAAGCCTAAAATCCACTGGGTTCGTGACATGATCATTCACAGTCCACTCACTTTCTTCATTGCATGCAGGCTGGGCTGCTTTGGCAGCATGTCTTCCTATTTCTTTACAGTTGTGGGAGGGTGTCTGAAATTCACATCCTTTGTACCACACCCTTTTTTTTCCTGAATCAGAACAATGTGAAAAATATGGTTCTTGGGCAGGGTATAGATTTTTCTTCCCAAATCCTGAGATAATCCCTGCAGTGGATTGCAGAAGCACATGCTTTCATATGCTCTTCAGCTCCTGAGGCTGGCGTGGGAAGGCTACGCTGGCTTGCAGCAGCAGGGCTAGCAGCCTGAAATGGATGCAGAGGGACAGCCCCTCCAAAGAGCCCAGCAGGTTCTCATTGGGAGCAGCTGCCTGAGAAAGGGTGGGTGGGAGAGCTGTCCTCTTCCACAGAGCACTTTGCAGGAAACTCCACTGCTTCCAGTGCCTGGATGGCTAATTTTAAGCAATGTTTCCCTATTTAAGTAGGACTGTCATCATTCTCTTTGTTAACCGCAGGAATTATTTTAAGAGCTGGGACAATTTTCTTTTTTTTTTTTTTTTTGTGGAAAATGACTTTATCTGCCACATTTTTGTTTAATGCAGCAAAGCAGTATTCCTAATATGATAACCAAAGGATACCAGCAAGGTTCAGAAGAGGTGCATCACAACAGTGCACGAAGAAGACTTTACGCACGCAGGTTCTGTAGAAAATTTGAAAGTTTGGGATGTTCTACTTGTCTCAGCCTTAAATCACAAAATTCTGCTTTCTTAAGAAATACTTATCTGCACAAATTATTTGGAGAATTTGAAGCCAAAATAATTTTGAAGCCAGGTACAGTCATAATAACAAATTTTTCTGTCAATCACTGCGTATAATGTTCAAACAGCACAACCCTAGAATGCTTTTGCCTTTAGTTCATACAGATGCTGATATTGAAAAAATACAGCTGGAGGTCCAAGCAGGATCCAAAGCAGCTTCAAAAATAATTGAGGTATCAAGCTCAGGGTCAAAGGAAGCAGGAGAGACATCTCCGTATGAGAACATTCAAGCTAAACTGAAGAAGATTCTAGGCATCGAAAATGTGCTCACGGTAAGAGACTTTGCACATCAGAGAGGGAAATATTTCCTGTAAATGTAACCTAGGGTTTCCATTGTGGAAAACTGGCATGGGAAAGCAGTGAATTGGGCTGGGAGGAATGGGCCTGAGTGAGTTCTGGAAGAGCTTCTGCAGTGTGTGGGGACAGGAAGTTCTATTTCCTTGGAAGCCTGTGGTGAGCATCATGTCTGACAGCCAGGGAAATGTTACAGAAGAAGCTATAAATTCATAATGCTTTCAACTGTTTTCGGAGGCTTCAAATAAAACACGGCGCCGCACAAAGCGAATTAACCGAGAGTACACGACTGCAGACACCAGCCTCTGGGCAGCCCACCTCTCCAGCTCATCCTCTTCTTCCGCTGCTTCCACTGCTGACGGTAAAGAGCCAGGAAGTTATCACAGGAAAGATGAAAGAAGCCAATCTGGGAAGAAGCGTGGCAGCAGGAGCAGGAGCAGCAGTGGCAGCTCTGCTAGCAGCACAGCATGCAGCAGTAGCCAAGAAGAGCACTCTGGGGACAGGCACTGCAGTGGGGACAGTGAATACTCCAACCAACAGGTAATTTACTCTGGCTGGACCTTTTTATATTTCTTATAGTGATTGTTTTTGTACATTAGGAAATTGTGCTCATAGAGCATGGACCATAGAAAGAAGGAATCTGGTTCTCTGAAGCTTTTCAGATCAGAATTTTTACATTTCAGAGTATTTCACTGTAAAATGTTTTTAAAAAATTAATTATATTTTGCCTTTTTTTTCCATACTGCAATTTTTAATGCATTTATCAAAAATTAGTTCTTTATTTTCTCTTGGGTCTTCTTACATGCTATCTCTTTTCACAGGCAAACCCACCTGTTTACCAGTTTGTGTTCAAGCCAGCGGATGAACAGGTAACATTTACTGCATATAGTGGGAACAGGGTGTACAACTACTCTTGCTGTCTTTGCTGGAATTAGACCCTAGTTCTCTGAGAGTAAAAACATGATAAATTAATTCTGCAACAACTTCCAGTGGTAGGCACCTGCTTCAAGGTGATTCTCTGTTTTTGCAGGACCCAGGAGAGGAAATCCTGAACATCAGCATCAGCTCCTCCTCTTCTTCAGCTAGTGATGAAGACATCTCTAGTGGCATGTCTCAGGTGAGTGTCTTAATCTGCAAGAAATCCAAACATTTACTTTGCATTTCCAGTTGTTGGATATTTATAACAGAATAGGGAAAATATGGTGATTTAGCATATTAGGCATATAGAAAGAAACGGAACTGTTTCTTGTTTTATAAAGGTGAGCACATTGGGTAGTCATTGAATGTTATTTAATATTCACCAATATAGACTACATTTTTTTTTTTTATGAAACTGGAATGTATTACTGTAAGTGTTGAAATTTGTCTTACTAAGTAAATAATTCACTATTAAAATCAGAACACTTTAGATGTGCTGACCTGCTTGATCAGAAACTGGTTTCAGGTATATTTTTATTGTGTATCTTTCTGTAAAAGTTTAGGAGATGACTCTGCTGCTCTTTTGCACATTAGGCCCTCACTGCAGAGTCCTGTTCATGTTAGCAGGACCATAAAACTTGAGTTTGCAGCAAGGCTCCAACTCTGAGAATAATCTAGCTGTTTATTCACGAATGTCTGTGTGGTACATAGTTAATGGTACTTGCTCCGTTTATAAAAACTGATGGAATCTGGAGCAGATTTAAACAAAGAAAAATTTCACACCTTTCAGACAGTGACTTACCTGCCTACAAAATAAGCCTTACTTTGCTGAGGCATCCCTGCTGCAGCAGCAGCTTCCAGTTGTTAGTGCAAGTAGCTTGTGGAAAGAAGGAAACCAGATTGACCTTCTCCCCCACCATTTCCATGCAGCTTAAATTCACTTCTCTTGTCCATCTTTTCACCATGTTACTACTTCCCTGAACTCTTTCTCAGCCACAGCCTTGTTCTTTCCCCATTTCACATTAAGCCTGCACCAGCTCTTTCGCACAAAATTGTTTTATGTGTCTCTGTCACTCGGACCTGGCACCACAGGGAGGATCTGCTCCTGTGAATTTGTTCCAAAGCAAATTTCCCCCTGCAGCTGTCCCCTGGCCAGGTGGGCACTCTCCCCACAGCTCAGTGGGACACTCATGGGACAGGTGCTGCTGCTGGGCACAAGGGTCCAACGTTGAACAGGGCCTCATGGTACTCCTCATGCAAGTGCCACACTTTGGACTACACTGAACAGATCCCTCTGACAATACAAATTGTTATGGTTTTAAGCAGGTGGTTAAGCTAGTTTTATCAAAAAGGTGATTTGTTTAACTGCAGTTTGGTTAGAGAGCAGTGCTGAGCTGGGTGGTATCAGTTCTTTATAAGTATCATACTTCTTTTGGTTACACTGAAATTACTTTCAAAAATTAATTCCCAACACAGTTTTACTTGCATAGGTCGTGCCAGTGGTTTTACTATAGTAATTCAAATGCTTTCTTTATTTCTTTTGTCTCTATTTTCTCTCTACTCACTGAAGTCTAAATTCTTGGGAGACAGCAAGCCACCGATAGTGGCTGCAATTCTTCGTGCCATCCACAGAAACACACAGCCAACGGGATTACAGTTTGTCCTGTACACTGATACACAACCCAAGAGACTGAGAATACAGATATTTGGTTCAACCATCACGGGACCAAGCAGATGGAAACTCTGTGCTGATGCTTCAGTAATAAATTACCGAAAAGTATCAGTAAGTTTAAAATATCAATCAGCTCAAATATAAATGAAATATAACGATTTTACTATGTTTTGTACAAAAATTTATATATTCCTCTCTACTAGGGTTTTCTTAAATGGGGTAAAGATTGCCAGGACTACGAGATTGCTACTCAGATTGCAACAGGACAATTTGCTGCTTATCCAGCTATGCAGATGAAGCTGGACTGGCTAAAAGTACCTTCAATAATCCGAACAACTGCAAGATGGTGAGATTTTTATTTTAGTTTTTGAAAAATTCATATATTTCAATGCTCCAAATAATTACAGGTTCAGCTCTGTAATTTCCAAGCTGGAAAAGTTCCCCTTAATCAGGGGATATTATATAATCAAATTATATGTGTTTGTTTTCTCTTTATTCATTCCCCCAAAGCATACTCCATTTTAGTTTGCAAGAAAACCACTTGGGATGATGGGATTAACCTAATCTGTTGTAGACTTGTAATTTAAAGTGCCTGAATTAGGAGATTGGTCTCCTGATGCTTCCTGATTGATGGAGGCTCAGAGCAGAAGCCTAGCCTTGGTTCTCTGAAGAAGTCAGTCTCTTACTTAATTTCCTAATGCAGGCACCTTGCCTCTGGCTTCTGAAGTGATACAAATCCTTCTTATAAGGCTTATGCACACTAAATAACAAATGTTGTATAACATTTAGTGTAAGAAAACTGTATGTGCTGGATTCAGTTCACATGTGTCTCCACACACATGAAATATCTGTTGTATTCATTCATTGAATTCCTCCATGATTTGCCTGCAACAACATATAGATCCATAGTGAAGCCTAATTTTTTGTCATAGTGCTACCAAAACACAGATACATACAGAAATTCAGTCAACTAAATATGCACATAACACTAGTTCTCAACTTAAAGGCATACAGGTGATTTGGTTAACAAAAGTCTGCTGAAGAGGATAACTTTCTACATTAAATTGAATTACTTGAAGCTGTTATCTGCTTTAGAGGAGATGAAACCATCCAATTGACTATCCTGGAGTAAAGCCTGTTTTCTGCTTTGAGACTATGCCTTTTTCTAAAGGAATATTTTCTGTATTTCTCTATTTGAGTCCCAAGCCTGTTTGGAAACTCATTCGTAGAGATGCCTCCATCAGCTTGTTGACAGTCTTAGTGGGCAAAGGATCCTTGCCTAAAGTAACCACTGCAGGACTGACATATTAATGTTAAGTATTAATTTAATATTTTTAGCATGTTAGTATTTGGAGGTTTATGTAATTGATGCCTATTTTTAAGTCTGAATGTGTTCAAAACAGGTTGGCCACACTTTTCTTCTCATATCACTGTCCCATCCAGTCTCTTGAGATCTTTTACACCAATTAAAAAATAAATTTGCCTGCCCCTCCTTCCATACACAACACAATGTATCACCAAACCCTCATGCAAAAAATTTCTAAAACAGGATGCATATTGCTTTAAGGGGGTATTTTAATGTGAACAAATAATAACCAATTTTTTCAAAGACAGATTGTTTTAATCACTTTCTTCCCTTTTTTTCAGGGTTTACTCATTTCTTCCAGGAGCTGCCTATATGCTTGGATATTCCCAAAGGCAACAGCTTGGTCCCTCTCACCAGGCAACCTTGGTTATGGCTTTGACATCTCCAAGAACCTGTGATATTGTCTTTAAGTTGCCAGAGGTAACTATTTCCTCTGTCTTTTATCCCAAAGCAGTCAGTACTTTGGAAATGGATGATTATTAGTTTTTTTAACCCACTGATTTTTTTAAAAAAAATTATAAAACTATAAAGAAGCTGCCATCACAAGACATTATATTAATGCGGTTGGTTTTGCTATCTTACAACACATTTGTCTTTCTCATGTAGCATGCAAGCATATGAAATAAGAAACAGGTTACAAAACAAACATCATGATTAATAGCACATTAACAATAACTTATTAAAAAGACTGCTCCCCCCAAAACCTTCAGGAAGATGACAGGTTTTTCTGTGTTCTGGAAAAGACAGTAAAACCAGATTGTTGAGATAGCCAAACAGTAGGACTTGATGTATAGGCAGAAAGTGGGTGTGAATCTCAGGTAAGCAAACTGTTCAGCCTGAGAGCAAATGTGATGTACAGATGTCCAAAAAGCTGCAAATTGGTGACTACCCAAATTCATTTATAGCACTGCTGTTCCATAGGTTGCAGATGTGTCATGCTGTTGAACTATTTCATGCTGTAGGATGTGATTTCTTTTTCACTCTGACCGAAATTCAGATGCTAATTTAGATTTCAGTCAGCACTGTTCTCTTGGAACATTAGAGGAAAATGCTACCTTATCTACACTGTACTTTGCATTTCCATTCACGTTTGTTTTCTGCCTCCTTTTCAGCTCACAATTTACGAGAGAGCCATCACGCTTCCCCTGCCATTCCCTTCACATCCAGGTACATCGATGTCAACATTAGCATCCTCTGACTGGAAGGTCTTTTCCCAAGCAACACTTTCACTCATTGAAAGTCTCAAAGGTCAGCAAGTAACTATCTTCACAGGCACTGATAGACATTGAAATTTTGTAAACATAGTTTATACTTTTGATGTAATTTGAAAATATTTTATTTATTTATTTACCCAAAAACCTGTTGGACTTCAGATAGAAACAAAGCATCTGTATGAAAATCTGTGAGGCTGCAAAGATGTCAAGAAAGGGAGGCATATTAGGAAGATTAAACATTCAGTTCCATGCCAAAAGGTGCTTCCAAATACATCCATTCCCAAATGCTTCCGTTTCAGCTTCACTGCAGAAATTGTGAAGAAAAGACATTACAATATTTTTGAGAGGGACAGCTAAGTGACCTCTGATTTGGGGTGCTCTGCTTGATTAGCACTGTTACGTAGAAGCTGAAACAGCTTCAAGAGTATAACCATTATTTCAAATCTTGCACTTTGATTTTGAAGGGATTATTGTTTGATTAATGCTGTATTAAGAGCTAATCACATTATACTTGCTTAGGGTAAATTTTAAATTGAAAAGCTTTATGTAATCCTACAATAAGGAGTCACATTTTGCTTGGAATCAGCGAGCTAATATCATACCATGCATATTTATATGGTGTTCCTGTCCCCAGCATGGGGGTAGGAATTAGGTGATCTTTAAGGTTCCTTCCAACCCAAGCCATTCTATGGTATTTCTCTGGTAAACACCAAAACTAATCTGTATTAATTAAAATTGTTGTAAAATAATTTTTAATCAGAGCTGGTAGGATTTCCAACAAAACATCATTACAGTGAAAAATAGAAAAGCATAGTGTGGTATTCTTTCCTCCCAATCTTCTAACTATTTCTAATCCTGGTTATGACTCAACAAATGTATCAGCATTTTAGTGAACTTTCTCTAGTGTTAACAATATGTGAATTGTTATCAACCTTTGTGAATTTCTTTTGACTACAACAAAGTTAGAAAATCCAAAATGCCACAAGCAGAGAGTTGCACCAGCACCAGCTGTGAGCAGAATTCATCTCACACAAGGACTGAATCATGGGTGGGTTGTGCTGCTGGCTGGGGACTGGCACAGTTTTGCTTTTATATCCCAACAAATCTAATATTTTGTATGACAGAATTAATTCACTTCTACATGGGAATATGTAGAATCAGAAGATGGTAATTTTTTTTCCTTTTAATTACAAAACTAAAATAAAATAGCTGTCTTATATAAATTACAAAATGCTTACTTTTTACTGGTTTCTTTTTTCCAGGTCATTGTACAGTTTTCCAAAATAAGATCACAACCTTCAATGGCATTGAATTTAACTATTCAATGCCTGCAAATTGCTACCATGTCTTGGTGCAGGATTGTAGTCCAGAGCTTAAATTCCTGGTGATGGTGAAAAGACCTGAAGAGTCTGCTGACCTTACAGCAATAAATGTCAGACTTGCCAGCCAGTAAGTAATTGAAAACTTCATAAAAAATAGATGGCAAGCAGAATATGCTACAAATGAAGATCAAATTGGTCTGGCAGATTGGCACTAGCATTAAATGTATGCAGAAAGTACCGATATCAATGGAAAGATAACTAGGACTGTCACTGGGGTTTGGGACTTTGTCTTTTAAAAGTGCTTCTGAAATATATCTGAAGTTCACAGTAACCTAAAGTCTTTACTGCCCCAAATTCTTCATTCAGTCGTTAGAATTTAACCATCTCATTTCAGTACTTAGTGATTAGGTAGACACACAAACTATAAATCCAAAAGGAGTTATTGTAATCATTAGTCTGGCCTTCTACACTAAGCTAATAATTAGAACAAATTAGAACCCACAGTGATTACAGCAGGTTTGTTGAGAAGTGGACATAGGTAAAAAGGGCATTACTTATCCCAGATTAGAGGCACTCTCTTAGGACATCTCTTAGTTGCTACATAATGTTCTAATCTATTCAAAATTAATTTAAAAGACACTTTGTTTCAGTCTGGAGCAATCGCCCCTAAATTGTATCGGATTATGCCTACTAAAAACATTGTAGTGAGTGTTCTTCAAAGCACATAAATAGACTTTGATCTATAAGGTTTCATTACAAGTAATTATTTATTTCTGAAAAAACGTGTGACAAACTGTGCCATAATGTTAGAGAAACAGAGGGAATCTAGTATTCCCTGCATCTGTTTTGTGGAAAAACACAAGGATGTTTGTTTTATAGACTGTGTCTTTCATGATAAAGACATTCCTCATCACTGAATCATTCCTGATTGTTTCATACAATTGTATGGATGTGCTTTTGATGTGCGTGAGCTTCATGTTTCTTGATTAGAGCGAACACCGATCTGAAGAAAATACTACAATACACAAACTGTTCAGGCTGTAGGAGAACTGCCGTAGGGAACCCAATGTTCCTTTGAAATGTAAAGCACCTTCAATTGATGTGAAGGTAATAGCAATGAGCTTGTTCTGCAGCAAGGCTCCTGTAGCCTGGTGTCTTCCCACTGGAACCGTGGCCAACAAGCAGCCAGAGACGAGCACAGCCAGGGAAAGGTGTACTGGGAGCACTCCTCCTGGCATGCTGTCCTGGGCCCCCTCAATCTCCCTCCTAAAAGGTAGAAGGTGATTCATGCCAGAATGATATGAGCATCCTGCAGTGATGGTTCTACCAGAACAGGAAATTGTGAGCTGAGTAGGGCAAAGGACAAGCATTGGTGTACACTAATTTCCTTTATTTAAAGTGAGGTTGACATGTATGTTTCCAATGGACTCATCCAGTTGAAGATTAATGGTGTCCAAGCCCCAGGAGATCTTCCATACACATCTAATACTGGTAAGAGACTCATCTTCATATTTCATTTACTCTTTCCTGATCTTTTGAAGAAGGACACGATTCTGCAAACACCTCGCAAGATAAAGATCATCTTAATTTGAAAAACAATTACGTGATGTTAATATACCTGCATGCAAGTTTTTATAGTGAGTGGCAAGAAAGATGAGCAAAGAAAGAGATGCTGATCCTGTGCATCTCTGCACAGACTAAAAAATGCAGGGCTTTGGTACGTTTTGCTGATCCCAGAGACCCATAGAACGAGTATCTAGATGTCCCCTGTCACAGCCAGCCTTGTGACAGGGCTTCAGCTTTTCCCGGGGCAGGGAGCAGTAGTCTTTCTCCTTTCCCCCATCTCTTTCAAGACTCTTTAGAGCGTGCATTATGTCCCCGGGAACTTAACAAGTGGTTCAGGGTGGACCCTAAAACAGTAACTTCATTTTAGAAAAGATCTTGTTTTGCTTTTTTGTTGCAGCTGCAAGCATGCTGATCAGCAGTGAAAAGAAAGGACTGGCACTAAAAGCCCCTGATTATGGCATAGATAAACTATATTATGATGGGCATAGACTTGAGGTAATTTTTGAGTTACTTTCAGTGGGTTTATTTTTAGAAGAAAAGCATTTACAGGCAACTTTTCTGTGTTTCCAAAAAGATTCAAGTTGCTTTCTGGATGGCTGGAAAAACATGTGGCATTTGTGGAAAATACGATGCTGAGACGAAAAGAGAATATCAAACACCCAGTGGATATCTAGCTAAAGATGCTGTGAGTTTTGGTCACTCTTGGATCATCTCAGAAGACCCCTGTGTTGGAGGTACTAAGATTCTAACATACAGCAATATCATTGCCTTCAACTAATTAAACAGTCACATGACTAGGTGATTTATATTAATTGTAGCACAGTCATCTCATTTTTTGCTGTTTTTGTGAATAGTGGTCGCAGACTAAAAGACGAAAAAAATCTGGTTTTCCGGGGTTTGGTAGTTCACTGCAAGTTCTGGTTTTGTTGTGGTTTTTATCAACAGTTTGTGCATTGTGTAGTTACCTGGAGTTTGTGTAGTCAACTTAAAACTCCCTAAGATGGTAACACAGTATGAAAAAGAGGTAGTTTGATGGTTGACAAAAGTAGTTTTATGTGATCTTTATTTTCATTCTGTTATTTCCAGGCTTTTAGTTTAGATAAAATATCCATATCTAGTCCTGACTATCAAACTAGAGGGCATTTGAAGTGGGAAAAACTTGTTTTCATTTCCTCAGGCTGAAGTTTACCATAATTTAAAAACTTCAGCCTGGGAATGACTGATTGTTCTTGCCATCCAGGTCCTACATAAAAACAACAAGAATGTGTTGGTAACATTAGGGTGCATTACATATTTCGTGTGGAACACAACCCTCTGGGCATGTGTTGGCCTTTTTGTAATGTATTCTTAGATCAAGCTTCCCTGGGGTGAATGGTCCAGGAAAGCCTAGATCATGGGCTTAAGGACTAAGCTACTCAGCCACAGCAAGGCAGATGTGATGCTACTCACAGTGCAGAAGTGGATATACAGATGTCTGGGAGCCACTACTGCCCTGAAATGAAGTGCTGTCTTAGTTTAGGTAAAGTTGACCAAGGTTTCACATGTTTTTGGATTTGGACATCAGTGTCCCACCTAGATCCCATTTGACAAGGCTCTGTCCTCGTGACTGTGCTCTGTGTGCCTCATTTTCTCACAGCCTGAGCCTTTGACAAAAAATTGATTCACTTCAACCAGGTTTGCTTCATCTAGCTTGTGTCACTTTGTTCATCCATTGGTCTTAGTGTTTACTAATTCTACAAATTAAGTCCAGAAACTTTATTTATCCAAACTGTGCATGCTTTAAGAAGGCTCATGTTTTGTAGCTTGTAAGCTGCAGCGCAGATTTGTCAAAAGTGAGAAGCCAGTCTCATTTGAGAAGACAGCAGTAAAATGCTTCTCTGTGGAGCCAGTTCTTCGCTGTGTAAAAGGCTGTTCAGCAACCCAGACTGTTCCCGTCTCCATGGGCTTCCACTGCGTTCCAGCCGGTGAGTCTCTGTGCACAGCACGACCAGTGTGAGTGACTGGGATTCTGTGCAAAACCGTGAGGTTCGCCGCACTAACGCAGGAGTACCCCGGTGTATAACCAACCTCGCTCTTCTTCCTTCTTTCTCGTTTAGACTCGACTCTCAGCCTGGACTGGCAGCCTAGGCTGGACCAGAAATCCGAGGACGTCGTGAGCTCGGTGTCCGCTGACACGGCGTGTTCGTGCCAGCAGCACTCGTGCCCGGCCTGAGCCCCGCACGGACCGCTCCGCCCGCGGGCACGGCGGGTTCGGGCAGGGGAATGAGCCCCGTCCCCTCCGGGAGCCCGCTCTGCTCCGGTTCCTCTCCTGGAGAACCTGGAAACGACCCTGGCAGCCCTCCCGGGCTGACCTTTCAATAAACACTTGCTCTGAACGCCTCGGCCCAGCTCATTTGTCCCTGCACCCGCGGCGCGTTGGGAGCGGCTCCGCCGGGCCCGCCCCGGCCTCAGCCCGCCCCGGGTCGAGGCTGCGCGGCCGCGCCGGCACCAGGGTCATGGGGCGGCGGTGGGGCGGCTGGCTGCTGCCCATCGGTCTCTTGCAGCTGCTGGGCCCCGCCGGCGCCTNCCCGGCAGCCATCCCGGCAGGCTGCTTCCCAGCGGCGCCGGGGCTGTGCCTGTGGGAGAGCCGCGGGGAAATAATAGTCCTGCTGAGAAGGGTTCGCGGCTAACGAGGGTGCTTTTTGCCCCTTTTCCAGGTCTTTGTGTTTGATGTGGGTAAGGAAACCTGGAAATCCTACGACTGGTCAAAAATTACCACAGTGGCAGCTTTTGGAAAGTACGATGCTGAGCTCATGTGCTATGCTCACTCTAAAGGCTCCAGGGTGGTACTGAAAGGTTGGTTACACTGGAAAAATGTGGATGTTTGTGATACATGGATAAGAAGATAAGGTATATAGGGCTGTATACCTTGGCATTTTACATTTAGTTGTATGCAGAATATTAAAATCAGTGAGAGAATTAATTATAAGGCTTTAATGAACCCAGGACTATAATACCGTGACATTTTGCATGTGCTGGTATGCAGGCTATTGAAACCAGCAGTGGCTTGTGCCACAGTAGTAACAAAACCATCCCATTGACATCTAAATAAAAGTTCTTTAACAGGGAACATCTCTGCTATGGAGGAAGAGGGAGGAAAGAAATGGCCTGTAGAAGATAGTTATTTGGGTCTGTGGAGTACCCAAAAGACAAAGCAAGGAAAGGGATTTTGAGTAATTTTTAGCATTTTGCACTTAAATCAGTCCCTCTGTATTAGGAGTGGTTGAATTTTAAAACATGAGCACTCGGGAACTTTGTGGGGGTACAAATGCTGATTAGAAAGACAAAGTCCATTACAGCTTACATGTTGTAATTACCTTTTGGCTCTGTTGAGAAAAAACAGAATCCAAGACTGCAGTGTGGAAAGCTACAAAGATTAAAGTATTTTGCTCTAAATATGACTGGTGGAAATGCTAAAAGTACTTTGATTTCAAGAAAAGTAGTTTACAGTGGCTAAAAGAATATTAAGAGGAAGTAAGAAGACTGAAATAATAGAAAACCCAAAGGAACTTAATTATAACACAACTGTCTCAAAGAAGCTTGGTAATCTCTTCTGGAGTGGTTTCTCAAAATTATGCTTGGGGAAAAAGTTAACTCCTTTGTATTTTACCAGTATTGGTATGGGCACTTTTTATGTTGTGTTTATATTTGTTGGTTAATTAAAGACAAACCTTTCCTCCTTACTATTACTGTGCTGCAAATGCATGTTAACTCTTGAAGGTCTCTTGTCTAGGTGATGTACCTCTCAAGGAAATTGTTGATCCTACTAAAAGAGCAGCGTGGATATCCCAACAGGTGGACCTTGCAAAAAACCAGTATATGGATGGAATTAACATAGATATAGAGCAAGAAGTTAATGAAACCTCCCCTGAGTACTATGCATTGACAGACCTTGTCAGAGAAACTACAGATGCTTTCCACAGAGAAATACCAGGATCACAGGTAATAATAATGTACTTTACACAAACATTACATTTAACCTTATGAAATGTAAGGACTTTTGGTGGTGCTGTTTAGCATATGAATATGAAATAATTCTAAATAATAAATTTAAATATAATATCCTAGTGAATGCTTAATTATGAATGTTAGCTGTGATACGATCTTGTAAGAATCACTCTTTTTGACCTGTGTGAATTTAAATGAGAGAGGGGCTTCTCTGAGATTTGACGATACAATATTACTGTCATGTGTGTGCTGGCAGTTGTTAGTGTGGCTTAATGACTCTTTGAAAGTAGGGCAAATACAGCCTTCTGGGGCAAAAGCTTGACAGTATTTTGGAAAACCCATCACTAAAGTTTTAAGGGTTTGCAGCATACTTCATATTTTTGGCGGTTTTCATATTATAGTTTCTTTGGTGCTATATATTCAGTAATGGGGTACTTACTTTATTTTCTAGTGTTTATCAGATGAGCAGCTTCTCCCATAGTTCATTACTATCATGGTGTATTAAACTGCAGCATTTGGGAAATACTGTCATTCAAAGTTATAGGTTTTATTTTAAAGAGAAAACAAGGGCACCTGAGGGCCATACATGGTACTAAATTGTGCATTTTTCCTTCAGGTAACATTTGATGTGGCTTGGTCTCCAGCATGCATAGATAGAAGGTGCTATAACTACACTGGGATTGCAGATGCCTGTGACTTCTTATTTGTGATGTCATATGATGAACAGAGCCAGATCTGGACAGACTGTATTGCAAAAGCCAATGCTCCTTACCTTCAAACTTTAGTTGGTGAGGACAAAATGCCTCCCCAGGAGTCAGAACATTTCCATTTGTTCAGATGAGTAGATAGAAAAGATTGCCTTTTCTTAGACAGGTTTCTTTTGTTATTGTTGTTGCGGTGAGGCTTTTGAGTGTATTCAGATATGTGTGTTCCTGATGAGACAACAGTATCCCTGATCCTTATGACAATACAGGCAGACCTTTAGCAGTTGTGTTGTTACTTGTAATGTCTAGCCCTCACAAGTGTGAAGACCGTTTTTAGAATGACAAAGAACAGCAATGGTGTCTGCTGAGAATTACAAATAACCTGAAACATTTCTCTCATCTTTGTGAACCTCTGCTCAGGGCAGGTGGTTTTGAGTATGAGCAACTAGAACAGTTACTGGGGTCTCTGCAGAGCAAGCCTCTCACTCAGTAGAATGTGCAGGTGAAGGCAAAGGACAATTTAAACCTTGACCTCTCTCTGGGGGTCATGCAAGTCCTATAGTGGCTCTGGCTCTAGATTAGTAGTAAGAATAAAAAGCATAGGAAAATGCTTTTTATGCATTTATGCATAAATGATGCATGTTAATTTTTATTTCCCTCAAAACTAGGGTATGAAGAGTACATTGCTATGGGCATTGATCCTAAGAAGCTTGTGATGGGTGTCCCCTGGTATGGCTATGACTATGTCTGCCAAAACCTATCCACGGTAAGGTGAAGATTATTCCTTTGCAATCATACTGTTAATTTTTATCTTGGAAAGATACAACTGTCTTTTGATAATCTTGTTTTTGGACTAGGAAATACTGTGGTCTGATGGATAAGAGCATAAAGCTGGGACACAAAACAGAGTTCTTTCCTTGGCTCATAATCGATGAACAGAATGCTACCAGACAAGGCATTTTAGCTCCTTAGGCAGCCTGGACCCTATAATATCCAGGCACTATGTTTGACTAAGGAGCTATAAATATTCTCTGTACAAGAAGAGATGATGTCCAAAGGCCCTACAACACTTGTCTGCCTTCTCAACACCTGTGGTCAGCTCACTGCCTAAAGACAGGTGCAACAAACCATAGCGAACCTATGACTGTTACAGCACAGCAGTTTATCAGGTCTCAAATATTATACTTATGAAAAATGTAAGGGTCAATTAAAGGTGGAAAAGATAAGACAACTGCATAAACTGAATGATATCCATCCAATCCTGTATTACTGCAGAGTAAAGAAAAGTTAGCTGGTTTCATTTGTTTTTCTCTGCAAATAGTATCTGCCAGAATTGCTTGAAGATCTGGGATTTTTGAAGCCCTAATGCCTTTTGTGAATTGTTCTTGGCTGTACTTCTATTTTGGAGTTCAGTATATCTAACATGAAACTCGTGCCTTCTGCTTTTTTTTCAGGATCATGTTTGTTCCCTTCCCAAAGTCCCTTTCCGTGGGGCTCCTTGCAGTGATGCTGCAGGGAGCCAGGTTCCCTATGGAACGATGATGAAGCAGGTGAACAGTTCTCTTTCAGGGGTGCTGTGGGATGAGGTACAGAAATCTCCATTTTATGAGTACAAGGTAAGAGTCTTTTCCAAGACACCATGGTGTGAAGTAAACTTTCATGAACCATAAATCTTTGACTATAAAGTTATCAGGATTAGATTCTTCCTTTTATGTTTTCTACTTTTTTTTTTTTTTGTATTAAAGGATTGCTGGAATTCTGTGTCTTGAATTCCTAGTCTGAAAGAGGGGTGCGGTGCCTGAAGGCTACAGGACTCATGAAGATCTTTATTACTTTGCAGTCTTCTTCAGATACTGTATCATGTCAAAAAGGACATTTTGGCCCAAAAACATCGTATAGCTCCTTCCTTCCCTGTTATAGTTACTTTTATGAGTTTGTCTGGTTTCTTTAGACATGATTTAAGTTTCACATGATTTAAGTTAGATGATTAAAAGATGTTGTAAGCAATGACCAAATAAAAGCAGCATAACCTTGATAAAATTTTATAACCTTCTCTAAAACTGTCTATTGCCTTTAAAACCCCACAATTGCTAACTAAATTCACCTGTTAGATTAAATATTTTATCTGAAATTTCAGCCATATTTTAAAAAAATTAAAATACAAATTAGCTACATCTGTTCATCTAACTTCAGTTAAATCGTGTCACTGTTCTATAAGATCCTACAAGTGAAAAAATAGCCAAGTATTTGGCTTAGAATTTTTAATTATCCTGTGTGACAAATAATTGGTAAATCAGGAAAATACTATGTAAGTCTACATAGCTTGGATATCTTCGTTTTTATTTGTACTTTTAAGTGTGTTCAAGAGAAAATGTAATCACTGACACTAGTGTTTAAATGTTTTTCTAGGATTCAGTTGGTCAATTCCACCAAGTGTGGTTTGATGACCCTCGCAGCATCTCTCTGAAAGCAGCATATGTGAAGAACCGAGGTTTAAGGGGCATTGGCATGTGGAATGGAAATAGTCTTGACTATTCTGGGGAAGCTGTAGCAGAACAACAAACTCAAGCAATGTGGCAAGCTCTGACACCATAAGAACTATGTGAACCCTTCTTTTAGAATGATGAAAATTGGTGATTTTTTAATTTTGGCTTACACTATCACAGATTTTGACTTTATATAAATGTATTGTGATTACAAAAACTTTAAAAACTAGGCAAACTAATATTGTTATTTTATATGCAAAGCTGTATTTTCATTCTTCAGAAAGTTTCAATGTTGCTTTGTCA
This sequence comes from Grantiella picta, assembly GCA_013397955.1. Lineage (NCBI taxonomy): Eukaryota > Metazoa > Chordata > Aves > Passeriformes > Meliphagidae > Grantiella > Grantiella picta. The sequence continues at coordinate 248,959 of VZRM01004052.1, forward strand.
GTAGGTTTTTTTGAAGATTGCTCATCTTTTTCATTTTTCGCAATTACTGTAAATTAATGCTTGAACCCAGTGTGTATCTGGTAACAAGACCATTGATGGATTTACAGGGGCAATCTCATAATGATGTTTTGCTAAAGCTGCCAGGTGCAGCAAATACTCATTCTGGGGTTACAGGGTGCAGTCTCAGCCTTCTGACTTCCCAACCCAACCTCTATTTTAGCTAAGTCACTCTACAATCAGATTAAACAGAATCCTGGAGAAACAGATTGTTGATTACATGTAACTTGGTTACTCTTCTAGATTAAAAGATTTTTATAGACTGAAGATATTACATAATGTGAAGTAGTTGCTATTAAGATTTATATAAAAATTGTTGTTAAAAAGGAATAATCAATAAACTCCAGTGTCACTGTGCTTATGTATCACATAAATTCCTTAGTTTCAAAAGCAAAAAAATTCAGAGCTTATCTTAAGACATTACTATGGAGAGGACTTGGATGATGTTTCCTTCCATTTCAAACTGCTTTACTTCCTGAAATCTAGAATTCAGAAGCTTACTTAATGAACTGCATACCTATTTTTTTACACACCCTGAAATTCATTCAGTAGCCTGTTTTTTATGGGGTGTTGCCTTGGAGATAATAGGAGGTTATGTTTTCTTTGTAGTTCATATTTTCATAAAATCATTTGCCTAGAGAAATTGTGTAACTTTTTAAAATAGCCATAGTGATGTAAAGATTGGCTGGTGTTTACAGGATTTTTTTGTTAAATAAAATGCTGTTCTTGGTAAGGCTTGTGAACAATGTTGACTGTGGGTGCTTTACTTGTTCTACAGCTTACAGCCCACACTGCTTGTCTGCTCCTCTGAACTGTTTCACAACCAGATTAAAGTGCAACTGGGCACTGCTAAAGTGACTCCATTAATTTAAAAAATTATTTATTACGTAGATGTAGTCACTTGTGGGTTTGGTGGGTTTTTTGGTTTGGTTTGGGTGGGGGGTTTTAGGGTTTTTTTTTTGTTTAATTGGTTGAGTTTTTTCTGCTTGCTAAAGAGTTACCATAGTGTGGCAGCACTACCATAATGGCTACTGATGAAAAGAATTGAAGACTTCATCTGAGTTGTCTCCTTGAGACTACAGGTGATGGAAAGCAGAAGGTGAAGCTTGCTGCTCTTGCAGAAACTAAAAAAAGTCCCTTGACAAATCAGAAGGTTTTTCACTAGGACACTATTCTATTAGTCTTAAGATAAACTGCCAAATTTTATACTATATATATATATATCTACACACATGTATGTACTTCAAAATGTGTATTACTACTTATATGCTTAAATACTGAGATGGATATTTGCTGAATTGAGAATCTTCTGGAATAAATATCTGACCGGCAAAATTCTAACTGAGGGCCAGATGATTTAATAATAAAACTCTTTCCTGTAGCAGTCAAGCATCATGAACTGATAATATTTTATTTTAAATTTAGGTTCTGATTTTCCAGTAGCCTGCTCTTGTATCTTAAATAAGACACAGTTCTGAACTAGAAAATGTGAGCTTCAACACTGAATTAAACAAAAGTGGGGGTAATTTTAATAATTTATTTAATACTTTAGCACTAAAATCTTTGTTAAGTCCTATCTTTAAGAAAATAAATTGGATAATGGGCGGTTTGACTCAAGACATTTCTAAGTTAGTCTTGTTGAGAGCTGCATAATTTTCTTATCATATAACTTATTTCTCATGAGTGTTTCACTTGCAGTAATAAATACAGCCTTGACAGCTTTTTAGCTGAGATTAATTCCTAGCACGTTATTCTTCTGCTTAATATAATAACATCTGGTTTGCAAAGCTGCAAACAGAAGAGCTAGAAAAAAATTCCTATTGAGAGGTTTCTGATTCCTCTTTCAGAGAATTGTTAATCTCAGCACATGCATGACCTTGGAATTAAGGAAAGACAGAATATGCAATAGTGCATGTTAGAGCAAGCTGATCATTATCCTGGTCCAAGAGAAAGCCTTAAAGAAAAGCTTTCAAACTACAGACGACATTTAATGTCCAGGTGGCTTTGCTAATAAAAGAGGGAACAAATCCAGCTAGATATGAAATAAAGTAAGATTATCTGAGATTTCGTTTATTCTTTATAGTAATATGGTAATGATACATTGTTAATTTATAGCTAAGCATACTTACAATGTCAAAAACATACTTCAGTAAATAGCTAAATAAAGGATTACTGGTGCTGTAGTTCTACAGGTGCTGTATTTTAATAATTTCCAAAAAATGTAATGTGCGTGCCTGAAAATAGGAACAGGAGGTTACAGATTTTAGGTTTATTTGCTTTGTAGCTATTTAATTAAGCAAAGAACATCAGCCTACCACTGGGATGTCACACAACTAATTTGCACTTTAAAAATAACAACTTCATTTTAGACACATTACTAGCTTAAACCATGTGTTTAAGTAGCTGACTAATATTACAGTGAGATTTAAAAAGAAGTGAGCTGCACTACCTCAGTAGCCTAGTATACCAATTCCACAACATTTATATAGTTGATGTCTTTTTACAAGGTACCTTCAAGAATATACAAACAAATGCTCTGAAATTTTCTTCTATATACGCTAGAGAGCTGCTGTAAACTTTACAGATGTTAGTCATGTCATCTTAAATTCCTGATTTTCTGGACTGAAGCATTAAAGTTGAATGAATTTTCTTCTGCGTCAGTTCTGCTCTCAGTGCTCGTAAATCAGATGCTGCCTGCTTTCTCATCTGCAAAAGAACCCGTAATTTAAGGAATGGCAATTTAAGGAAGGTTTTTTTGGAGCTGACATGCATATAGGTTTATATAACCAAGACAGAATTTTATACAGGATGGCTGACTACAAGATACATCTTTAATTTTTAAAATTTTATGTGTCTAATTAGATAGCCTAGTTCTAGCACTAATTTGTTCTGTACTTTGCCTTGATGTTTTTGAGACAACTGCAAAATTAATTGTTCTTTCCACTCCTTGGAGACAATGGAGGAGTCATAATGAGTACATCCACCCTGGAGTACCCGATAAACAGGGGTATGGGCAATCTCTGTGATGTAGAACACTCCAATTTCAAGCTTTTAGTGCTGGAAAGCTATCCAGTGTGAAAGCCTACAATATCATCTTCCTTCCAAAAAGAGTCATAGGCAGCACTGGTATGGAATAAAGCAGATTAAGAGGTCTGCCATTTCTTTATACCATTTTTTTTTTCTTTAGCCACGGTCTGTTTATTACTGATCAGTGCCTCACCAAACCAGGTGTATTTCTTCAATCACCTTTTGAATGAAATGGGAATTTTATGAACAAGACTGTGAACCTTAGCTTACACAGTACATTGACTATCTAAATTGTTTGAATGCCATACATTCCAAATCATCTGATAGCCTGGTGTTCTGAAGCAATTTGGCTCAAGTGATAAAGTTACAACACCTAAGACCTTAAAATGAACAGCATAAAACAAGAATGGTTTAGCAAATATTTACATCATCTAATAATTGGGAAGTTCTGATTTTTTTTATACGTTGTCACATTTTGACTGTTCTAATTAAAAAGCAGAGTACCTTAATTTCTATTATGAGTTTCATTTTTGTATCATCTAGCTTCCTCCTCAGCTGATCGAGTTCATGCTGCACTGTAGTAATCTGGATGATTGTGTAATTCTGTGTGAAACAACAGCAACAAAACTTGAAGTGCAGCATTAGTGCATCTCTTCACTCACTGGGTGCAACTTCACCACTCAGAAACAATCCTCTAACCTCTTTCCAACTCCCCTGCTTTCCCACCTGGCTGATGCCTGCCTGGCCAGCATGTTGCTCACAAGGGGTGGGGAGCACCCTTGTGCTTAGCCTAACAGCTCATTAAACCCCAGCTGCTTTCTCTGGTGCTGGCCAGGACAGAACTGCTGTAGGAATGGTAACTTGTGCATATCCTTCCCGTAAGGCCTCTTTGTGCCCAGCCAGGGAGACCTGAACGTAGCCAATAATGCAATGTCAACCCTATTCATATTTATATTTTGTAGGCATTTCAAGGTAGCTCAAATAACATGTTTGTATATTATATACACTCTTAGATTGTACATACATGCACTTTTCAGATGCAAGAAAGCGACATTTCTTTTTCCTAGGCTAGCTTCAGTTTTGTCAACAGACTTACTTCCATTAATGCATTTAGAAAACTAGCAGGCACAACTGTTGGAAAGGGTGTTTCCCCCTTTTCTTTTATCTTTCCTCATTTTTAATCCTTCTCTGAACTTCCTATGAAACAGTTGCACAATGTTTCAGGTGCAACCACTTCAAAAGCTACAGACACGTCTCTTGTGCTCCAAACATTCATTAGCTCCCTGCACGAAATTTGGGAAACACTGTAGAACTGAACAATTCATACTGAACCATACTGAACAGAAGGGGATTTTGTTACACTAAGGTACAAACACAAAGCTGAAATAATCAAAGGCTCAGACTCAAGTACTTCTGCAGTCTTTTTGAGACAAATGGCCTGAAGGAATTCTGTCCCTCAGATCATTGAGCTAAAGCTAGTTTACAAGGCATTGGTTGGCAATAAATTTGTTTCTTTAATTTATATTTCATACCAAAAAAATTGAGGCTGTGTAAAAAGAGATAATAAATAATACAAGCAAATACCTTGGAGTTTGCTGTATTGTTTGGTCGTTTTTGGCTCTCTCTGGCTTCCAATTGCAAGAGCAATTTCTGGTGGTAAAGCTCTAAATCTTGTCGCAGTTTGTTTAAAGTGTCCTCCAGTGAAGCTGTAGCTTTCTTAGTTTCAAAATACTTCTTTTTCCATTCCTCACGAACTGCACAGGAAAACAGTAATAGTGTTTGCTCTTGTTTACCTCACCATAAAGTCTGCTGAAGACAGTCATGGCCAGCTGATCTCACAAGATTCAGCTGGCCAATGCACACATTGAAACATGGCAGTCTGTTTCTTTAAAATAAGCGTTTAGTGAAAAAAATCTTCATTAAAATTACATTAACTGCAAATGCAACTGAATTGTCACACAAACACCTTAAAACAAAAGGCTCTATCTGTCCACTGAGACAGGACACAGAGTCCAAACCCAAAGTTTTATTCAGCCTGGCTGTTCTGCAGGTTCTGCTGCACATAAGTGCTCCTGGCCTGTGAAGACTGGTATGCCCAGCACAGTCTGAAGTCCATAGCTCTACTGTAGCAGAAAATGCAGAACTGTAGATTTAGGCAACATTTATGCTCTTCACGGCCAGAAATTTTGAACAGCTTCATTTTATACTGAGATCTCAAACTATGGCAAACAGTTAGTTACCTTTACACTTAACTGTGTATCGTCCATGTGCTATCAACAGCTGGCAGAACATAAATGCCCCTGTAGGTGCTGTGGCAGTCCACATATGTCCCCTATACACACTGCATAGGTACAGTGTCTTAAATGAACCCCTTCTTTTGAGGCACATTTTATGGAACCAGGACAACTGAAACTCACCCAAAAGAACTCAGCTGTTGGAGGACTCTATGCTATAACTGAGAGTGCCTGTCAGCATGGCAATGTTAGGAGGGTATTAAATACAGACTGGATGGCTGTTCCTGCAGGAAATGCTCTTTCCTTAATACCTGGTAAAGAAACATGTTTGCAACATGCCCTTACCTACGAAACTCTGCAGGTCTGATAAAAAAAATTCAGAGGTACAGACGCTTCTTAAAGAACCTGCAGAAGCTGTTTGAATGCTTGTGAAATAACCTTTATTCCACCTAACTGGATAACATAACTTAAGACAATGCAGGAGCTATTTAGGGCGTATCTCAGCAAGGTAAATTAGCATGCATTGCAGCTCCATGCTACCACAGAGTTACTGCTTCAAGTACCCAACCTTGGGGTCTTTTTAAATACAATGTCCCCATGCTATGGAGTGCAGTGCAGCCACGTCCTTAGAGAACAACTGAAAGAACTGGCTTCTTGTCTCCTTTCAAGGATCTACAAGTAATATTTGAGACTCCAAATGACTTAGCCATCTTTAAGTCCAAAGAGAAAGCTCTAAAAACATCAAAATTATTAAATCTCATCTTTATATAACTGCGATGTGACTTAGAGAGGATAAAGTATAAACTTGAAAATAATTTTACTAAGAAAATCCGTGTGAGATTTCAATGAGATTTGACCTTGTTAAAAACCAAGGTCTGTCAAGCTTGTCGTAACAGGCTTGTAAATTCCATGTCGTAAACTGAATACCATTAGATAGGAGGAAAAGAAATTATTATGCTGCAATTTACCTGAAGCCCTGTGAACACAGTACAAGCCTCTGTAAGCACCAGCTAAAGGCAGGATTAGAATATGTCAGCTGCCCTGGGCCTCAGGGAGAAGCAGCCTGCAGTAGCTCTCTGAACACTGCATGTACAAGACACACAACTTCATAAAAGTTCGTAAGTTCATAAAAGCCAAGATAATCTTAGATTTATAAAATATGCCACCAAAAAAAGTGGAAGGAAATGTTGCAAACTTGAATTTTTCTAGCACAGTATTACACAAAATGGGTCTGCTTGGAGCTATTGGTTAGCAAACTGCTCTCTCTGTAATTAAGCTCACTGACAAGGAGACAAATATTTTCACATTGGTTTCAGTGTAATTTCTCAATCATTCCAAATTCCAAAAGAAATTAAAAGTGTACCATGGTATCTCCTCAGCTTATTTTGTTCCAGTAGCCCTTTAGCTTTTTTGATCAGCTCTTCTCTAGTTTTCTCCATGTGCCTTCTGTCTTTCTTCATTTGTTGCAATTGTTCTACCATCTTGTTTTCTAAAGATATTACAATCATATTTAGCAAACATCTGAATATTCTAAGTAGGAAGGATCAGTCAAGAGTTTTGTAATGCACTCATCACAAATTATGCCAAAAGCTCTGTCAGAACAAGCAGTAGAAACAATTTCATTTTAATCAAGTATCTCTAACTTTTCAAAACAGCTGGTGCTTTAGAAAAAGGAAGAAATCCAGCACCCATCCAGGCATTCATCCACACATACAAACAAACACTCTTTTGTATGTTTATATAATGCATCACTAAAACTATTTAATCAAGAAATATATATACACTCCATACATTGAAAACTCTTGCCAATGAAGAAAAAAAAGCCACCAAAAGACCATTTCCAGCTTAAAATACATTAAAATAAAAAGTGTGGAGAAATTTTGCCTTAAACTCCATCTGGTAGAACAATACCTCAGACTTTCACTAGTCTGCAACAATAGGTCAAACACTTGTCGCTATCCTCCTCCTCAGCAATACTACTTGTGGTTTTCTTGTTACATTCTCACTCAAGTCTGCAGTATTTCATCTGATCTCCCTCCTTTTCTCCTTCCATCCACCACTCCACACGCTGGGTTTTCTAGAGCTGGGAACTGCCAAGCTCTAGGACAAGCCCATGCAATCATAAATGCCTGGAATTTTCTAACCATAAATTAAACTTCATAACAATACTGTGAATGAATGTATGCTCAAATCCTTTTATAAAGTAGGTATTTGCATCTTCATTGGCTCTTCAGTCTTGATTAAATGCTCACTTCCTTGCAATTTCTTGGAATCATGTACTCACTTGCTGCCTGAATTACAGGAACTTGAGCTGGATTTGGAGTAAGTGCCAAAAAAGGTGGACTAGGGGGTGAAATATACTCTTGTGGAGAAGTAAGATGATTTTGCTTGTTTTCATATGCCTACAGAGCCAAAAGACACAACTATAAGTACATAATGATAATGCTGAACAGTTACATTAGACATGCCCTGAAAGTGGCCTGAGTGAATGGCAGGGCTGCATTTGACTTCTGCACATAAGCTTTTTTATTGTTACCAGTACATGATTACTTAATTAAAAACACCTGGACCTCTGCAAATAAAATGAGAACACTGAACAGTTACATCACAGAGAACATACAGACAAAACCACAGATTATTGCTAATTGTTCTCATCCATGCCTATAACCCCACAAGTTACTGACATTCCCATGCAAGACTAAGGGCCTTAAAACAGGCTTAAAACAGACTAAGGGCCTAAGGAACTAAGGGCCTTAAAACAGCCACCTGGTTCATTGATTATGAAATCAAAAACTGCCAATTTCTAAACTAAAAGTTGTAGTTCCAGATTTTAGTTGTTTAGAAATATAGTTGATTTTCAGTAGAAAATCTGCTAAGTAGCAGTGCATGAATTAACTTCTTTCAGTTTTACTTAAATCTTTCATATTTATAATGAGTCACCAGTCATACAAAATTAGACTGTTTCTAGGTGGAAGACTATATTTATTGCACAAGATTATTAGGAATGCTACCTTGAAAAACATACCTGATTATCCAGTTTTTCACCAAGATCAGATTTTGTCTTCCTAGTTCTGTTTTGTTGCAAGCTAAAGATAAAATCAAAAAAGAAAGTGAAAATTCATTGAACAAAATGGGGTTTTTCCCTCCTTTTCTTTCATTTATTTGAAGTCTGTAAAGTAAGTTTGTATCAGTGAATTAATATTATCCATTATTTTAGAAGATTCATTATTTGCTAACCTTGTTTTTTTGTGGATATAATCTGTAGTTTGGTCTTCCATTATTTTAAGAATTTCAGCATCCTGTTTTCTGTCTCTTCTTAATTCGGTATTTTTTTGGTGCTCGTTATTTTCCATGTTTGTTAGTTCTGTGACAGAATAGTGATGACAAAAATATATAGATTATACTCATAGAAATCAACCTGGTTTTACTGTTAATGACTGGACTTTCCAACCTGTATTGGAAATTCAGTGAATCAACACAGCAAGTGGTGTTATCTCTAGTATTTGGAAATGTTCCATGAATAACAGAGGAAAGAAATAGAGAAAAAAACCCAGGTATTTTTGTTTTAAGAATTTACATCTGACTAATTCTGGTGATTAGACAAATGTATCAACTACAGTAAAGCATTTCTCTATAATGAAGGGCTCACAAGATAAAACTACACCTCTTTGAAAGATACTATCATTATTTTTAAAAACAGAATATTGTTCTGATAGTTACAGATTTCTTAAAACTTAGCTTTACTTTGCTAACTTTCTAGAACTCTTGCTTTAGTAAAAAGACAACGACAAACATTTGTACCCTTTTGATATTTAATGTGATTTTGGGGTCTTTGGTTACCCTGGCTTTGTTCATCACTATGGTTGACATGAGAAAGAGAAGTGCCTTTGGCTTTGTCATTCCACTTAGGAGCATTGCAGTCTTCCTGATCTTGGCTGAGATGATTTTTCTCAAAGGTCTGTAATACCAGGTCATGCTTTCCAGACTCCCAATCTGCAGGATTTGAATGTCTTGGTGTGCAGAGAGATCTATCAGATCCACATTGATCTGCATAATAACAGATATTATAAAACAGAGATATTATTTTATTGTGAATTTTAACAATAATGTTTATTTTTCTTCTCATTCATCATCCTCCTTCACTACACTGGTTAAGTTTACCTCTTTCTCCCAGCTGTTTTTCTTGAATTCTGTTGTTATTGTCTTGATTATTGTTTGTGTGTGAAACTGGAACAGGTTCTTTCTCACCCCATTCCACAGGACTGTGCCCTTCCAGATTTTCTGCCTGATGCCTGCTTTGTATACTTTCTAAAAATGGTTTGCTTCTTTCAGGTTTCTGTTGGGAAAGACTGGATAATCTTGATCCATGACCAAACCTACTAGCTTCTTCAATAAAGTGATGTTTTTGTTGCATTGATGATGGTAATGGATACACATTTTCAAAATACTCCACTCCAGGTAATAAATATAATTCAGGATAAAGTGCCTGAAAATACACAGTATATTCATCAGACAGGACAAAAGAGAAAATGTGCAGTGTAAAGTTTCTGAAAATGGTACCTTACAAGCCATTTAATACATACATAAGGAGGAGCAAATGACTTCAGTTCCAGCTCTGTTTCTTGCTTTGCTTTCACCTCGGAAGATAAAGAATGGAAGTGTAACAAATACAATACTTTTTTATCAATATTGTTGCATATGACATATGTATTCCATTGTCATTTTTACATACTGCATTTTTTCATAACCAGCACTATCATCTGTAGTGGCCTTATGGGAAAAAGAATCTTAGACTACAATTGTATTTTCTGACATAGTTCTGAAACTTTGTCTGTTTTTCAAAATCTTAATCAGACCCACAAGATTACACGCATGTACTCAATATTTTTTAAATGTTTTGTCCTTTCTCTTATGATGCAAAGGACCTGATCCAACAGCCACAGGAAAAGAAAGTTTTCTACTTGCTTCAAGCTGAATCTGGATAGAAATGCTGAGTCTCACATAATTTTCTCTATTCACTTAATACAATACTGCAAAATATTTAATGTATATGGAAAAAAAATATAGTTATCCTATGTCTTCTTGTATTTCTCATTTTTCTTCATATTCCTTTTTTGATATACACTTTCACATTTCAACAGTTGTCCTAAAAGCAAAGTCTGAAACAGTCGATGAATATTTGAAAGATGTGTTCCAACATAAGGAAAAGCAAAGAAATCTGATCTTACATTTAAATAATTATATTGAATTAAACATGCAAGTTATATACAAAAAAAAGAAGAGGAAATTAACATGATTTTGGTTTATGTTTATTTTTTAATTTAAAAGATGCTTGCAAATAGGGCACAGCTTTTAGTTCTGCTTACATTGTTAGTGTTGTGAAACAGAAGACTGGTGGGGGGAGAACACTCAACAAATATTTGATCACAGAGACGTAATTCTGTGAGGTTACCATGACCCTACACAACAAATAAACCACTTGGTTTATTGCTTTACACTTTGTTGTAAAGTTAAACATCAAGCAACAGTAAATACCTCAAAGTAAAACAATATCTTTAATTTGTCTCTATAAATCTTTATGTATATTACCAGTATCTTTAATTCTCTATTAACATTAACTATTTTACTCATTTGCTGACATTATTAAGGAGGCTGGAAAATTTCTCCATTTATCTCTGAACTATGTGGGGAGATCTTACTTATTATCATCCAGTTAAAAAGGCCTGAATTCATTGAAAACATATGCATACTTTCCAATTTAGATTGTATCACAGTCTTTTAAGTTTCTTTTCATGTTTTTCCACCTAGTTTTTGCATATTACTTAGTATTTATTCTAGTCTTCTGTGACAGCAATTTTAGTGATAATTCAATTAGAAATGAAATAAAGAACAGCACCAAATTTCCTGCTTGTAGTTAATTTCCAAATCCATGAGAAACAGGTGAAAGGAGACATGGAAAAAGTATTCTACACTTACATAAATGACTTAAATCTTTGTGTATTACATGAACAAACTTTCAGGTGGACTTATTTTTGAGTTCATTTAATCTTTAGCTATGCTTTGTAAGATATAAATATATACATATATATATATAGAATCAATGTGAGGAACAGTTCTGACTCACACATGTAAGGGTTTCATTACTTACATCTCAGGCTATATTACTGGACTAAACAGTGGAACAACCAGAGAAGTTTTTCATTCAGAGAATGATCTCTTAAATGCTTTTGGACAGGTCACAGCAGGAGCCATTAGAGGAATTCTGACTTAGCTTCCATTGCAAATTCATCAACTGCAATATTCCCAACCATGTGCACGTTATAATGACCTTAGGGGTTTGGGTTTTTTTTTAATGCAACCAGATTCATCATATTTAATCCATGGATTTATCAAAACTAGCATCTTTTCACTGGATGGCAATTAATTACACCTGTTGCTTTAAAGGTTATTTCTAATATAGCTGCCCAGCTGTGCCTTTGCACTTGGGGAAGCAGATGTGCTCTGACAAGAGCTTATGTTGCAGCATGTTTAAAACACATGCTAACAGTGCTCCTAAAGGTATCTCTACTTCATGTGATGTGATCTCATCAGCAGGAATGAAATCTCTGGTTTCCATTATAAAAAAATAGAGCACTAAAGAAAGAGGTGTGAACTTACCAGTGCTAGTTTTTTCCCGATGCATTTTAAAAATCTGAATTTATCTGCACCTGTCACTCCACCCAGGTACTCTCCAAGCTTCTCCCGCAGCGCTCTTAATGTGATGTGAGGAGACACCCTAGAATGTTGTCATTCATTAATACATCTGTAAGATCAAATAATGATGGCTAGTTAGTAGGAGGGGGAAGATAATGCTCTGGACGTGCTGGCTTGCACAGACAGAATGACCAAAAGTGGGAACTATGTCCTAGAACTGAACCCAGTTACAGATAGGCCAGAGAGTCTTGCATGGCAGTCAGAACACTGCACTGTAAGGGCTGTCATTACATTTACTAGCAACACTCGTATCAGCCTCATACAAAGGGAGAATATGGAAGCAGACAAAATTTGAAAGTTACTCCTTCAGAATGCTGTTGCTCATCTAGAGATGAATAACAACAACCCAGGAAACTGCAGTAGTGCACTTCCACAGAAGTGACAAAGTTTTATGAGGCTGGTCCAGGACTGCTGAACCTTCCCTTCAGGCACCCAGGGCCAGAGCAGATTTCAGCACTGTCCACTCTAAGTAGCAGGCACATTCCTTTGCTTTTGTCTTCTCCAACACAAATTTACAGTTGCGTGTGTGCATGTGTGCATGCAAATCTATTTTAAATAAAAACCAAACACTGCAGTGTGAACATTTCCACCATAGCTTGAGGATGAGGACGCTGATACAAATATGAATTGCATCATTTAATGTACTACTTGAAAGTATGCAAATATTAAAGTAATGAGCTCAGTAGAAAAATCACTACAGAATAAAAAGCATCTCTGCACAATAAATCCAAATGTGCCAGAGGCACACCAAAGCTCTGCAGCACAGCATAGGCAATTCTAATTGTTCTATGCTGCCATGTAAGATAAACCAGTGAACAAATCCAGGCTCAGGACTGTCAATCACCCACTCTGATTAAGTGCTAGGATGACTCTGACCCAGGCAGCTCTCACTCCTCAAGCAATGCACAGACACAGTTTGGGGGATAGCACATGCCATTCTCAGCAAACAGTATAGACAAGAACCTGCCATGTGTTCCATTTGAACAGGTCTTCAATTAACCTGTCAAGGCTTGTTTGCACTTGTGAGCAGCCCTAAAGGCCTTCAGTTCACATCTCAAGCATGTAGTAAAAACACTGCCATTTTAATCTTATGAACACAATACTTCAGTGGGATACAGCACTTCCCTTGTATTATTGCAAATATCTTGGACCTCGAGGACTCTCCTCAAGATCCTGGAGCACAGGCATGCAGCAGAGGAGGCCAAAGTCTGCAGAATGGACATATCTAAGCCACATTACTTAGCCCCTGTACATTTGCCTCCTGCTTATTTCTTCCCCAGCCATTATTTTGCCCACATTTGCTGCAGATATTAGTCTTAACATCCTTTATTTTAAATGTATGAAGACATATGTGAACAATGGATACATAATTCAATACACATCCTTACATGACTTATGCAAGAACAGAGATGATCTGTAATTCAAATCTCTCATTTACTATAATTTCTTCAAGCTGATGTCTCAGAGAAGAAGGTCTTCTTCCAAATAAATGCAAGCTCTTTCAGAGGCAATTCTAACACTGCCCACCCTTCACTGATAAGGCCTGTCCAAACCAGCAGCGAAACCTAAAACTAAGGCATTTATGAACAGCAGGGAAAACACCTAAGTAACTACAATGTATAATGGGAGAAAAGTATCTAGGTATCCAGATCCTGAGATATAGGGCACAAATTTATCTAAAGTCTATTTGCAGCTGCTAGGAAAATACAATAATATCAGTTTGTCACTTGCTGCAACTGGCTGGCAGAAAAGAGTCACATACGAGTAATTTGCTTCAGGGTGTCCCTTTTAAAGTAATGCAAACTAAAGTTCATTGCAGACATCTCATCTAGAAATAACAAAAGTTTGGCTTCTGTGGTGAGGAATGAGGAATTAAAAAAAAAAAAAGATCACAGAGACTGAGAAATCAAGTTCATGGGAACAAGAACTCAGGGCCATAGACAATTACACTCTTAATATCTTCCTCTAATTTCACAGCTAATGGAAGTGGCCTGTACTTTGACCTAGGAGTCCTCTGTAAAGCTGACTCAGACAGTGCTGGGATTGTCAAGCTGACTGAACAGCAGAGCTATCAACAATGTCCAAGCCACAGGAGTACCAGCAAGGCTGCTGTTCCCTCCCCTGGATTATAATAACAGAAGTTTTTATAAAAGTTGGTTTTTTTAAAGACAGTGATTCACTGGCCAGGTGCTAGTTAATGCTAATGTACTGCAGCATGGCATAGTACCCATAGAATAATGAATTAGCAACTATTTAAGAGTCATTAGCAAGCAACAATACCCAGGCAGATATAAACCCACTGAAATCAGTGACGATTCTAATTTAATTTTATGCCTCAATGAAACAAATTTACACTAGAAAATATAGGGCAGTGACAGATGTCCATGACATGAAATGAAGTTACCATTTCCAACGTGTATTCCACACCTCTGCTGCAGACTAGAACAGCAAACAAATTGGGTACATGCACTTATTTTCTCTGGTTTTGAGCAGCCTTTCAACAAAAGCAGCTGTGAGAATGAATTCATTCTGGTCTACGTGTTCACACCTGTCAATCTTTTCAGCTACACTGTATATTGTCTTAAATGGATAATACAAGACTCAATACAAATTAATTAAAACCTCTATTCCCTGCAGTTTAAGCTGAATTGACAGGTTTTGCACAGGTGTAGACAAAGTGCATGTAAAAGCTCCATTTCAATACACATCTTTACATTATTTGATTTTTCCACAACTTCTTACTACACTAGATACACACAGATTTTGTGAGTAAAGTGTTTAGGAGTATAAGTAAAACTTTCAAAGTTATGAAAGATTAAAAATGCAGCACTGTGCCAGGTTTGAGCCTAGGACTGGGACCCAGGGTGTTCTTTCATTAATTCCTTTAAACAGCTACCTAGAAGCTCACATTGTTGTGTGCAGCCTTTCAGAACTGCTGCTGAAGAAGAAAGAGGAAATGCTGCTGGTTCATGGTCTGGAATGCTTAACCTTGAGAAACAAGGCTTCAGCTCATAATCTGGACTGAGGAACTGCTCCCAAGAACTGACAGGCTATCCTGTCTTCATCAAGCCACTGTCCTGAAGCTGGCCCATTGCCCAAAAGAATTCCAGCTTCTGATAATCAGGCTCAAGGAGACAGAAAGAAGATATGATACAATATAAATCATTCTGCAAAAATACTAGCACTGCTCTGGAATGCTTTTCAATGGTCTACACCATGGGCTGCAAGGGAGCTAAGCCTGACGCAGTACAAATTATTATAATGCTAGTTATGGTCACTATTTACCCTCCAGAAATTTAATTAGCCAACAAGTTTCTGCTGATAGATGTAATTGTACTCCCTAGAGCAACAGCTGGACTAAAAGATTAAAGGACAG
Organism: Grantiella picta; assembly: GCA_013397955.1. Classification (NCBI taxonomy): domain Eukaryota; kingdom Metazoa; phylum Chordata; class Aves; order Passeriformes; family Meliphagidae; genus Grantiella; species Grantiella picta. The sequence continues at coordinate 264,406 of VZRM01004052.1, forward strand.
TGTGAAGGACCTACCATGCAAACCTAAGACTACACTCACCTTATAAATCCAGCTGAGATGAATTTGCTAGTAAGAGCTACAGGAACTGTATTCAGCTTGAAGTCCCACACTTCTGCTGGGACATAAAAAACATGAAGCTCCACCAGCTAAAAGGAGAACAGATATAAATATATTATAATCCTCTTCCAAACACGCTTTGTTTTGTTTAGGTGGACTTCCAGTTTGTGTAGGCAGGAATAGTTCCTTTGCTATTAGCACAGGGACTAGAACAGTGAGGCCCTGTCTCACAATGATGACTAGATAGTGAGAACAGTGACAGCAGAGCAATTTGTGACTGAATGCCAGCTGACAGCACCAAAATAAGTTGCATTAGAACAAGCTCCACAACGGAAGTGAGATAATAGAGAGCCTCTGCTACTGCTGTGTATTACTGTGACAGCAATGGAGAGATCTTACCAAAACCAGTTGATACTCTGGAGACTGTCATGACTACAAGAATCTCTTAGCTGAAATCCTACCTTTGTTCATCTCATAAAAAATGCAAAGCCCTGAAAGCTTGTTCCAAACAGCACCACCACTTGATCTTGTCATCAAGAAAAAAAAATTCAAAATATTTCTGACTGTCGTTAATAGTATTAGCTACCTTGGAAACACAAAAATGCTCCTGCTAATTTTCTGCAACAAGAATAACTAAGCTGCTCTGAGCAAGGTTCACTTAGACTGTATTCAGACCTGTGGTAGTTGTTGCACTGTTAATATCCAGGTCTTGATATCAGAGAGTATTGACAAGGATGATACACTTCCCTATAACTAGAAGCCATGCAAATAAGCTATATTAAATACTTCTGCAAGTGTTGAGTTACATAATATGAACTAGAAAATAATGCTTTCTATATATACTATTTTAAAAGTACTTTATTTTCCTCTTAGGTCTCCTAGAACCTTATTTTGATCTATTTTTATTTGTGAAATCTAAAAAATCTTTATGGAAAAGTACAAAAACTCTCACCTGTGATGTTCGAGGTCTCATTTGACTGAATGACATGTTGGTCCCTCTATTTGACCACAGCAAATCCCAGGTGGGCTTCCTAATTTCCTTTTTGATCGAAGCATTCTTTAAGAATGAGTTTCATTATAATCTGTTATGAGAGAAGTTACTCCATAATGTCCTTTATTTTCATTTACTGATCTTCGTTCCACCTATGAAAAATGGAAGTCATGTCTGCGCTGAGGCAGAAAGCTTCCAGCTAACTGCAAACAAAATCAACCACACCTTCTACACAAGTATCACCTAAGTAACTGAGGGAATTGCTAAATCATAGCCCTGCAGCTCTAAGAGATTTGCCCTAGGGCATTTCCTTTTAACATTTGTTCCCCTTCCATAAAAATAGTTTAGTTGTATATTATTTTCTACACAATTCCACTGTTTTCCTAAAGACACAGACCTAAATCCCCATAAAATGAGATTCTTGCAGGGCGTGGATCTGATAAAGTGATGATTATTGTGAACTGCAGCAAACAACATGCTGTGCTGGCCAAACGCAGTGTTCTGAGGAAACCGGACTGTGCTGGGCAACCATGTCAGAAAAACACTTCCCTAAATTATAACCACGGTTCTGTCCTAACATTGTTACAGCCATGGAATGGTTTGGGTTGAAGGGACATTTGAAGGTCAGCTAGTCCAATGCCCTGCAGTGAGCAAGGACACCTCCCACTCGGCCAGGTTGTCCAGACCCCCAAATCCAACCTGACCCCAAATGTTTCCAGGGATGGGGCATCTCCCACCTCTCTGCTCAACCTGTTTAGGGTCTTACCATCTTTAGTGTAGAAAACTTCTTCCTTATATCTCTAACCAACCCTCTTTTAGTTTAAAACCATTCCCCCCATCCTACTACAACAGGTCCTGCTAAAAAGTTTGTTTCCTTTGTTCTCTTTTTGTTGGGACTTTCCTTGGCATTCTCACCTAGAAGGCTCTTCCAGCCCCTCTGAGGTTACAAATCTGCTCTGGATTTTCAGCCTGCTGTACTCCATTGCTGTCCTCCCGATCTCCTCAGCAGATCTCTCTCCTCCCCCAGCTACTTCTAATTTCATCACCTCTTCTTGAGCACGAGTGACCGAACCCTTCAAGGGACCTTCCAGGTCTCACCCTGGCACTGTGGCATTAAGGCTTCCTCATGTCAGCAGGAAGCACCTACTTAACAGGGCCTGTCTTTACTTGCAGGCTCCCACAGATGGCCCGAGTGTCACACTCCATCACCGCCCCGGTGATGCCCTGCCACAGCACAGCGCCTGGTTCTGCCTCTGGTCCTAAGGACGTAAAGGACACTGCACTTTGCAGTGCCTGATGTCACCCCATGCTCCGGGCTCCACCGCCATTCCCGGGCACTTTCTGCGCTGAACTAGGACTAATAAAATGATCCTCCAGGCTATAGTCAACACTCAAACTCCTGGCAAGAGCAAAGTTAGGAACTTCGTTCATTGCATCTTAAAATAACTTTCAAGCTTGGAACTCACTGGACATTACCACCAAGACTCGCCCCACTGTTGTTAACGCAGCCCCTCTCGGAGCGCACATTACGAACACGCCGGCTGCCCTGTGCCCGCAGGCGGCT
>VZRM01004052.1:267294-278292 GCA_013397955.1 Grantiella picta
CTCGCTCCCCGCAGCCTCTCGGGCCCCGGGGCCTCTCCCCGGCCAAACGCTCCCCCGGGGCCATGGACGCGGCCCGTCCGTGCCTTGGGTGTGCGGAGCGCCCTTCCGGCGGGCTCTGGGCAGAGGCGGCCTGACGGGGCGCGCAACAGGCTGCGCTGGCCCAGCACGGCAAAATGGAGATGTCGCTGCCAGGCACACAAAGTGCATTCAACTTGTGCCCTGCCGGGAGGAGACTGCGCCTGGCACGGCACAGAAACTCCGGGCGAACTGCACATACGAAGTGTCAGTGGAAACTTCGATCGTTCTATTTTATGAATTCAGAGTTACAGCGAAGAAAAGAAAGACAAAGACTTTTTCACTGTTCAGCTTTTAGGAAGGTATAGCCTGCCAAAAACCCCATATAAGGGTGCTCAGAACCCCATTATCTCATCATAAAGATGGCTTGCCAAGGGAGGATAAAATGCTAGTTCAGTCGAGCAGAACATGTTAAACCATAGACAGTATTTTTGAATTGTTTATGCTAGAACAAGGATCTTTATATTTTTAATAAAGCCATCTACAAGATATTGCTTATATGTCACCCTTCATGGAAATTAAAACATCCAAATTAGTTATTATCTCGTACAACTTCTTGTTTGTAAGAAACAAAAAAACTACAATGAAATGATTGTATAAAATCTACATAAGCTGTATTGCAGAATCATTTAGTAGTATACTTTATACTTTTCAATGTAATTACATCCTCAGTAAAGAGTGTTCAGTGAATTCTAATGTCAGCTTTTATTATAACTAGGTTTCTCAAGCTGCAGCTGACTTGAAGCAATTTTGCCTGCAGAATGCGCAACATGATCCCCTACTTACGGGAGTATCATCAAGTACAAATCCATTCAGACCCCAGAAAGTTTGTTCATTTTTGTAATTATGTGAACTTCTTCAGTATCTTTCACTGGTAAGTTCTTGAATTGCAGTTCATAAACTCTTTTGTCATTTAAATGAGACAGGCTTTATGAAAGGCATTCAGAAACATGACTTGTGCAGCTGGTGTTAATCTAGATCCCCATTTTTGGTCCCTTCTCCCCTTTTTTTGGTTACAGCTCTGTACTGGACACATGCTGTCCATAAGTATTATGAGTAGCACTTTGCTGTTGCAGAGCTTCTACCAGTTTCTGTTTCTGTAGCAAAGTAGTGGGGCCAGCTAATACTGAGCTGCTATTTGGACTAACCTACGTGTACAGTAATTCTGCTGTATCTTCCTCTCTGTAAGGGTGTTGTTTCCTTTTTCTGACACAGAATTAATTGCCTGATAGCAGATGTGGTGAATCCTGATTGTGGCAGATAAAGCAAACTTTAGTTCTTTAGCTTTTAAAGAACAGTGTCAAAACCAGATTAGTGGTGGTGGTCCTCAAGAAGAGCACTGTCCGCTGTGGGGAGGGAGATGCCCTCTACACCAAAAGTAAAAAGTATATACTTTAAAAGGTTTTTTTTTTTTTACTTTTAAAAGCCCATACTCCACTCAAGTAAGCTACTACAAGGGTAGCAGTTTAAGTAACTAAAAATAGTGGAATACTCATTTGGATTTTCATTCCAAAACTTTCATAGGTTTATTAGCACTACTGCTATCACCAGGAAGACTACTCACTCATCTGGCATTTTGGTGATTAGATTTTAGGCTAACCTCTTTAGAAAGGTGAGTTTTAGATCCAGTAGTTTCACCAAAACTCTGAGAGTCACAATAACTTGGTTATTTTGACCACAGTAAATGCATGATAATTTTACCATGTTCCCTTTTCCTGTTGTGCCTTGGCTTGGATCTGTTGGAGATGAGAGCACAGATGTTATTTCAAAGCATCTGATACACAGTTAACCGTAGTTCACAATCCTGAGAGATCTCATAGTGAGTCTTAACCTTGAAAAATTCTGGTTGTGTAGCTGACTTATATCATCCAAAGAACTGTAGTCTGCTAGATTTAAATTGTGGTGTTAGGCATCTTTATAGAAAGGTGACCACAGTCAGACTGAATTAGATGATGCATGACTGTAGCTTCAGCTATAAGCACTAATCCAAGGAAGAAATCAGATCATCTGTAAGCATTATAGACTCATAACTTATAGAAAGCCAAATAAACTGTACTTAATCAGTGGCATATACAATTCCCCACCAAGGTTTGCCAACCTAGAGTAATTCCTGGATTCTTGGGTGTGGATGTCAGGAAACAGTGTTTCCTCTGTCTCACACCACAGGTGCATACACAGGGCATAAAAGGCGCTATATTTTCTTTCTCAGTTACAGCTTTTGGAATGGAACTCTTACTTCTGTTTTAGTTACACTACCTGTATGTGAAACTCCTTCACTTTGCAGTATCTGTTGCAAGCACTTCCTGAAAAAGAGGCAGTTTCTTAGTTGTAATTCCTTGTGTTTTCTTGATGAGCCAATAGCGTTCATGTTTGCAAAGTCAGCACCACCTCAAAGAAGAGGAACTCCAATTTGTTAGTTTCATAACGAATTCCCTTTTCAAAGGCAGAATAGATACCTGGTGTTTTGGTGAGTACAAAGTGACTGGGAAAAACTTTTTCTATCCTTCCACTTAGCAATTTGGTTTTCAGGAGACACTAACCTTCAGTTTTTTGTAAGAGCTTTGATTATCTTATTGTGTGTTTGGGAATGGGTTCATTAAAAGTTTACTTTTTAAACTAATGTTTTATAAAACAGCTGTGGAAAAAGAATATATTTTTTCCTAAATAGTTGTCCATGGTATACTCTGAAGATGTGTGTTCTTAAGAGTTGCTTCATTTAGCAGTGATACATTTCTGACTGGATTTTGGTTTTGTTTTTCAGATCTTTTAGCATCTTTTCCTTCCTGCTGATGTGTGTATGGGCAGCATGCCTCAAGGAGTGGCCTGGTTTGAAGTCTGTACAAAAGCTTAGCTTTAACGTGCCAAATCTAACTCTAAAAGTGCTACTGTCATCAAACTTCTTACCATCTACCTCTCCAAATGAACTGTATGCTAGTTACGTTCTTCTTTTTCATAAGGGAATCAGTTTTATATGCCAAGAGAAAAATAAAAGTGTCTTGATTTAGTCTGGTCTTGAAATTACTGTAAGAAGTTGATTAACTTCTGGGTATGGTGGCACCTCAGTCAGCGCATCGCTCTGTAGCAGCTGGAGAGCAGAGAGAGGAGTGTAAATATTTGTGCTGCTGCAAGTCTGCCTGGTGTTAACAGTCTTACAGAACAGTGAGGCTCCAGCAGTACTACAGTTAGAAGCATAACAGAAATAGAACAGAAAAAAATTTTGGCCTGTTTATAATCCAGATATACAGCTGTCCCATATCACAGACATCAAATAAAGACAGAGTTAATTATTCTTTATCGTAACGAGTAATTCTACCCTAGGAGATAACTTACTCTATGAGCCTTCTTATTCATTAGGTAAATATGAAAAAGCACTTACAGCTGTACATAAAAAGAAAGTAACTCAAAGAAAACTTGACCTTTTAGCTGCCAGTGAATGTGCCAACTCAAGGCAAAACAGTAGTTTATATGCAGATAATACCAACTGGAGTGTTGCTGTGAGGCTGAAGAAGCATTTTTAAAATTTCTATGGGAAAAACCCTGCTCAGAGACCTCATACAGTCACTGAGCAGCATTTTTAGATTATAGCTTTATGTACTTCCTGTAAAAGGAATTTTATTAATTCCTTCCTGTCTTTGTTTCTTTTCAACTGCTTTGGGTATATGCACCTCCTGTCAGTATGATATTTACAGAAGAGATACCGCTGGGAGTTATACGTATTGTATTTGTAACTTCAGCAACATGCCTCTTTTATGCAAGATGCTAATGAAATAAAATACCATGGATTTCATGGACTGCAAACTGCCTTCTCCATATTCTCTGGATAGGAGAACGTTTTTGGAAAACTATCCCTATAATGCCAGGGAACAACATACTGTAAGTTAGAAATAACTTTAAAATATTTTTATCTCTTACCTGATCAACTGAAGATTTCTGGGTTAATGGAAAAAATAAAGCAAAACCGTAAAACTAGAAATACTTTATTTTGAAAATTTCTTTTAACCAACATATTTCCTGTCTTTGATGTTGTGAAGCATAATGTTTCTGCAGCACAGCAGCACTTCTGGCAAATCCTTAGTGATAGCTAAATGACAGATTGATCAAACATGGCCATAGTTTTTCCTGCTAAACTGGAAAAAGTCACTGTCCTTGTCATGTGGGCTACAAACAGGAAGAAAGGCACATCCTATTGGATCTGCTGCTGTAGAAAGTTTGATGTTTGCTGTTTGCCTTCTGCAGACAGATACTGTTCAGTGTCTTTATCATTAGTTAGGAGTCCAGGATGATCCCTAGTCCAAAGCAGCTGCTGTATTCCTGGTGACCAGCAATTGGCAGATTTCACTTATAAGTGGAATTTTCTTCTACTTGTGTCCATTTCTCGACGCTGAAATTTAAAAGAAAAGCTGTTTACCAACAAGTTCATGCAATGGGATGCAGACAAGGATGACCACACCATTTTTAGCAAGGTAAACAGTGAAATGTAATTATGGTAGAGTTGCAAATAAGTAGTCATGGTATATTGACACTCATCGTCCTTGCTATTTTTGACTTGCTATACAGCAGAATGTTTCTGCTTTGCATATTTCTCAAAATATATCTCTGAATACTTAAGTTAAACACTTCCATACTAAGAACTGCATTCAAACTGCTTTTCTAGGGCAAGATTTTTGGTTACATTTCATGTCAGATTTAGTCTTCTCAAGCAGGGCTGTTAACATTACTAGGATATACCTTATGAATCCACTCATATTCTCCAAATTTGGAATCAAAGGTTCCTTTTTGAAGTGACCTCAGCTTTAATGTAAAACGTGGTCCCAGTTCTTGAATTCCCACTTTTTTTTCACTTTTGAAGATATATCTTGGGGAAGAAAAGAATTAAAATTAGGAATTAAGTTACAAGAACATTCACTTGTAAATGAGTTTTGTGGAAAACATCACCTGTGGAATCTGAAAAATATGTAGTCTCTCTGATTGTGAAATGTAGCTACTTGTCTTCCAATGAACTGAGGATCATGTGGGAAGAGAGCAGCAAACATGCGGCCAATGGAATGGCCAAGGCGTGTTGTGAAATTATTCAGGATCACTTCGGGGACGTGTTCTGTGGGCTCCTTCCCTTTTCGCTGAAAAAGTCGTAAGAATGCAAAAAGATTTTAATGTATTATCAAAAAAGTATTTGCAAGAGGAAGACAGGGCCACTAACATGCCCTAATAATTTTTTCAAACACAACCTAATTTCATAAACAAGTAAAGGAGTAGCTGGTAACATAAGGATCTTTGGTTCAACAACATAAATTAAATGAAAAAGCACAAATAATTTTGCGTTTTCTCCTGCACCTTCTTTTACTCTTGGCAGAGCCTGTTACAGCAGATAATGCACTCTACCTATCCTAAGAGTATTCCGTCTGTACTAATACTAAGGATATATGGGATTCTTCTTTAATAAAAATGGATTAAAGAATACTTATTTCAAAGAAGAAAACCCATTTTATTGCAAATTACTTAGGGCTAGGTAAGCAATACTACAGAAGAGGTGATAGGACTGTAGGAATAAGAACTAGGTTTTAATCAAGACTAACTACTTCTATTGAGGCCTTTTAAACTGCTGATTTTATATCCTACTGTGTGTATGCTAGACATGGGGTATTTCCTATTGATATAGGTTATAATCTTTTTAATTACATGATTTTACAAATACTTGTCAGACTTAAATAATAAAATACTTGGCAGTTGGCTGGATTCAGCAAATAAGCCTGAAAATGGAGATACACTGCTTATGAAGTAGAATACACTAGTCCTTAGCCTCCTGTTAGCTTACAAAAAAGACACCTTTACAAAATCAGCTGAATCATATCAAAATGCAGTTTTGACAGTTGAACTAGACTGGATGTATTTATCATGTATTTAAGCAACAGATGACCCATTTTAAATTTTTTTTTTTTGAGTCTCACCTTTATTTCTTTACGCAAACGCACGCTACTCATTCTAAAATGAGCAGTTGGACCATCAGGCAGATGACTTAAAACAAGACCATCTGTGCATCAAGTTAAAAAAAAGGCTGGTAAAATTCAACATGTAATTTGCAGAGGAACATTCTATGCAAAATGCAGTATTACATTAGAGATTTAGATCCATAATCTATGCCCAAGGTTTTGTTATATTTTCAGACATACATTCCCCAACTAGTTAACTAGCCTTCCCAGATATGTCCATTACATTTTGTTTGAATTGCTAACAAGAGTTATCCTCTACTACTTTATTACGTAGGCAGAAAAATAAAATGGAACTTCCTGGTCAGAAAAACTTGTTAATTTATCAAAGAATTAAATTCACTGAAATAATAATGGTGCTTATCCATGTATTACAACAAAAAAGCACCAACATATCTACACACTTTCTTCAATAATTCCAAGTTCCATTAGCCATCAGACATTCAAGTTGGCACAGTGATTTTTAACTCTATCATTTGTACTGAGAAGAAAACAGAAGAAAGTAGATCTCTGATGCACACTGCAGAATTGTTTGCTTTCCTTGGTAAATACATAAAAGGATACTAGGTATTTTGCGATCTTCGTTAATGACAATTAAATCCGTGAAGTCCCTCGCAATACACTGTGGAATGATTCTTTTTAAAGCCAGTCCTCTTCGATAGTAGACATGTGAGTTAGGTATAACAGTAGCCAGCTGCTCACAGAATCTCACTGTTCTCTGCAAAACAGGGGAGTTAAATTACAATGTGCGGAATTCAGTGCTGAATTCAGTTATTAGGTTGTTTTTTGTTACGCAGGAAACAAACAGTGCTAGAGAAACCAACAGATTACATACACATATATTGTTGGGCACTAAGTAAAATGACAGAAAATATCCACGTGAATGTTACTATTTTCAGTTTTAATGTACCAACCATAGTATGAAAACCCGGGTATCTTGTAACCAGCTGGTTGTTCAGAACTTTCCAAGTAAAACATACATACCCCACGAGGTCGGTCTGATGTTGTAATAAGAATTTTGGGAACTGTCTGTCTGTTGAAGTATGGTGCAAATTCATCAGTTGCTTCATCAAAAGCAACCTGGAAGAACAGAAGTCTTGTTAATCCACCATGTATGAAACAGCTGAAGAACAATTGTTCAATCTGATATAAATTTCAATTCACAAGATCTATTCTGTAATTAGTGATCCGATGGCATGTGGTTTTTACATTTTTAAGAATCTAATGTGATTAACACGGGCAGCTTTTACTATCAATATCAGTAACGCAAAAGGCAATTATTTAATACAGATAATGAAAGAATGACATCACTTCTTAGTAAGCTAATTGTGTAAAAAGTAATTAATCAACAGATTAATGGAAAGTGGTAGGTGTTCAGTTTCATCAGACAGTTTATGTCCCTTCTTAGAAAAAAAAATTGGTAACTTAATAGCACTTGCAGAAATTAAAGCAGTTACCTCTTCATCATTGGGATCTACAGTGGTTTCATCATACACTCGCTGATTTTCAATAGTTTTTGGTATGGCTTTTGGAGGTGCCTAAAATACATAAAGCTTATTAATATAACACATTTATGTAACTATTAAATGCATTGCAAATACCACACTCATACTACCACGATATTGTGTATATTTCCACACAGAATTGGAAGTATTACTTATTTGATGCCACTTTTTAATGACTAATAGCCTCTAATGTTTACCCTGTTACTTGTGAGACCGTTGTAATACAGGAATTCACACGATCTATAATCAGTTCAGGAAAGGAAGCAAAACTGTTCACGATTAGGCTTGGAATCCAGGAGATAACTGATCTGGGCATGGTTTGATCAGATCTGATTATTTAAATTTATACGGAAATTACTATTAGAGTGCAATTCCTAATAATGTCAACACAAATGCCATAGCAGTCACTTCAGAGACAACTTTTCAGGAGGGGCCTTTTATGTCATTATCTTAAATGAAAAAGCTCACCCTGCCCGTTTACAGCATCACTTAACGTCGGAGCAACAATGTTTCTAAAGTCAGCTGTTTGATACCTCTCCTAGACAACAGTGTCTCTGAAGGCTCCCACAGCCAGCGGCCACAGAGAGCGTACAATCATAGAATTGTTTGGCGGGAAGGGACCTTTAAAGGCCATCTAGTCCAACCCCAGTGCAGTGAGCAGGGACACTTTCGACCAGATCAGGTTGCTCTGAGCCCCTCCAATGCAGCATTGAACGTTTCCAGGGACGGGGCATCCATCACCCCTCTGGGCAACCTGTTGCAGTGTTTTATCACCCTCACTGTATTCACTGCTCCGCTTCTCTGCAGTCTGTGGAGAAACGCAGCTGAGGAGCCCCAGCTCCCTCGCCCAGGCGAGCCGTGCCCCGTTCGCGGCGGAGCAGGGGCGGCCTCGCTGCCACACCGGCTCCTGCGGCCGGAGCCTTCACCTTGTCCCCGAGGGCCTCTCGCTCCTTCCTCCGCTTCTTCTTGAGAGCCAACTTTTCCTGCGACAGAGGGACAGCGCTCCGTTAGCCAGACCCGCCAGAGCCGGGCCGCCCCCGCCCGCCGGCAACAGCCCGCCCCACCTTCCTCTGCTGCTGCTTCCAGCGAAGGAACATGAAGTGCCGCCGCTGCTTGTTCTTGATCTCGGACACGCTGAACGTGGGCGGGAAGAGCACCCGCTCCGGGGCGGGCGGGCCGGAACCCTCACCCGGCACGGTGCCGCTGCCACCCGCCGCCATGGCCTTGCTGCCGTCCCCCGGCATGGCTGCTGCCGCGGGCGGGGCGGGGCTGGCCCCTCACCCTTGGCCCCTGACCCGCCGGGCGGTGCCGCGCATGCGCAGGGCCGGAGCTGGCGGGCGGCTAAGGACGGCTGAGGGCGGAGCGGTGAGGGCGGTGCGGAGCGCCGGGATGGTGCTGACAGAGTCACGGAATGTGCCGAGTTGGAAGTGACCGGCAAACATCGTCCGCTCCAACTCCTGGCCTTGCACACCACCACCCCCAAGAGCCTCAGAGCATTGTCCAAACGCTTCTTGAACCTGTCTGGTGCTGTGACCACTGCCCTGCAGAGCCTGTTCAGTGCCTGACCACGCTCTGGGGGAAGAACCTTTTCCTGATATCCAGCCTAAAGCTCCCCTGACACAACTTCAGGCCATGCCCTCAGGTCCTGTCACTGTCACCCGAGAGCAGAGATCAGTGTCTGCCCCTCCTCATCCCCTCACAAGAAAGCTGTGACTGCAATGTCTCCCCTCAGTCTCCTCCAGGCTGAACAGACCCAGTTCCCTCAGCTACTCCTCACACAGCTTCTCCTTATGGCCCTTCACCACCTTTGTTGCCCTCCTTTGGACACTCTAGAGAGTGATAGTTTAATGTATTTCTTACATTGTGGTGCCCAAACACACAACATTCAAGGTGAGCCTGCTCCAGTGCAGAGCACGGTCACCTCTCCTGACTCACGACGTGTCCGAGCTCATTGCTCAGCAGACAGCGAACCTGGAGATAAAACCAGTGTATTTCATAGGGATTATTTCTTCAGTTTTAATTTATAATCCGGGTTAGCTGTCAGAGTGGGAAGCTTTGAGCAAACATGACACATGGGTTTACATTAATGCAGGTAACATCACAGCTCAGCAGTGCCCATGTGCACACTTTCACATTGACTTCTGCTCACAGTTGCGGGGAGCATCTGCTTATTAGGAACCATATGGGTTTTGATGGTAATGTTCCCAAAAGTTATTTTTATTCCATTAAATTCTGTTAAAACTTGATGTTGGAACGAAACAAGAACTCCTACAGGAAATTAGAGATTTCGTTTACATAAAACCAGAAAAGAAGTTCTCTATTCCTGAGCTGATTTTCATGCTTAGAGGTGTTTAAATGTTTCCGCACAACAAAGACGACACTGTGTTTTATAGAAATTGAGTACTCAGGGATTTTGGGGGACCTGGTCTAAATTAAAGGCATTTTTAATCTCAGACTGCAAAATTCTGAGCCTTGATGGGACTGATTAGTTCCATTTGTCCCAAGCATTTTTTCAAAGCTTGATATCTACAAATACTATTTGTCCTTACTGTGTTTCTCTTACTAGAAATAACCAGAACTAGACGACATCCTAAACCTTGTTCTGTCCTACAAACAAATTTTGTTCCGCAACTCAACTTGCTTCACTGAGATAACTTCTGCTTAATACAGATGTAAATGAAAGATCAAAGGCCTCATTATATATTTCTGGCCTCGTTCCCATTTTTGTCAAGAGAAAATATTTCAACTATCCTTACTGCCTTAAGGATAAGTAGTTTCCATGGTAATTGAGGTTTAAAGGATTTTGTTGAGAATATGTTAACCAAGGACTTGCTGTAACTTTATCTCTCTAGCTGATGCAGATGTCAGAGACTGCAAGGGTATCTCTCGAAGTCATTAGAAGAGATTTTCATCTCTGCTATTAGCAGAGCATACATGGAATTCTGCGTTGTTTGTAGTTCCAATTTGCAATGCTGTTTTTGTTGGGATCACTGAGGGCTTACATGTGGAAATAACACATTATCTTTCTTCCTCCCAGCAAGAGGGATGACAACCTCCTAATATTATTCAAATACCTTTTTTCCAAGGAGTCACAGGAACAAAATAATGATACACAATAATACAAGAACTTCCTAGGGCAGGGGAGGGACAAGACAAAGACTCCAGAAACACATTGTGGACTTGGCAGAGATCACTGACAAGGTACAATTATAACTTCAATAGGAAGCCCAACTAATAAATGCATGCATAGTATTACTTTAGCTTTTTCATAGAAATTCCAAGGTCTTTTTCTTGTTTTAGCTATGGACTCTGTTCTGTGCAAGTAACATTCTAACCAGGATACTCCTTTTTTTACAACATAAGTAGCATTGTCAAGAAACCATCTTTTTGAAGAATCTGCTTGGTTAAAAACAAAACAACTGAAAAACAAAAAA